>VXBH01000807.1:92298-232587 GCA_013400035.1 Rynchops niger | reverse complement strand
AAGTTAGCTGACCTTGGTTGTTATAGCAATAAGTCTAAGCAAGAGCCTTTGCGCACACCGTTCCTTGGTATCATCAGGTCTTATCCCTCTGAGAGTGAGCAGTGTCTGAACAATATGAACAATTTCAGACTTTAGTCAGTTAGAAGAGGCCCAGCTAAAAAGTAAAATTACAAATCAGAAAATTGGTTCTGTTTTGCCTCAAACCAGGACAGGATCACTTTTTCAGTGTCTGCATCCTGCTTAGTGCAGTTTTAGTGCTGAAGTTGGTAACTAAATGGTTAGTGAGAGATTGAGTCCCGGAAGAGTAAATGGTATCCTGGGTGGGTTTTGGGATATGTTTATAGAAAGAATCTAGGATTTAGGTAGCCCTTTGGCTGAGTACTCTGCGTACTGGGCCCAAGAGTCACCAAGTCTAAAGCCCTCGGGAGTGTGATTCCTGGGTCGGGTTTGCCGCCATGTGGCCATTCAGAGGAAATACATCTTGGTAGGAAAAACCGGGTGGTTTACTGTAGGCTTTAGCTTTTATTGTCCATAGGCAAGAAACAGTGGGCTTTAAAATAACTAAGAACATAAAGTATTCCTAAAATATCAAAATGTGCCTCTGCTGCCTTTTGAAATCAAAAGGGAACAGTGTCTGGAGTTAGAGATGGTGTTTGTGTTTCGGTTTTCCTGATGCACACAGATGGAACTTGGGGTGGGCTCCAGTTCTGTTGGTGCCAGTAACTAGGCTGCTGTGGAGTCCAATGGTGTTTGGATGCTGTTGCCCTCAGTAATTCAGAACTCCCAAAGATCATAACACTTTTCCCGCACTGGAGTTGGGATTCTGTCATTTTTATTTCTTTGGTGACTTAGCCCAAAGCTACATTTAGCAGTACTTTATGGCAATTACTCTCCTAGGTATATTTCAGGACTGAAAGCTGGTGTGAAGAGTTTTTAGGGTCTGAATACACAATTTCTTAGAGTCGCTGAGTTTCAGTTAAGTGTCTGTTATACTACATTGCTTAAACATGTATTTTTAATCATTCCAGGTCTGAACCGAAGATCCTTTTCTCCTACAAATGTCAGGTGGATGAACCCGAGGATGTGGATGTGCACCTACCCCACCCTTATGCTGTTGCCAAGAAGGAAGGAATGGATTCCGGGTTCTACTCAAGCACTCAAATTGACACCACAGCCTACCTGGATGACGTGGCCTCTATGCCGTATCATGTGGGCAGCATCAACAGCATAGACAGTGACCGCTGGAAAGCCATCAATGCCTAAGGCAGGGCTACCCGCTTCACACAATGCCTCATTCCTTTCCTTCCAAACTCCCTGATACTACAGCTGTTAGGATGTCCATTGGAAGTCTGTCCTTGGCTATCTGCCATGGCTTTCCTCTCTTCCTTCGGATTTCCGAAACCTATTGTGGAATTAAGTTGGCAACCCTAATCCTGTTGGAAAGAACGTTTCGTGTTGCTAACTGAGAACAATGTAGAGAAGTCTTGTTCGTAAACCTATAAATACTGAACCTTCCCGATCCTCCGTGTTCCAGATGTGAATATAACCCAGAAGATAGGCCTGACTGGCACCTCTTCCTTCTCAATGACTGAAAGCACTTGCCTGTCAATTAGGGGAATGGCGTTTAGGGATGAGGGTGTTGACTCGACTGCTGTATTGTACATATATATAGAAGGGTTTGGTGGTTGAAACCACAGGTGGTCTTCCTGGGCTTTTTCAAGCAGCATGGCTGCGTGGGTCTTGCATAATGCAACAGCATAGGTGGTGAAAGCAGTGTCTGAAGAGGGAAGCTGGTCAGCTCAGCTCATCTCTAGTTTCAGTTAATACTGATGAAAATAATGAAGAGCAGTTGCTAGGGGTTAAAAGGAGTGTTCAGAGCGTGTGGGAAGGAGAAGAGAGGTATGAAGAGCAATAAACTGTTCTTTGTGCCCTGGGAGCACTTTGGGGGGCTAGTATCCAGCAGCATGGATGTGAATGGACCGAACAATAGGGAGATGGAAGGACAGACAGTGCTGCTGTCCAGCTGAGCTGAAGTAGCTGTGAAAGTCTGTGGTGGCTGTACTACTGTGCATCTGAGCTCACGGGAAAGTCTAGGGAACAACACTGAATCAGGGCTGAGTTTCAAGAACAGAACCTGTGTGGTAGGTGCATTTTCCATCTTCACTCTACTTCATGGCTCTGGCAAGGTCTTGGAGAGTGCTGTGAAGGAGGAAGCTGACTCTGCAGATGAAGGCTCCAGAGGTGTTCAGATGCTTGAGGCAGAGCAGAAGCCCATGATGAGTCCAGGCTGTCAGTGTTCAGTGACTGGAAACTCTCAAACACCATAGGCGTGCTAGAATCAAGCTGGCTGTTGTTCTAAGTGGGGAGGCAAGTTGGGAGACGGTTGTGTTTCTCTGCCAGTGTCCTCTTATGTTGTAGTTCAGATCCCCAGACTTCTGCTAGTCTGAATAGGTTTTATGGCTCAATATGTTGAAAATACTTATGCGCACGTGGAGTGTGGTTCATTTAAAGACTAGCTGGAACTTCTTATTAACCTCTTCCATGCTGGAAAAGGGACTACTGTTGTCTGAGCTGTCTGGCATGCAGTTTCAAGACATCATGTTCCAGTCCAGGCACTGTTCAGCTGAAAGCTGCATCAGGCTGGTTTCTGGGACTTACTGTGCTCTCCAAGGATGAAGAGGTGTACTCCTCTAGCTTTGGGGGTGCTTTTCTACCTGAGTCCTCCAGGTAGGTGGAGATCTGCTATAAGCAATAGCAACTTTCCATTAGAGATGGTAGAAGGAGGAATTTGAAATGTCTGGGGACTGTGTGAAACCCGTGCCTCAACTCGCTGCTGTTCCTGAAGAATATTGAGGTAAGAGTTTCTGGGAAACCATCACGCAGGGTGCAGCGTGGAGGTGTTAGATTGGATCATGAGCAGGTAGGGGAAAGCATTTGCTACCAGTTGTTCCCACCATAGGGGAAGTTTGGGTAAGAACATGAAGTTCATATTGGTTGCCAAAACTATGCAGGCCCTTTTCTTATCTTTTTTTTGTTAATGAACAATGCAGCCTCTCTCTTCTGCCTGTGGACTTTGCCCTGCAGGCCTCTAAGTAGCACTGGCACCTTGAAAATAAACACCACCCCCGCTTTCTTTTTTTAATTTACTTTTGAGGAAAAAGGCCTCCGTTTGTCCATGTGCGAGAGCTGAATTGTCTCATGGGTCGACAGCCTTTCACATTTCCCCTCCGTGCAATGACCGTGTAAGGGCAACCGGGCAAGTCAGCCCTTGCCGTGTTAGAGAAGTGTTCCATGCTCCTCCCGTCACTTGCTGTGAATCGGCCTGAGCCACGCTTGCTCGCTTACTCTAATAGGGATGGATGATGTGGTGCCTGAATGGCCCTGCTGCTGCTCCTTTTGCTGCTTACAACACCGATCCTGAGCTGCTGTTAGAAAGTGTGGGGAAACCTGCGAAGCTTCCCTGGAGTTGGTGGGTCTTGGACAGAGCCAAGAGATATGAAGGTCTTAAAGCAGTTGAGAAATAAAGGGGCAACTGCTTTTCCGTCCCAAGGGGTATTTGCTGAAGGATCACCTGTGCAGGTGGTCGCCATGTGCATCCTGTCCTTTGCTGGCAGGACTCCAGTATTTCTGGAGCGTCCCGTGTTCTGCTGCTGAGGAGCTTCTGTGCTAGGTCATGGACTGACCTTCCTCCTGTTGTATTTTTATGTGTATATAATACTTTGGGCCACATTCCCAGTGGTCCTTGAGCAGAAGTGTGTTATGTGTGTGAGGGGGATGCAAAGAGAGAAAATATAGAATAAATGTATATTTTTGTTTGTAAAATAAAGAAATAAAATTAAGTTTGGCATAATTGGTCATACATTCTTTCTCAAATTATCCATATTGTGGAGAAAAAAATAACCTTTCCGGTTTGACTTTTTTTTTTTTTTTAAAAGCCCTGAACAAACATGGCAGATGGTAATGGAATAACATGATGTCTTTTTGTCAGACATGGACTGTGTAGAGAGTGGTCTCCAGGTCTAAATAATTGTCAGTGAAGCCTTTGACTCTTCTCTTGGTAACTAGATCTTGCTGTTCCTAGGCATGTCTCATATCAGGGGTCTTTGTTACAGATATCCTTCTCTGTTCCTTGGAAAAAGGTGGATGTGGAAGTTGGAATTGACTCTTGCTTATTTCTTGTTCTGGGCTTTGAAATGAGCCCTGTGTATCAGGACTAGTTTTCTGGCTGCAGGGAGGACGTGATAGCTGCTGAGTAACAGCTAAGTGTGCTGGCAGTAATCAGCACCCATCAGGATCTCTTTGGCAGGGGTACGGTGTGGGGAGTGGGGTGACCTTGGGATTGGGTCATTGTGCGGTAAAACCTTACAGAGCTCCTTCCAGGTTCCACGCAGAAAACTGCCCTAGGAGATGTTACTGCTGGAGCTAACTCTGATGGCATCCTCTGCTCCTGCGTAGGTGGAGAAGCATTTAAATTGTTGTACATCTCCTCCACCATTATCATGGCTGCTTCCACATCAGTGTCCTGTGGGTTGTGGGCCCTGTTGGGTGTCCTCAGGCTCTTAGAGATAGCAGGAAGGCACAGCTGTAGGTGTGAGGTGCAGTTTTGTTTGTCTTTGCCCATTCTCGCTCCTAGATCTTTGCAGATGATGCCTGGCACCTGGCTGGAGTTACACCTGAAAAAGGCCTAAGGAAGGATGAGAAGAATAATCAGAGTTATGGGATGACTTCTGGAGGAGCAACTGAATGGTTGAGAGCTCACCAGCCTGGAAGAGCAACAATGCAGGTCTGTGAAACCCTGAGAGGGCAGAGGGGGCCAATAAGGAATGACTGTTCACGATCTTTTTTTAGTATAAAAACTGTGTGCCATCAAATGAAGCGAGCAGGTGGCAGGTTAGAAACAAGCAAGAGGCTGGTGAGAGTGTTCTGGGAGGGTTCGTGGTTTGACTTTAGCCAGACCTTTGCTCTTTCACAGTGTTGCTGTACTGCAGTGCAAACAGCCGACAGCACCACCATGCAGTGCCTTTGTCTTGAGAACTCAAGCAACGGGACAAGTCCCCAGTGTACAAGGTATTACACAAATAACAGAATTATTGCTTGTTTCCAGGAGTGTGCTATAGGAGAGGCCTGGCTATCTTGGTGGGGGGCAGAGTCTCCTAGATGTCCCTTAAAGCTGGCCAGGGTCCCTGCTGCTGCGTCAAAGCTGTAGTCTCCACATTAGCTGCAGTGAAGAATAAGCATCCCACAGTTAAAACTGCTCCAACGCGCTGCTAAGAAGTAGATAAGCAGCATGTTGATACCAAGGCTTCATTAACTTTGTAGTTACAAATGCACAAAATTGTCTAGGTCATCACGTGGCCTGCGTTCCTGGGAATGCAGAAAGCTTATTTGGAAAAGACTCTTCAAAGCTGCTCTTTCTTGGTCCGGCTGCTTGTGTGGTATGTTGTGTTTTTCCTCATTCCTTTTGTTTAGGCTGCGAATCGGCTGTGCCTGGTGACAGGGACCGTCTCTGTGACGGCCTGACCTAGGTGGGACCCGTGTGTGCCTGTCATGGCAGGTAATGGCACGGTCAGTAGGTCTCACTGGAACCGGGTGGCTGACGGGAGCTGTGAGGTGAATTCTGCCCACAGAGCAGCTGCTGTAAAACTGACTAGAAATTGTAGACTGTAGCTTTGTTTTTAATTGCCAGAGAAATGTGAGCCGGTGTGTCAGGGTCCTCCCTCGAGGACTATGGAGAAATGGCATGTGTGAAGGTGGACAAGGGCTTCCTGGTGGGGTGAGGGATGCCCTCGCTCGGCTGCGTTGGGAGCTGCCTTGTCTCGCTGGACGAGGGAAAACCGCCTGGATGCCCTTGAGGGCTCCTCCGCCCATGAATCCTCTGTGACAGACCTCCTCTGGGTGGTCGCTCGGTCTTGGAGCTAAGCTTCGTGCCTTCCTGGCTTGTTTTCTGCGTGGTTCCCTGTGGGTTGGCTTTCTTCCTTCCATAACTGTGACCCAGTGAAGAAACCCCGCGGGTGGGGCGTGGAAGTTTTTGGGGTGGTTTGATCCTGCGCTCAAAACCGAAGCTGTGGAGGACGGGCAGGAGGGGAGGAGGAAGCTCGGCGAGGCCAAGGGCTACAGACCGAGCCTGGAGACGCTCCGGTGCCGCCGTGGGTCTGTCGCAGGGTAAAACGGTGACTGTACCCTGTCTCGGAGCGCAGGCGCCTCCGGGGCCGGGTCAGGCCGCCCGCCCAGCCTCCGCGGCGGACTACAACCCCCAGCCTGCACCGCGGCCGGCCGCCAGCACCGCGCCGCGCTATTGGCCGCCCCGCAGCCGGCCGCCAATGGGGCGCGGGTATGTTGGCGGGCGGGGGAAGCGGAGAGGCGCTCTCTTCGGGGCGGCAGCCCGGTGTGAGGTGTTGTGGGGGGCGGGGGGTCGCGGCGGGAAGAGGCGTCCCCAGCGCCGCCGGCATGGGGGGCAGCGAGAGCAGCCACGGCGGCAGGAAGGTCTCCTTCGGGCTGGATGAGCGGGAGCAAGTGCGGGTGCTGCAGGGCATCAGGGTGAGACGGGGCTGGGAGATGGAGGCGCCGGAGGCAGGGAGCCGGGCTGAGGAAGGCCCTGCTGGAGTGGTAGGGCAGGGCAAGGGGACCAGGGGATGCGGTGCAGGGCTGGAGGGGGGTTGAGTGGGGTAAACCGGCAAGGAAGAAGGGAGATAAAGCTGTAAGGCTGAAGGGGTAGAGGGTTAGCGAGGCGATGGGACGGCTGGAGTGGGGTAGGGAAGGGGCTGAGTGCCTGAGCGTGGCTTTTCTGGAGCGGTGACACACCAGCCCTTCATCTCCCCTTCCAAACTCTGCTCTCAACCCTCTTCCCTCCTCGCTGCTTAACGACCCCCTCTTGCCTTGTGCTTTGCAAGCAGTTTGGTGCTCAAGGCGCTGCCCTGCTCTGAGGGCATCCAAGAGGAGACACCTCTGCCCTCGTTAATGATAGTAAGAGCCTTGGCGGAGCACCGCTGTCTGAACGTGCAGGGAGATAAGAGGTTGTGGGGATTAGTGAGGTTTAGGGGTGTTTCTAGGAGGGGCAGTGGGAAGCTGCGTCTTGAATTTTGTGAAAACAAGCCCTGGAGAGTGGTGGTGGTATCGTTAAGGAACATTCTTTTTCCCCGTCAATATTTCCCTATTTTTCATTAGTAATGTAAGTTGGGTTTCTTTTATTACTACCTTCATTTCATTGCTGTTGCTTCTTCATACTTTTATCAGGTTTTCCCCTTATGTTTGTCTGAAATGAACTTGCAGAGTGTGTTTTGCTGTGGTTACTTATTTTACGTCCCATTTTGACTAATCATTTGACAAAAGTTAACTAAGATTGCGCTAATCTCCTTTTTAGAGAGTTTGATGGAGGTGAAGTCATTTTTGCCTGATTTCTTTTTACAGGATATAGACAGGGACCCCTTGAGGACTCATCCACATCTACCATAGATGTAATTTGTTCTGGTGCTTCAATTTAGTTAGCTGTTCCATCAGGTAGATGCTGATGGAAGTAGAGAAAATGTGGGTTTATTGTTACTGGTCTGTGTATGACCTCCAGGAGCTCAAGATGAAGATGTCCTATGTATCTCGTAGGGCGTAAGCCGTGGTCTTTGTAGACCTTTCTATTTGACTTCCTGAAGTAAAAGTTTTTCTCTTCCTTTTTTTTCTTTGGCTTGCTTATTTTGTGAAACAAAATAATAATTCCTGATTCTTAGTACCAAGGACATTATTTGGTGGGTTTTTTTTTGTTGTTTTGTTTTGTTTTGTTTTTTCTTTAGCTATGTATATAAAAGTAGTTCCACTGAGCCTGCCCTTAGCAAAGTCTGGCTTTTTACAGACTTGTGTTTTTAAAAATCAGTTCCTATAACCAGGAATTTGACATGATAACAACATATAATGAAAATGTTAAAAATGCTGTTAAGTTGGGTTGCAGTGGCATTGCTGAAAATCTGTCTGTGACCAGCCTAGTTGGGGAAACAACCTCAGTTCGTTTTGTTCTGGCACCAGAACAGTTGGTACAGAACCTCTGACCTTGGGAGGAGGAAGGAGTCAGTCTTAACAGTGCTGTGAGAAACCCCCTTGGACTGAAAGGCCAGAAAACTTCAAGTTAACTTTTCTTTCTTTTCCATGGGTTTGGACCCAAGTAAGGGAGTGAGAATGAAGTTGAGATTGCAAAAACTTTTGCAGCCTTATGTGGAGGGGAGGGCTGTGCAGCTGTTCTCTGCTGTATTTATTTACAGCATGTATGTACATGTATTTATACAATATATGTATTTACAGTTCTGCCATGCAGAGCTGGGTTAGCAAGCATGGGGGAAGAAGGAGGACGGACTTACAACCTGCTTGGTTACTTTCCTTGTACTTGTGTTAAATATGTCCCTGCTCAAGGAGTTGGCTTGTTTAGTGTGCTCTCTACCTTTGTTAGTATTTGTGGAAGATTAATTGTCATTGCCCAGTGAAGCCTTTAGGGTCAGTAGGTTGGAGGTTTTATCACTTACAGATAGGGTATTTTTTTTTAAAATGTAAAGTCAACGTACAGATGTTGACCACTTGGATTCAAAGGACTGTGTCCTTGAAATGAGATAATTGGCAATACTTTTGCAGTAGCATGGAAACTAACAAATAAATATGTAGTGAAATATACACACCTTAAGAATTGACTTGGTTAATTTTTTTCCTGTGTACATATGTTTCAGCTCACTGAAGATGTAGTGAACCGAATGAAAGAATCTTCTCAAAGTAAAAGGGACAACCAGAGACCACCCCGTTCATCCAGTGGCACAGTTCCATCTTCACCAGCTGCAGAAGGGAAACCCAAATCTCCTACAGGTACTGTCAGTCCCTCTCAGGTCTACTGACTGTTGTGACACACTTCTTGGTAGTGCTGCCACCGGATGTTATATGGTATGCCAGTATTTTTCAAGACTATCTTGTTGAGAGAGGAGCTCTTTGATCAGCCTGTAACACTCTTCATGTATGTAGGTACTGGCATCATTAAAAGCCTTGGATGTGATGGTCCTGTGATGTTCTGTTTATGTTCCTGAAAGGTAGCTGTGCCATCTAGCAGTTGGAATGTTATGGTTCTAGTTCTGTTGCTATGTGCTCTTAAGTAAGACGACTTGTTTTTCTAGGCCCTTTCCTTCTTCATCTTTGGAATACCAAATACCCTTCTCGAATACTTTAATGAACTTGGATCACGTTGTGAACATTTCTAGGATTTCAGATGAACACGCAATAAGCAAGGCAGATTTTTTAAAATTTTATCTTTCGTTCCTGGCAAGCTGCATTGTTGTCTGCTTTCAATGGACAGGGAGTGGATGCATGGGGGAAATACTGCTTTTTGTTCTTTTGAAATAAGCTCATAGCGAAGGATAGGCTGACTAAGCACAGCTTCCCAAGCAGATGATGCAAACTTGGTTTCTGAACTTGTCTTTCTTTACAGGTTAGAAAACTATTTGATTTCTCTTGGTTCTCAAATACACTTTGTTGATATATGTTATCAGTGTGAATTTGTGTAAGGCATCCAGACTAACATGAGATTAGGGAAACAGGCCTTTGCTTTCAGAGATTTGTTTGCTGTTAGTCTACATCTTTTCCTTATGGATGGCCTGAACTCCAAATAATTTCATCTACGTTTGTGGGAGCCCTCGTAATTACAAGGAAATCACGAGGTCAAGGGGAAGACTATGTAACTAGAGGAAGGAAATGGAAAGTAGGTCTAAAACCATGCTTATGCTTCAGTATAAACCAGGGTTTGAGGAGTTAACATCCTTACCTGGAAGTTTCTGTAGCGTGCCTTGTTGAAGACAATGCTGTCATTGTCTCTGTTTTGTGAGTTCAAACTCCATCCATCAAACTTAAATTTTCTTGAGACTTTTCAAAGTATATTGTTGTTTTTTTCTTGATGGGACAGCACTCATATATGACATTCTCCTCAAATAATTTGTGATGTGATGAAGGACTATGTTTTGTACTATAGTTGTCATAGGTTTCTATCCTTCTTTCTAGGAATCCAGCCGCCAAGCGCAGGCGACTCTGGTGAGAAGTCTACTGCTGCAGAACAGGAACTGTACAGGAGGTGAGGGGAAGGTCTTGACAATAGTTTAGCTCCTTTTTGAATGTATGTACACATGTATGTTTTACTTCAGTCCGAGCACAATAACTATATGTTTTAATGCCTGAGAATCCCCTTTGAAGCCTTTTTCGGTTAAGGGCCATGGAACACAATTTTTTTTTTTTTTAGGGAAGCCTGTCCGTTAGCCAAAAGGAGCAGTCAGGGGAGCTGTGGGCAGTTGGAGTGGTGAAACAGTGCAGAAAAAGGGAGGACCAATGTAATGAGTTGTTAACTACAGAAAACTTGTGTTGTTTGTAACCGATAGAGCATAAACTTGACTATGTTTGCCTTTTCTGGGAAAAATGAAAGAGTCTAAGTATTTGATGCTTCCCCTAGGGATTTTGTAATCTCAAACATGGTAATGGGTTTAATTCAGTTTATGCCTAAAATAATCAGATCCATCTTGTGTATCTGATTCCATTCCTCCAGCTTTTCCTAGACTGGATGTAATGCCTATCAGCCAGTGGTAGACTGCTATGAATTTTCCATCCCAGGGTATTTTAATATATTAAGATAGAAATACCAGTGAAGACAGGGGTAAGGTGAGGGGAAAAAAAATTGCACAAGAAAGCCATTCTCCTCTCTGACAGAACCACAGCAGTCTCCTCCTTCTAGGCATTGCAGGGCAATGAGAACTTCAGTTCTGTGTGACTTGGTAGTTTTCTGTTATAAAACTGCTGGCCTGATACTGTCTGTGTGTTCTTAAAAATGCTGTAAAGATTGGTCTTTTCCTGTTGACAACGAAAAGCAGTCTCTGTGGTGGTTGTTTTTAGTATTACAACTGACTGTCTAAACCTGTTGCATCAATCACACTATCATTAGGAAAGTCAGAGATGAAACCAAGGAAGTCTCTGGGAAACTGGTTCACTTTCCAGGGGACTCTGGAATTGAAATTGCTGGCAGTTTTCAGTGCTGAGCTATGAACTGCACCGCAAATACCTGATCTGGGAAAGGAGGGGTAGGGTCAGAAATGCAGCGGAAAGGTAAGCTGGGAAGACAAGAAAGGGAGGAGCAGCTTGTATGCCTGTGACTGAACTGTGGAACCAGAACCAGACCCAGCTGGGCTGAAATGCACCCTGAGAAAGTTTGTGGAATACGCCAAACTTAAGGAGTGGTCACTGCTCTGCGGATGGCAACATTACCACTCAGAGGGATCTCTGCAATCTAGAGACGTGGGAGAAGAGAGGCTAGGGAACTGCATTGTCAGAGGTGGGAGCTAACTGTTGTTTTCAGCTTCCAAGTAGTGTTTTGGAAGACACAGTGCTAGACTGTTCTCAGAGGTGCACACTGAAAGGACAAGAGGCATGGGACACAAATTGCAGCAAAGAAATTCTGACTGGGTATAAGGAGTAGGGAGGGAAATGCCAGTCAGGCAGTGAGAGCAGTGGAGCACTGGAACAGGTTGCACCAAAAGGATATAGAATCTCCACCCTTGGAGATCATCTAAGGTTGACTGGAGCAGGCTCCGAGCGACCTGATCTAACCCTGAAGTTAGTTCTGCTTTGAGCAGAAGGCTGGAATAAATAACCTTCAAAGGTCCCATCTAACCTAATTTATTCTGTAATTCACTGCATGTTAATCTCTCTCTGCTTGCACGTGGCAATTCCAAAGCTTGAATTGGACAAAATTTCCTTCATGGCAATCTGAGATTCGAGTGTCCAGGCTATGGATTTGTTGAGGCTGCTTCTTTCAGCTCTGTTGCTGCATGCATTTTATGTGATTTCCCCCCCCTCCTCCCCGTAGAGCAGAAGAGCAGCATTGTCAGATAGGCTAACTACTTTTATTATTGTACATCCCTTGATCTTTTCCATAGTAGTACCTATTTATCTATCTAACTACTTTCTATTCTCACTGTTTTCAGGTGATAATTATTAAGTACTTAACAGAGCTAAATATAGCTGAACTATAAAGTTTATATGGTGCTAAGTTTACTGTTGTTGCCATAGCTGTACCTCACTGAAACTGCAGGTCACTTTTAAAGTTTGTTGGACTTCTGAATTCCTGCTGATGGTGGAGGGGCTGTGAGCAGACTTTGTGTCAAATAGATTGCAGATTAGTGTTTTGGCTCTAGGCAGGAATAGTCCATGCTAAGCTATGACTCTGTTGTGAGAAGTCTGCTGATCACCTTCTCTCTGTTTGCCTTTGGTGCTCATACAGGTATGAGCGAGAACAGGCACTGGTCCAAGAGGAGTTGCTTCGGCTGGCCAAAAGAGAAAAGGAAGCAGCCAGTGAGGCCTTGAATACTGCCCTTCAGTGGGAAAGGAACAACACTAATGAAGAGAGGCAGAGAGCAGCCCAGCTGGTGAGTAACAAAAGACTCCAATATGTTTCCATACAGGACAGGGTAAAATCTCTCTGCTTGAGGGGATTCATTAAACATCACCTGTGTGGTGAGCTTAGAAACTTTGATTTAGGCTGAAGCACTCATCAGCTCCCAGCTCATCACTTATGATGGGCTTAACACTGTAGCTGGCAAGCTACGCCTGCAGCATGTCATGCAGTGATGCTAAGGACAAGCTTGCAGGGAAAGGCATAAGCAATGACTGTGCTGGGGGGACACCTTTTACCTGTGGCAAGTCAGTGTGGTGTGTGTATATGGGGTCGTTGTCTGAGCTAGAGAGCCCTCTTTTAAACTATCAGGTGTATGAAATGAATGTTTTGATATATCCAGGATGAGATTCTGCTGACCTGATCTATCCTGAAACTTAGCTCCGTTTTTCTAGAGCATTGTATTTTTTTGGGGTGTTGTGCAAATACCCAAATTAATAAAAAGTAATGATAAGTTCTGGTTTGAGTCTGTTATGATGCTGGTAACAGAAGAACTGTTATAAAACTGTCAAGTATTGTAACATTTTGAAGAAGGCTTAAGACTGATATTTAGGGACCAGGAAGCATAAACCCCTTTTGTACACACCACTGACTCCCAAACCAATCTGTTCTTGCCCAGTAGGCAGACTTATTTTTGGGGACTTCTTGCTGCAGCCTTTACTATTAGTCAGGCACCTTGTTGTTGCCGAGATAACCCGTTGGGTTATTGTCATACCAGTGCTGAGAAGAGCAGTGATGAGGGTGGAAATACAGTGAGATGAGACTGAGTAGAGCAAAAGGCTTTTATCCCTACAGCAGATTGGGGTTGTCATTGGTACTTAATATTCACATGATACTATTTTATATAGTTTTATTTTAAATACTAGCATTGCTATGGCAATGGTGTACTACCTGTAAACAATGCAGAGTCTTACTGGAACTGCCACTTTTTCCTGACCTGGGGTGGTGTGAAGTGTCAGGGTGTGACAGCAAGGTGGGACCATGCTTGCCCCAGTAAGCTCAAATTGCATGTTCATTTAGACTGTGATGTTGAAACTGTTCATTGAGAGAACTGGACTAAGAGCAATTCTCCTTGCCCCGGTACACATGGAAAGGATGGTTTAGGGAGAGGACGGACTTGAGTAATGGTCTTTATTGTGTTTCTTTCATCCTAGTGATCTGTTGCATGCACTTGATTTAGCTGAAGGACCTTTCTATGAGCATGTTTTTTGTGTATGTTGAATGCTAATAGGCATGGCTTACCCAGGCATGTGACTTGGCTGTGAACCATTCTGAGGTTATAATATGAAGGTATTTTAGGGGGCTGAATAAATAAAATGTAAATAAGAATGGCCATAGTGGTTGAGACAGAAGGTCCTTCTAGCTATAGCCCATCTCTGACAGTGATCCGTAGCAGCTGTGTACGGAGAGCATGAGAACAGGGCAGGTGTATAGCACTACTTCCCACCTGTGTACCCTCAACTTCTGCCATTCTGGGGCTTAGAGGCTTCTTCAACAAGAGGGATTTTCACCTTGGTGGTTAACAGTCCTTAATCAAATTGTCTTACATTAATTTGTTTGTGTTTTTTGACCCATTGGTGCTTTTTGACTCCATGATAACATTTGCATGTGGTTGGGTTGGTAGGTCTCTGGGATTGCTCTCCTGGATATAGCTTGTGAAGGGCTGCTGTGTCATAGGAAATTTCCTCTTGGCAAATTGTTCCCTAACCGTGGGAAGCTGCCTGATTGCTGAGCTTTACAATAGTGATGTCTGAGGCAGGTGACTGCTGTTACTCTGCATAGAACAGCTGGGTCAGCAGACACAGTATTAACTCTCTTTCCACTAGAAAGAGAATATTTTCTTTATGAATGCAATTAATGGACTTCTGTAAAGGAGCAAGGGGAGGGAAGAAGCTAGTGGATTTATTGTCCAATCTAACGAAGTGGCCTGGCTCAGAAGTAGAGCCTGGCCCTCCTGCAGTGAGGTGCAGAGTAATCCTGGAGAAATGTGACTAGCAGAGCCAAGCAGTGTGAAGTGTAAAGAGGGCACCTCTACAATGAGTTGAGACCTGACCTCTAACGTACAAAAGCTGTTATCCAAATTACTTTTTATTGTGCAGTATTGCACACCCAGATATTGCATACTTGATGCTCTGCAAAAATCTGATCAAGCTTTCCTTGTGTAACCCATAAAAGATAAATAGTGACCACAGAGAGTTAGCCCAGAACATGGGGCAAGAATGAGAAACTGTTAAATTTCATTGGTCTTTAACCATCTCTTGATCAGTCATAAATTTAAGATCCTTACAAATGGAATAGTCTAGCCTGTCCTTGCAAAGATGAGGTCAAAGCTATTGTCTGTTGGCTTCTAGATGTCTTCCTAAGCAGGAACTGTTTCTGCCAGCCTTCTAAATTATTGGGATCCCTATCAGACTTGCTTTATCTCGGCTACGGTTTCCTTTTAGTCATGGTTACCTTATTGCATTGTCTTAATCTTACTCAAATAATATCTGTCCTTTGTCTTTCCATATTGTTTTCTTCCTTTATTTGGAAACGGGCTTGAATGTTTCTTGCTCGCTTTTCTGCTTTTTAGTCCTAGCACATGAGGCAAATAATGGGTGTGAGTTGCTCTTTCATTCTGTGTCAGTCTTCTCTTTCAGGTAGAAGATGGTAGTGGAACTCTAGGTACCTAGTGGTAGTCCAGGTGCAGATGGCACAGGAAATTATCTGCTTAAATTTATAAGCAAACAAATTCCAGGGTTTTTGTTATTGTTGTGACCTCTTAGGGAAGCCAGAGAAAAGTGGCACAACTCCCATGAAAGAAATAGCAGACAAATAGTTTGCTTCTAGCAGTACTTAGTCTGGTGAAAATTGAAAATCATGCCACATATAATTAGAAAGGTTTGTTTTATTTATTTTTTTTTTTTAATATTTGCAGTAAGATCTTGGGGTGCCCTGTGCCTTTAACATATCAATATGTTGTTGATTAGTAGCCTTCTCTTGCAGAGTTATCTTCAGTAATGCTACAATATTCTCCTTTAACCTTACCACTTGTAGACCATAAATCCAAATATGATAGCTGTATTTTGAAATGATTTCATTTCATTTTGACTGTGCTGAACGTCTCTTTTCATTTAATCTGTTCTTTATGCTGTTCATTAACTGACTTTTATTATTGGCAGTATTGTTCTGAAGCACTTCTTCAGTCTTATTATATAGTGCACATTCCTGAAGAGAGCAGGGACTACAGATAACCTTTGATAAAGAACTTGCTGTCAGCTTCTGGGGCCAGTTACTTCATCATTTATGGGGTAGGGTGCAGATTTATTGTTGGGTTTTTGTGGAGTTTTTTTGGTTGTTTTGTTATTGTTTTTTTTTCCATTTTTTTCTTGAAGTGGTACACTGGTTACAAGAGGGATTTAGAATTAAGTACCTGGGTCCTGTTCTACATTTTTGTCTTGATCTTTCTTTTTTTTTATGACTTTGAACAAGCTACTTAGCTTCCAGGTACCTTAGGTTTTGAGTAAAACTCCCTAAAGTTTTAGTTCCTGAAGCAAAATAGCTCTGTAGGTAGAAACACTGCAGCATTCACTTCCATCTTTGATTATGGCTTTTGATTAACCATGTGGGACTGGCTCGAATGGAAGTAGTCTGCTAAGCTGTTGCAGAAGAACCCTCACCAATTTGTATTAGAGATAAAATATTTTGTTTGTTTGTACAGCACTGCAGGGTCGTGGTGCTGACTGGACTCTCTAAATAATTTAATGCTGTGAGCACTTAAAAGACAACAAGGATTATAGGTACAGTACTTCACAGCAGGGCTTGGGTGTTTAACTAATGCTCGTAGCATGCCTTAAGTCTCATGTGAAATATCCAAGAATTAATACAGCGATCTTTAAATCTTTTTTTATCTCTAGCATGAGGAGCTTCCAAAATTGTCATAGTCAAGTTATTTTAATTGCTCACTGTGTTGTGAATAGCCTCACCTTTCCCCTGTACCAGGAGTCTTTCCTTTTTCATTTCCAATGAATCAAAACCTCTTCTCTCAACTTCTCAGTTCTTTTGGCTTTCTTTTTTTCTCCTTCTTACCAACAAAAGAAACTTTGCAAGCAAAGCTGCTCTTTTTTCTCCTTTCTGCTTTAGTAATCGCCTAAAGCTGTGCAGCATATGCATCATGAGCCTCTTGGAGCAAGTGACTCCCTGCCTGATGGTTTTTGCCGAAACCTTTGAGACAAATCAATGTGGAATGGGGATGGAGAAAAGCAGGAGCTGGGGGGGTGGGGAATAAACGCGATTAAGCGAAGACATCTCATTACTACTCTAGAAAGGGAGGATTATAAGTTATAAAATAGGAGGATCTCATTTAGGGGCCATATGCGCCTGTGTTATCAGGACAGAGGGAGAGCAAATAGAATAAATGAAATTAATACTTTGAAAAGAAGCATTACCCGGATTTGAGAATTGAACTAATATGATTTGTGCAAAGCCCTGAAGTTCTTATCTCCCCATTTAATACCCCTAGGATAATGGCTTTGTCGGAGTTATTGACCAAAAGTCATCGTCATCCTTCTCACTTTGAAAGAATGAATTCAGAAATGGGGTGATGGTAGGACAAACTTTGCACCATGATTAGCTTCTTCAGACAAGACTGATGGGCATTGGTTGCTACGTGGAAAAAACAGAGTGGACACAGAATTCCTAAATTGCTGGGAAAGAGTTTCTCCATCCGTCAGTGACGAATGGCTTGCTATTCCCAGTGTTCCTGGTCATGCCCTGCTCACTGGCTTGCTGGGGTGGCAGCCTTTGCTTTCTGGTGGTTTCAGCATTGCACCGTTGTGATTAGTGTGGCCTGGAATATGAGCATGGAAAGAAATACTCACAAGGATTTAGGGTTTTTCTCTAGTTGCTTCAGTAGCTGATTATAATTGGCCACAGGCTGTTGGATTCTTTCAGATGATTTCTTGCCCAGAAGTAATGTCTTTGCTCTTCAGAGGCTCTCTTCTCTTGTTGATTCAGGAGAGAAGGGCTGAAGGAAGAATGCTGAGTGGGGAATGCCTTTGATCAGGGCAGTGGATTTCGATGTATGTGTCATCTTGTGAATGTGGGATTATGAACTGTTGGACTTTGCCAGTGGCATGTTTTGGACACTTGCACCCTTGGTTTAGTGTATGTTGGTCTGCTGACATTTTCACTGGTATGTTTTCTTCCCCATTTCAAAGAATGTGGGGGTAAAATTTCTTAAAATTGCTGAAAGTAGCACAGACAGACACACACAAACTCAAAATCCCATTCATAGATTGATGCAACGGAGGAGAATTTTGGTGGTAACAGCAGGAGAGATTGGGTGGAGCAGTGTTTCTTTTTGGCTTTGTAGAGGTGGAGGAATGACCCAGTTGGCCTATTCATGGAAAGTTCTTCATGTTTCTGGTCACTGATGAAGCTTTAAGTCAATCTTGCTTACATTTTTTGCTGTGAATTTTCCACTTTTGATGAGCGGTATCAGCTGTAGATCCAGGTGAGCTGGTATTGAAGATGGTTTTAGAAATGATGCTGAACATGTTTTAGTTTTGTTAAAGCTTTCATTTACTTTGTGTTAAGCTGGGGATCAGCTTTATCCTGGCTGTAGGTAAGCATCTCTAGATTAGACAGGGGTTTTGTGGTGCATAATCTCATATCATTGTGACAAGCTGGAGTGACCAGCTGAGATCCGGTAAACTGGACACAGTAAACTGTTGAAACTATGACAGCGTGGGGCCATCACTGAAGTGAGAGTGCCATTTTTGAGGTTAGGCCGCTGTCATCAAAACTTGTCATTTTTGACTCCCTGTTTATTTGGGTTGATGTAATGAGAGGTATTGTCTCCGTGAGCTTTGCATTATGGTTTGGATACTGCTCACATCAGGGCTAGTTTTGTTGGTCCTGTTTGCTCTGCATCTAAAATGTAGCACATTGAGCCCAAACCCTTCTCTTTCTAAAGTTACATATAGGAAATTCCTATATGTAAAAATTCTATGAAATAGATTGGTTCTGGGAGGAGACATTGCTAATGCAAATCTTGGGGTTTAGAGTTTAGTGGTTCTTTAATTTCTGTAAATGTTTCTCGATTGAAGTTTTTTGTATGTTTAACAGAAAACATTGATTTAAGTTGGAAATAATGGCGGCTTGTTTTAAATAATTGTGCAAAATGAGGAAAAAGCCCATTCATGTTTGTTTTTTTTTTTTTTTTCTCCCAAGCTGATTTTCATTGATGGTACAGTGATTAGCAACAAGTATCTACATGTATTTACTAAAGGAATGGCACCTTTTTTTTTCCAGATTAATTTTTAGGTTTTCTTTGCAAAATGACTGGTGCATTTAGTTAGCGGAACACTAATTCCCCCGTACAGTGTGGGTCCCGCCAGCTGTGGGAGCAGTACCTCCTGATGAGCCAAACCCTCCAGTTTGGCTATTTGCAGAGCATTCACGTACTGCGTGTCAAACACTCCCATTGCTACCCTTAGTGCATGCAAAACCAGCCAGGGGACGCCGAGTAGGTTAGCAGGAGCGGTGGTATCATTGGCTAGAATTTGCAACGCAGTTGTTTTCGATTATTTTCACTAATTGAATAAAACTGCCTTTTCAATGTGTTGATATAAATGGTAAGATGTGTTTTTTGGCTTAAGCCTTAATGATTTATTACAAAATGTTGCAAGGTATCGATAGGGGGATTTAAATAGCTAGGCTGAGTAGCTTCAGACCTTGTTCCTTCTGTCCCTCTCTTTCTTGCTCTCTGAGCTAAGGGGTACTTTTCTAGACTTTCCTTTTAAAGAACATGTATTCATGTGTGGAGTCTTTAAAGTTAGTGCTCTGTTATTCTATATTCTTTGGCCAGAACATCCCTCCTTTCGCTCCACAGCTGGAGTTCTCTTTGGCTGCTGCCTTCTACTGTAGAAGTAGGTGCATTTCTGCAGTGAATTACTTCTTTTTCTGAAACCATTAAACATTTAAGGGATCCCTATAGAAAGTAATCTTGCAGTATTAAATGGTGGACTCTGGAAAGGTTTGCATTAAAATTAAGCTTGGCATGGTGAGGTTCTACAAGTCTTCTACTTCCAGCAAGCTGTTAACTTCCTGTCCCTGGAGCATTAGCGAGGTCTAGATTTAACTAAAGCAATTTTGGAGAATGTGTACTACAATGAACCTGGAAAGTAAAACCAAAGCCAAACCAAAAGAAAACCTCCTCTTTCTCCATCATCTTTTGAGGGAAGGCAAGGCTGTTACCTGGCTATGGGTAAGGTGCTGCCTATGTACTCACAGAATCATAGACACGGTTGGAAAGGACCTTTGAGATCATAGAGTCCAACCAAGCAACCTACAACCTCTGCCACTAGAGCATGCCCTGAAGTGCCACATCCAGATGTTTCTTAAACACCTCGAGGGATGGTGACTCAACCCCCTCCCTGGGCAGGCTCTTCCAGTGCCTGACCACTCTTTCAGTAAAGTCATTCCTCCTAATATCTAACCTAAACCTCCCCTGCCGCAACTTCAGACCATTTCCTCTGGTCCTGTCATTATTCACCTGGGAGAAGAGGCCAACCCCCACCTCTCTACACCCTCCTTTCAGGGAGTTGTAGAGGGCAATGAGGTCTCCCCTCAGCCTCCTCTTCTCCAAGCTGAACATGCCCAGCTCCCTCAGCCTCTCCTCACACGACCTGCTCTCCAGACCCCTCACCAGCCTGGTAGCTCTCCTCTGGACACGCTCCAGCACCTCAATGTCCCTCTTGTACAGCGGGGCCCAGAACTGAACACAGCACTCGAGGTGAGGCCTCACCAGTGCCCAGTACAGAGGCACCATCACTTCCCTGCTCCTGCTGGCCACGCTGTTCCTGAGACAAGTCAGAATGCTGTTGGCCTTCTTGGCCACCTGGGCACGCTGATGGCTCATGTTAAGCTGGCCGTCCACCAGCACCCCCAGGTCCTTTTCTGCCGGGCAGCTTTCCAGCCACTCTTCCCCAAGCCTGTAGCGTTGCTTGGGGTTGTTGTGACCGAAATGCAGGACCCGGCACTTGGCCTTGTTAAACCTCCTACTGTTGGCCTTGGCCCATGGATCCAGCCTGTCCAGGTCCCTCTGTAGAGCCTTCCCACCCTCAAGCAGATCAACCCTCCCACCTAGTTTGGTGTCATCTGCAAACTGACTGAGGGTGCACTCAATCCAGGTCATCGATAAAGATATTAAACAAAACTGTCCCAAAACCTGAGCCCTGAGGGACACCACTGGTGACCGGCCGCCAAGAGGATTTCACCCCATTAATCACAACTTTCTGGGCACGGCCATCAGCCAGTTTTTAACCCAGTGAAGAGTACACGTGTCTGTCCCATGATTCAGCAGCTTCTCCAGGAGAATGCTATGGGGGACTCCTTATTTTCCCTTCTACTGCTGCTCTGATTTGTTGCATTTTTTTAACAACTTCCAATTTCTGTAGCTAGTCTTTTATCTCCTGACTGAAGGTTAATTTGTATTTGGAGAGTTTTTGCAGCTTTCAGCAGCTGATGGTTGTTTGAGCTTCTCATTTTTGTAGTCTGGACTAAGGGACCTTATCACAAGGTTGGCCCCTTTTTAAATCTTACAGCTGCAAAAAAATTGAAGTTGTCTGTGGTGCTGCCTCCTTCCCCTGTCTTGCCTTCATTCTCCTGTGCCCATATTTCACACTTTTTTTTTTTTTGTCTACCAAGTTCATATACTCCACAGAAACTTCTTCCAGATTCATTTTTTCTGACTTAGGGTTACTGTAAAGCCATTCCATCTTCTAAGAAGCAAAAGATAAGATTAACCTTCCTTTTCCCCTATCTGTAACTACAAAATATTCATAAAGAAATAAGAGAATAATATTTTGATATTTTTCCATGAATGGTCCAGCAAAGCTAGTACTGCATCTTTTTTTTTTTTTTTTTTTCTCCTGCCAGACTACTGTGGGGCTGTAGAACTTTGTTATAATTTTGCAGCTAATTTTTTGTGGGCGTAAGCAACAGAGATTTGGTGTTTTAGAAGACTTTCCTTTCCTACAAGCCAGTATTAGTCAAATGTGGTATGGTTTGTAGTATGAGGTATAAAGGATGTTCACATGAGAACGTCTTCCTGCTCTTGTAGATAAAGGCAAGGTCCCGCAGGGGCTGCTACCGAGGGGCAGCTGCCTGCAGGCTCCTCCGTTAGGATGCTGAGGAGTCTGTGCAGCACAAGATAGACCTGGAGGCTGTGCTGTACCTCTACATGCAGCACAGCACAGGCCTGCGCAGGTTCACTCTTCTGTAGGTCACCACCTCCTCGATGCACAGTGGTCTCCTGGTCAGCATCACTGCATTCCGCTCCTTCATCTGCATTTGATTTACCTTCCTCAAAGATAGGTAAGTTACAGGTTGTATTAGCAAGCTGTTCAGGTAATAGGAAGTTTCCTGATGGGCTGGAACGTTATCTGTGTGATAGCACCCATCAGTGCACAGCACAGACCCGCGTGGGCTATTCCAGCAGTTTCCCATGCAGTAGCTGCTCGTGGTAACATATGGGCTTCTCAGACCTCAAGTACCAGGCCCAACAGAGCAGATAGCTCCTGTTCAAGATCACATTTCCTCAAATATGCTGTCTTCCATAAGTCTCCCAATGCCACATAGCTTTGTTGGATCATACTAGAAGAGGAAGCTGAGTCTACACGGTACGATGGGAGAAATCAAAATAAGCTCTGATGTTATTTATTTCTCACCTTAAAGAAAAGTTAAAGCAAGCTGATATGAAGAGTAAATTTCACAAAAGCTTTTTCCAGGTTTTTTTTTTATAACCTCTACTACAGTTGGGCATCCTTTAGTCTGCTTCTATTTGCTGATGAAGTTTATTTTCATTCTTGTTTGCTACCCTCTCCCTCCCTCTTTCTCCCTCTGTCTCTTTAGTTTCCCAAAACTGCAGGATGGTTTGCTCCTGCTGCCTTTTCCTCCTTGGTGGCGTTATCAGGCACGTGTGCAGCGGGTGAGATTGCAAACGCCACTGTTCTCCGGATTCTAAGCATCAGACAATGTTTTACACGGCGTCCCATTCTCTAGCTGGCTGGTTGGACATGATGTTGGTACCTTATCTTCACGCTGACACACACTGGACATTAATAGAAATACATTGCTGAGGCACATGTGTGGAATTTCAAGCAGCCTTTCTAGCTGTGCTTTAGATAGACTATTGTGTGCTTAACCTCTTGGAAGAGGTTTTGATGAGAAACGCATAATGTTAACTCTTGGGCAGCTGGGTGGACTCTCTTAGAGTTTCTTATTACAGTCAGCATAATATCTTCCTAATTGCGTGCTGCTTATGTATTTTGGAGTTTCAGCAGTTTTAAACCTATCTTTCCATGAGCAGTATTCCTCCTTCCTAATGCAAATTTTTAGGGAAGAAATAGCTGTGTGTATCGTACGTGGGGAGGAGGTAGGAAATATGTGCTGCAGAAGGAAGTGGGCTGCCAACACCCTTGTTTAGCTTTGTATAAAGTCTGTCCCTATATTATTTTTGGCTCTATGATTGCCTTACATCAACTAAAAAAATAACCTGGATGCAACTGTTGCTATTTGCCAGGAATTCCTTCTGCTTTTGGAGCACATCAGAATTTTTATTGTTTCCTTTGTACTATATATGTATACTTTCTCCGCTTGTTTGTTATGACCATTTGCAATTATCTATATTATTTATGAGTACTGAGTAAAACATGATGGAAAGTAGCTTCTTAAAAAGGACTGTACTAAGGGAGAGGAAATGAGCTGATGACTTTCTCTTTGATTTTTAGACAATGAAAATAGAACACCTGCAAGCTTCTGAGGGGGCGAAGGAATTAGAGACTTAGCTGGCTTTCTTTTTCCTGTCTGCGTGTTACATTGGGGGTTTAGAGCCTTTTTAGCCTTGAAGACATTGTGATAATGGGCAAACTTGAAGGATGATGCTGTAGGAGTCGAGAGTAAAAATTGATCAAACAGGCAGATAGAGCAGGGCTATGTATAATTACTGTCCAAAAGAAAAAAGCTCCATAGTTTAATACCTACTTGAATAGTACATTAGAGTAAGGACACATTTGTTAAATAACCGGTGCTCTTCCAATTAGGACTGAGAGCTTGCCACGCACATTCACTGGATCTTCAGCCTAATGCTTTTGCTATGGAAAAAGTGGTTCACTGTCTAGCAAATGACTTCAAGACCCTTTTCTTTTCCTAAACACATGCTCCTATCTCTTCTCTCTCCTTTTCCCTTCTCTCCAGCCTCTGAGCAGAATGGATTCATTCCTCAGTATTCATCTTGCTATAGCTGTAATTGGCACTGTTGAGCTGAAACTGTGAGTCCCCTCTGCAGCTTCCAAACTTCCAATACACAAATGGTTCCTTACAAAAGCTGTTCTCTTCCCAGCTGAGGACCTGAGCAATCAGTCATTTTTGTATTTTCATGTGTTATGCTCTCCTAGTTTAACAGCTAAACGTGGAAGAGGAGGGATTGGGAACAACAACAACAAAAAAAGACCACCAACAAAAAGCTTATGTCAGCTGTGAACAAATTAGCATGTTTCTTAAATCCTCGTCCCTAATTTTTCAGGGTAAAAGAAGTTTGTTTCAAGTACAAAACTTGAAAAAGCATGATGGCTTTAAATTGCAAAGCAAACTAAGATTTTAAAGATAATGAATGTCAGTCCAGTCTATAGTTTTCTATCATTCAAAAAGTTGCCCCCCCCCAGCCAGCCAGCGTGCCTTTTCCTGTTCCAGGCTCAGCATTTTGCAGTGTAATTTTTCTAAGCTTTGTGCTACTGAAGGTTATCATAGAGTTCTATTAAAACCCTAATATATGTGATTTCTTGCTGTACAGTGACCTGCTAAAAGAGGTGGTTCTCTGTGGTCAAGTAAGAATTTGACACTGTTCCTTTACTGGTAAGAGAAATGGGATGCATCAACACCTTTTCCCGTGTGATGGCTGTTCAGAAGGCTGTGTTCCGAAGCCAGCACTCTCAGGTCACTCTGCCCTTGTTCCAGATCATGATGAAGGTCTAAATGTAATCTGGAAGCTGTTGCCAGCCATCCGCATTTTCTTTTCTTCAGAACAGTTCAGAAGTAGTTCATCAAATTTTATGCGTCTGGAGTAAGAGTTTTCGTTGTAATTACTGTAGATAGAGTATCAGTTTGTGCCCGAATTAAGTGGGGACCATTAGCTGTGCTCCTGCTCCAGTAATGTCATTCTGCCATAGCAGGCTTTTATTTCCTAAGGTTAATAAGGAATGTGTTAAGGCACCTGGAGGGAAAGGAGCTCTAATGGTCTTACCTGCCGTTCTCCTCTGTGTAGATGGGACTAGGGTGGTTGAGAAATACTTTGCTGCCTCAGGCCTTGCACATGTGGGCTACTCTCTTAGGAAAGAAAGTAGTTCAAGGGGTGGCATGAGTGTTCTTCAGATGGAAGTGGCTAGACAGAAGAGATTGCCTCCAGCGTAGCCTCACTAACATGAATTTTAACCCCTCTTAATTTCACTGTTTTGCTGTCAAGTGTGTCTGTGGGCAGGTAATGGTAGATGACAGATTTTTCTGACTACATGCGCGTGCAAGTGCAAGCAAAATTTTGCCTTGCTGTTTGCATACGTGTTTAGAAATTACATCAGCTTTCTGCACAAGAAATGTCTCTTACTGGGCATTCTTCAACTGCAGTAAAAATTCACATCTTTGTAAGAATGAATAATAAACTTAGCGATTAGACTAATTTCATACTGTTGCGTATTGGCCAGCAGATGTTGCTGTTGAGCTTGGTTAGGCTTCACTGTTCAGCAAGTCATTTGCCTATTTTAAGAGCTATGGTGCAGGCTGATTTAGAACGAAGTTTCCTGCTTGATAATTCATGTCATCTACTGGGAAGTCAATATACTGTCCGGAGACTTAAGGTGCATCTTGTGCACACATGTGTATAAATAAATAAATGAGATGAGAATGTCTTTTTTTTAACCTGTGCATTATTTTTTTTTTTCCACTTCATTCCTGACTCTGAATTCTTATGCAACTTCCCATTGTCATTAGCAAAGCAGTTTTGATTTGCTTATTTTTAAAATTATTTTTGAGGGAGGGAGTTTGGGTTTTCAAGTGAGACTTTAAAATGGAATGGTTGCAAAAGGAGTCTAATAAACAATCCATAAACAGCATATCCTCATTAGCACCCCTTTGAATTTAGGATCTGGGAAAATCTATTACCTGCCTCATGTGCAGCATCTGGGAGATGAATTATGTATTGTATTTGGGGTCAAAACCACTGCTCAGCCCAGTGGCTGCTCTGTGTATTGATCTTGCAGACTCTGTGCTCTTCTCCTCAGTTTTTCCGGGACGTGATTCTAGCTGTAGTACTCTTATTTTGGAACTAAAGATTTTTAATGTGCATCTCAGTTGCATGCCAGTGATGATGCCTTCGCTGAGTTCATACTTGTTTTTGCCTGCTGTGTCGAGAACGTTGTCAAAGCAGCAGTGAGTATTTCCTGAAGGTGGCAGTGAAGGGACACCCATGAAGATTCCTTTCCAGGGGTGGACCGGGAACTGCTGAGCCCTCAAATTACTTGCATACCATTGAAATGTCTCAGAGTTTTTTTGCTTACTTGTTTTCGTTCTGACTCTAGCTTCTCCCGGAGTTACCGTAATATTTTTCAGGATGCGTTTACCCTAAGTTTTTGAAGTTCATTGATTTCTGTAGAAATGCATCATTTGAAGTGATGAGGCCACTGTGCACTGCCATAATTTACAAACTGGAGATGTGTGTTGAATCAGCCCGCTTCTGTCTTTCATTTTCTCACCATGTTTCCTGGGGCTCGCTTGCATGCTTAAATGCATGGATCTAGCAGCTTGTGAAGCCCCTGTGTATTCAGGGGAGGACACAGTTGTCATGAAGACACTGCAGGTTTCCACACAAATGATGTGGTATGTTCTCAGCCACCTCAGATTTCTCTTTGGCCTTCAGCTGTCTAGTTGTTTTCTAGTAGTACTTCTTGGAGGGGTAGATAACTGCTGCCGAGAGCGAGTTTGGTTCTGGAAGTGGTGGGAGGAGAGCGGCAGATGCTCACCTAATGACATCTCATGCTCGCTATCAAAACTGACGTCGCTGCCTCCGTTCCTCAGATCCTCTTTAAGATTCCCTGTTTTGACCTACCTCCTAGCCATCTAATTAGACACTACCTACAAAACTTGGTCTGTAAAACTGACTATATAATACCCGTGTCCCTTTGACTATCTGCAGTCAGGCTACGCAGACTAAGGAGGCCTGTACTGAAAAGCCACTGGAGTTTCTTTCAGCAGTGCCTTTTGTAAATGCAGTATCTCCGGTCAGTCTTCACTGATATTCGAAGTTTCTGACTGATTTGAGTGATTTGGCGTTTAAAACATAAAGATGATCTAGCTGGCCTTGGACAAAACGAATTACTGCTTTGAGGGCAGAATCTTCTCGTCGGGGAGAAGTTGGTGGTTGGCTGAAATCCCTGCAGATTTTTAGGGAGGAGATTTGTATCTTTTCATCTGTTTTCAAGAAGGAGAAACAAGACTTATAAAAACCACTTAAAGGTTCAGTTAAGATTTATTCTGGCTGCATAACTGCCTCCCATAATAACTTTAATATGCATCATCCTGAAACTCCTAATTGGCCCTGGTGTTGGCAGGGCTTTCAGGCCCAGCAGAATCTCCGCTGTTCAGCAGCTTTTAGGAAGGAATGTAGCCAGGGAAGCACAGAAGATGAAATGGCTGCCTTATAAATTCTGACTGACCTTGAGAGTCCTTGTTTTAACAAGCGGGAGGATGATGTTGAGAGCCATCTAGACGAGAGCAGCGGTGGGAGTGTGTGTAGGTGCGCAATTGTTGAGGCAAGAGGAGAGGATGGGGGAAGACCTTGTGGGCTTGGTAGGAGGAGGTGGTTTCATTGTGGGCCGTGTACCTACTTACCCTGTTGCTTCTGTTGTTCGTTGGAATCTTGTCTGTACTGACAGTGATTAAACATGTTTCTTTTCTCTGATGAATGCTTGTGAGGGTGAGCTGTGGAGGATCTGTGGGTTGAAATAATCCTTTTCGTCAGAGCTGGTATCTTTATTTAGGAAGTGATTGCCGTCGGTTGTGATTGCCGTCGGTTGTTCCTCTCTACTTAGTGACTGGTCCCTATGTGGGCACTTATCAGACAGATCAGAGCCTGAATGGCCGGGGAGGCTGAAATTTTCTTTAGCTTCTCCCTTGCTCCCCCTGTGCCTGGGTGGGAGGTGGAAGCCTGCCAGGCTCTTGCGGTGTCACACCATTTTTGTGAATGACGGAGGGCTGTCATTCTCACTCTCCTGGGCTGTCAGTTGGGCACCTTTTGCAGACCCTAAATTCCCTTTAAAACAAAACATTTGGCTTAGTTTATTTTCATTCCATTAAGTAATTTCACTGCTAATGCATAATTATCTACAGCAGTGACACTCGTCTATGCTTTAATTATCGCAAAGCTGCACAATTCCCCCTCCCCCCTGCCTGGAAGTTGTCACTCGTGCAGGGTGGTTTTGCGGAGATAAGTGTGTAATACACGGCGGTGCTTTGGGTCTCACACAGTACTCAGGCAGTTGCTGATTGCTAAATGTAGGCAATAGAAGAGGCAAGGATTTTGGTCTCCGTCTTCTATTAGTGGCTCTTATCCATGTGGAGTGAGAGACACTGGGAAGGAAAAGCTTATCACAACTTCATAATATGGGCTTGAAGATAAAGATGTGAGCAAGTGCTGATTGCAGGCATTAAGCTTACAGGTGTTAGGAAAACTTGGAAGCACAATTATTTGTTTTTCATCTGAAGAAATTTAAGAAATGAAGCATCCATGATCCTTGGCAGCAGCCCGGGAGTCCTGATTGTGCTTAAGAAAGATTCTTTGTATTTCTCTTTCCACACCACCACCATCACCCTCCCCCCCCACCAACTTTCTCTTTTTTAATTTCATCCTCCCCCCTGTTTGTTCCCAACTCTGTGGCAAACACTCTCTCCAAGAGCCAGTAAAAGTCTTTGATGCAGCTGGTCATTATGAGGAAAAGCAACTGAGTTGCAGGGTATTTACTCATAAATTGAGAGAGGATACATATGTGATATACCTGCTATTTCTTAACACCACGCTCATCTGTTAAGGAGTGATTTTGTTAGTGGAGGACAAGATCGGTCATTTCCAAACAGAAGGCAAGTGGGCAACATGATACTTGAGTCATTTGAAGGTAAAGATCTGTTTGGCATCAGAATGTTCTTCAAGAGACTACTAAAGCCTTGCAGAATCTGAATGAGGAAAAAGCTGGAGGGGTCTCCTAATTTTGCTTGCCTAGTGTCATAAAGCTGAGAGAAGTGGGTTGTAGACACCTCATTTGACTCACAATGATGCATTGAGCTTTGTGGATGAAGAACACCTGGAGCATGTGTCAAAAATACAGCTAATCTTGAGAGGGACCTGGTAGAAATAAGGACAGTATGAGAAAGCAAAGCCTGTTTATTATCTTATAATAGATGCAAATAAGGCCATTTATTGGTGTTATCTGCTGGCAGAGACGTTCTGCCAACTACCTTTGTTTGGAACTCTGACCAAGACGTGCAATATGTAATTGTTTTCCAGCTTCCATCCTGACTTAATTCTTAGGATTCAAATTATTCTCTTTCACATACGAAAGCACAGAATTCTTTTCCTGTATTGTCATGATGAAGGCAATTTCTGCTTGCTGACTGGCAGGAATGAGGAGGGGAGGACCATACAGCTGGTGTTATATCCTGCATCCTCAGTCCCTACCGATCTGCTGCGCTTGGCTGGCAGCAGTGGCACCTGGTTGAGCAAGACTTCTTTGGCCTAGAAGTATGCTGTATATTTGGGCCAAGGACATCATCTTCAGTGTGTCACTTGAAGACCTCACTGCTTGCTGAGCTCTAAATCTTTCCATCAATCTCATGCTTATTTTCTATGGTATTTGTCACCATAGTGTTTTAAGTGCTTTCCAGATAAGTAAACTGGCATAATAAGGTGGTCAGTTTGGTGGCTTGCTTCTACTCAGGAAAGGGTGTTATATTAAGAATTGTACTTCATGTGCGAGGTTATGTACTCATCCCGCAATAATTTAGTCTCAGGACTTTCTGGGAACACCATCAACAAATTTCCAAATGTCTCTTTTCTAAATACTCTTGGTTGAAATACCTTTCACATCTGGCAATGGATGCTCATATAGAAAGATTTTCAAGTGGTGGAACTAATACCCAGAACAATTGCTTGGGTTTCGCTTTTGTTTAAAGCATGCTTAAAAACCTTCCCATAAGAGCATGGAAGTAAATACTGCCTTAGTGGCTTTTTGGACTCATTTTATGAAAACCATTTGCCAGGTTTGAAGTTTCCATGAGCCTATGTTATTTGCTTCTCTGGAGCTGTACTCTCTCACCTTTTGTAATATGCTTTCCGAGTAGGAATGGGATGAGGTGTTACTCTTAAAAAATATTAGTTCATGCAAAGATACAAAGGAAAATGGGGAGATGAGGAGAAATCCATAATGGAGGTGACGGAGCTCATTGCCTCAGTTCTCTTGGCTGACACGAGTGAGATACAACATGAAGAGAGCATTCCTTATCCATGTGGCAAGGGAGATTGGTTGGCCATCGTGGGGAAGCCGCTGGGTGAAAGGGTGGATGAATTATTCTGCTGGAGCACATGTAAGAGAAAAAACAATTAAAAAATCCCCATAGCATATTCTGTGAAGCCTGGAGTTGGGGCTAAGAGGGAGGATGGCACTTCCTGGCTCTGTGTGCATGTGTGATGCTTTTGCCCCCTGTGAATTTGTTGGCAGGTGTGGAGAGAAAGGATCCCAGCCTGGTATGTCAGCCACCAGTGTGGCTGGTGATTAATTGCCCTTTTTAAATTGCAATTATGTCAGTCATAGAACCCGTGAATATTAATTCCCGATTTGCTGCTTGAAAAACTGAACGATGATGAGATGGGTCTATTTTAGTGATGTCTCAGAAGCGGGGTAAGTGCTGCAGCCAATAGTTACTACTGAAGGGAAAGGCTGCTGTGACTCTTCGCACTGTTTTGTGTCTGTCTTGCCTCTTTTTCAGTGTTTCTCTTCCTTTCTTCAGAATCCTCTTGGTGCTTACAGCGAATTTTCCACACTGACAGTAGTAGGTGGCAGGCTGACACCTAGAGTGAGTTAATCACTGCAAGCAATATTAGTTTCCTGGATTTGGTGGATGGCTTTCCACCATTCACTGCTGCTTCCCGGGTCCCTTAGAGACTTAAAAATGAAATAGGGATTGCTTTTTTGCTGCTCCAGCTCTTTCCCTTCGTCTCAAATGTATGTAACCTTTCATTCCATTATACTTAGATCTTTTGAGATAATTTTCTGATTGTGCCATCTTGGAAGGATATTAACAGGCAAGCATCAGTACACTGTGACTGTTTTCCTTTCAGTAATCTGCGCAAATACACGGATGATGAAAATCTTGGTTTCTTCTGCGGTTTGGGTCTCTGTTATCAGTCATGATCCTGTCTAGTATTTTCTGCATGAATCAGGACAAATTATTGCATCTTGCTTGTCCTTTGATTTTCTTGGAATAGTAGTTACCTCAAGAAGTGTCATGATGTGTTGATATTCACTGAGATCTTTGAAGGTGAATAGTATGGTGAATAAAACCCCTCAGAACCCTCTGGTGGTTTAGTTCTTGATGCTTTTTGGATTTTTAAGCTTTGTGTTTCTTTTAGAGCTTTTCCAAGCTTTCAGTAATAAGCGATGCTAAGCACCTATGTATTTCGTTGTTTGGTTGTGGGGTTGGTATATGCTGAGTTATCAAATTGGCTTATGATTTGTAAGGAACAGAATTAGATGGTGGAAGTTGCACAAAAATTGTCTCCACTGTTTCTTCTTTTAGTGGTACGTTTTGTGTGGCTGGTAAACGTTGACTGTTTCCTGAAAAATTTTCAGAATGGGGGCACTAAAGAGCTTAAAGTGTTGGGCATGTGAGTGCGAACTAATTACTTGGTATGTGTGGAAAAACAGACTCTATTACCTAGTGAACACTCAGAAATTAGAGCGCTTTTTTTTAGGCTGAAGAGATACTCCTCCATTTTGACGTGCTTTGTGTTTTGCGTACGAGAGAAGAGAGCCTTGCAGGAGAACTATATCTCATCCCATGAACTAACGTGTTCATATTTAGGGATATCAGTTTATCAATTTTGATCACTATGTTTAGCACTTAACTTCTTAAGCCCCTTGCTTTATCATTCTGTTTAGACATTCATCGGTATAGTTATTGTCCCACTGAATTGAAGGCAAAGGGATGAGACTTGAAGGTGATGGGAGGCCACTTCTCGTTCTGTGTCAGACTGATAGGGAAAGGCTAGAGGAATATTAGCTGCAGCAGAGAATAGAAAAAACATATTTTCAATTTTTGCTTAGCGTTGTCCTTTCCTGGAAAAGGGGGAATGTAGCAGACAGTTAAGTATATTTTGGTAACGAGTTCTTACTGGCCTGAAAAGGCATCAAGGGCAGCCCGAAGACTGCAGGTTCAGTGCTTCATTCTGACTTTTCTGTTTTCTCCCTTTTTCAGCTTTTATAATTGAATGGTAAATTGCTTGTTTTCACTGGACCCTTTCATTTTGGAAGGCTCCAAGCAGTCTTGTATTGCTACTCTTGCCCTTTGAGGTGAAAATGAAGCATTTCACTTTACGAAACAAGGATGCTGAATACACAGCCCTTTAACAACCAAGTTAGCCTTTTCTTACTAGTTCTTGTGGGTGTTTGTTTCATCTTCCCCCTTCTTCCTGTTTCCCTGGTGCACTTTGTCTTAACTCTCATGTAGGAACTGCTTTGTCCGGCGAGGAAGTGGGCACTTCTGTTACGTCTCTGAAGAGGTCAGCATCAGAACTGCCAGCACCCCTGGCTCCTCAAAGTGCTGTTGGTACGGAGAATCTGCACTTGGAAACCTGTCTGCAAAATACAGAGTATTCAGTAGTGTCAGGCTGATACAGAAATTTCCATTGCGTGGTAGGACTGGAGCAGTCCAAAGCTTCAGCCTCCATTTCTGTTGGAGTAGTGTCTGTTTTGCCCGAAAATGCTTTGAAAGCTTTGTTTTGTCATCAGGAATTCAACTTCAGTTTCAAGCACTCCTATGCTTGCCCTTAGGGTAATATTGCCTAGCTAAATGGGTACTCTAAACACTGATTTTTATTTTTTTTTTTATTAATTGAAATAGTTTTGAAAATTTTTTTGTGCACTTGTAGTAGTAGGGTTTGTTTCTATAGGACTCCTTAACAGCACACGTTACAAGTTTTTCCTACAAGATACTGCTGAGACACCCCCTGTTTTAGGTGGCAGCCCAACAGACAAGTACGTAGCCAGCGGCACAGTGATGTAAGGCGTGAACACTCATTCTATTGACAGGGGGTGCAAATCTCAACCCTTATTCAAGAAGTGCCAAGGAAAGTCACATTTAAAGACCGTGCAGGCTCAGAGGTGATCTCTGGCTTTAACAACATGTCTAATTATCCAGCAAGGGGGAACGGTATGCTACTTCAGTGATTTATCTTGAAAAGGAGTTTAAGCATATCTGGCCAGGAACTGGAGGTTCACGTTCAGAAAGTTATGTTTTGGAACAGAATGTGCTGATCATCACCATCATGTCAGTAATTTTGATTGTTGGGGACTGAGAATGGAAACTAAAACTTGAAATGGCTTATTGCCTTGTTGTAAGAAGTAAAGAATTGTCTGTAACTTGTTATCGTGACTTGAGAGAACGACCAGTGTTGTGGAGAGCTTGGGAGGAGAAGGGAGTCTGCTTTTGTGTGTTAATAGGCATTTTTTTGCGTGTGTGTATTTTTCTCCCAGTATCGTGTTAATAGATCTTGTCCTTCTTACTTGGCAATTCCAGTGCTCGTGATTTCAAGGTAAGCTCTGCTTCCTCTGGGGCTGTGGTCTGAAAAGGATCCTGCTCTTACTGCTCAAGCGCTGTGACCAGCATGAAGAGGAAGGTGGGGGCAGAGGAAGACGACTTCAGCTGCTGCCTGTCTCATTTCTGTCAATGTAAAGAGCTTTACAGAGACGAGTAATATTTTGCAATTGAGTTTCTCTTTTAAAGACACTCCGATGCTAATGTTGATTTAATTAAGGTTCTCTCATTCTCTCTCCTTGCTTAATTTGAAACGTCTAATTTTGTGCTTCACAGTTCTGAACACAGAATTAGTGAGGGAAGAAGAGCCGGAGGCAGGGGGAGCGGAGTGCCACACCAGAAGTTGCCAGGGGAGATTGATTCAATAGAGTGAAAAGGTGCAAAAGGTTATATGACCATAGTTCAGAGCAACGTGACAGTGCTACTAATGAGAAGGAAAGCTTGATCCTTTAAAATGTTTTAAGGTCTCTGTGGGTGTATAACCAACACTAAATGGAAAATGGAGCACTGGAGTGTTGTTTTCTTTGAGTGGATTTTTCTTTTGATTTTATATGTATGTAATACATATAATATATGACAGGCAGGAAGGAGAATATTATGAGATAAATAAGCTTTTAAAGGTTTTTATTTTAAAGGTTGTTTTGATAAGTGTGGCATTTACCTTCAAAAATGCTGAGAGGTTATGAGAGATTGCGAATTTGATCTTGCTAATTTATTTTTTCTGCACCTGAATGTGTTTTTTTTTCTTACTTTAATTTTATGCTTCCAGGGAAAAAAAACTGTTGACATTCCTGGACTTTAAATTCCTTTATTGTGTTGGGGATACAGGTAAACTCCCCAAAACCACAGTGCCAAAAGATTATCTAAAATACTGTACAAATAATAGTGGTAACTCAGACTTTTTCCTTTGCCTCCTGCTGTGTGTTGGCCTACCTGTCCTCTGCTTCTTAGGAAACCACTCCTATGCAACAGAGTCGAATCCTAATTTGCCTCTTGCTTGAGTTGGACGACAGTTCATGCAGCTGAGTGGACTGCGTAAAGGAGTACAAATTATGTTCAGCTTAGTTTTATGATAAGATGCCAACATGTTTCATTGAAAACCTCATTAAATTAGAATTAAATCCACAGGGGGAAAAAAAAATAGGCCATCTCAATGAATACCTAAGAGATGAGGCTTATGGTTTTTGGTGCTGGCCAGGGGCATAATCTGCTCCTTGCTGTTGGAGCTCGGTGACCGTTGTGGTGAAGTCCCACCGTAGAATCACGGGAAAACTGCCCGAATCACTAGCAGCTGCCTGTGGATGATGATCTCCACCTGTGTTTCTTCTGTCCCATGGTCTTGGTCAGATAGAAGTACCCCTTTCCTGCCTCCAACGCTTGCATAAGACACTCACTCCCCCTTTCCTCTTTCTTCTCACGTTGTTTCTGGTAATAGCAGCTGAACTTCTGCCAATTGCTTCTGCTGAATTTGATAGCTAATACTGGATTGCACAGAGTTATCTCAGACATTTGGTTGGGGAATGCACTTAACCAAGCAGGCCTGCATAAGGAATGAAGTTTTAGGGCCCGCTATTAATATAGATTCTAAAAAAAGCCTGAACCTGCCTTCGAGGGTTTATTTTTCCCTGACTTCCAGTGCCTACAGTGACTAGTCTCCAGTTATCAAATCACTTTCCTGTATGGTTATTTTGAGTCTATTACACTGGTCAACTTATTTGATCAATAAATCAGTCAACAGGTTCTTAAAATTACTTTCATTGACTTTGGAGGTATAGCATACAAAAAGAGCTCACAGAAAGTAAATGACTGTATGTGGCCCAACTATAATTAGAGAGCAAACGGTGTGGAGATGTGTTTGTAAATAGTATCTAGTACAATAAATACAGCAATCTGTCTTTGGAGTTCTGTGATACTCTGAGCTGGATTGACTCTTTCAATTTGCAAACTCACGAAGTATGAATCTTAGCTCTATCAGGTCATCTGACTGCTATATTTAGAGCATACGCAATTTTAAAGCTAAATTTCAAGCTTCTTGCTTTTGATTAAAAGGTTCAGGAGTAAATATTTCTCTGGTTCCTTAGCATGTGACATCATTTTTGAGCTTCAGGAGCTCCACCGAGAGCGAAATGTTCTTTTCTTTTCCTAAGGAAGATTCCGCAAACTGCTTGTTACTGCTGCACCCAGTCTATACCCTCTGCTTCTTGACAGCAGCAACACCAGGTCTGTGATCCTTGCTGAGAGACTACCAGGTCCCGCTCCCTCATAGAAAGAGAGAATGCTCGCACCACCTCTGATTTTTTCCAAGCGATCTGCCTTGAGCAAGAGTGTGTCGCGTTGCCCATTGAATGGTGTCATCAAATCGGCATGGAATTCTTGTAGTTCTTACAAACGTTAAGCACGCACTTGCACAATGTGGAAAACTGCTGTTTGCAAATTGTCCTATCAAATGGAAATCAAAATTTTGCTGGCAGTGACATAGATTTGCAAGTTGCTCTTGATATAATCATGCCCTGGAGATTGCAGTGCAAAAACCAAGAATACAGTTCTACAATAGCCTGAAATCCTTGTTGTTGCTGAATCTACACTTGTCTTTTTGCAGATGATTTCATTTTGATATACTGGGACGTCATTAAAAGACGCAACCTTGCAGCATTTTCTCTGATCACGGCCTTGTGAGGCGCCGAGAGTGCATGTATTTGAGAGCCAGTATATTCTCTTCCTAAAACACACAGTGGGTTGCAAGTGCTTTGGAAGGAAGAATCAGAGTCTCTAGTGGACGTTTTGTCTATAGCTCAAAACCACAACTTAATTGGCAGCCTTTTCATAACACTGACCGTGGCCTAGGACGTAGGGAATGCTGCGGGCGAAGGCCGAGGTACCTTTTCGGAACTGGTTGTAGGGAAATCTAGTGCTGACTGCCTGTCTCTCTGTAGCGATCATAGAAATGAGGGAGATTGTGGTTGAGTTCCTCACTTCTATATTTTTTTTTTTCTTCCCTCGGCAGCCTCTACTGTCTTTCTACATATTTTGACTCCATAAATAACACCTTACTGCGAGCATGTTTGTGTATGTGTACTAGCCCAGACCATTTATTTTCACTGGAGTCCCCTGTGCTTTTTGTGCTCTTTCCTGTAAGGCTTTGGAATCCCCTTGTTTTATACTAAATGCTGATTACTGTGTGTCTTTCCCACATGCATCTTAGCAAACTGGTAGGTTGGATTCTGCCCCCAGAAAGATAATGACCCTGTAACGCTGTGTAAAGCAAGCTCTGTGTGTGTCTGGGATGAAAGAGCAGGGAGAAGAGGAAAATTTACGAGACTGTCAAAGTGGGTAAAGACGTAAACTGTGATGTTTGAAAGCGCACCTGACTTTCCACCTGCAGAAGGATTTGGAGACTGACAAGGGATGCATGACCATGACTGAAAGCTTTCAAGAATTTTCTTACTCAGCCATGTAATTAAGACAGTCTTTGCCTGTATTAAAAAGCAACTGCAAAGTCAAATGTATTTCTCTTAAACTGTATAGTATTTGAGATAATCTTTTTTTAAATAAGAAGAAATTAGATTTCTAATCTTGTGGCAGGAACTCTGTATTCACTGTACTATACTAAACCTGTATCCATTGGCTGGTGCCTGTAAAGGTCTGTTTTGTTCAGAGGCAGGTAAAAATTGCATATAGTGTCTGGGAGCAAGTGTGGGAAGGGAATTCCTTCAGAACGCACATGGTTCATCATTTGTACTGCTTGGAGGCACACGGGTTGGTTATGCATGTCATCTTGATTTTTTGCAAAGCAGTGGTTGTGTTTGAAGTACTATGTTTGACTCGGAAGCTAATATATTTGGTATTTAAGAATCTGGCAAGAGAAAGCTATGTCCCCGTATGTATGCACAGAAATGAGATTGGGATGTAGGCATGCATAACTGTTATTTTCCCCCGTCTGTCCTATCCCTAGAAAGCCATATGCCACCCTTAGGCTAGCATAATGGGAGTCTGTATTAATGGTTATGAGCTAGAAATAATCCAAGAGGAGTTGAGTGGCCTTCGATTCTAGCTTTATGAGAAAATACCTCATTGACTCAGTAGGGTCTGAAATATGTTCTGGGATAGAAAGTCATAATTAATACAGAATTTCATGATGCCCTCTCTTGAGATGCCTTTTTTTTTTTTTTTTTGCTAAATTGGTCAGGGACTTGGAGATTCTTATGTCTAACAGGCAGAGGAGGAATTTAAGCAAGGAGATAAAAATTTGGAGGGAGCTGTTGACTCGCCTGCTATCAGAAATAAGCATCTTGAGCATACATCTCTAGAGGGCCTACACGCTGCAAGATTTCCATAGACTTTGAATGCCTTCTCTGTTGGCAGTCTACAAACTGAAAACTCTGTATGTATGTATGCATGTATAGAAGTAGTGATGGGAGAATGAGAATGTGGGGATGGGCTGAAGTGTTAAAGCAGGCAATGAAAGCGGACAGTTTACTTTCGATTTTATAACATAGGTTTCTCTTTATTTTGTTTCAAATGAAAACCGTCAACTGTCAGCATTGCAAACCTATTTGCAGCAATGCCATAAGTATTAGAAGTGCAGTGGTTCCTGAATCATAAAAGGGCAGAGGGCTTTGCTGCTGCTTCCCATCTTCATGTTTATAGAGTTTTGTATGCTCTGTATACATTAGAGTCAAGCAATTTCATCACAGCCTTTCCTCAAAATTGATTGCTGTTCAGTGTCTCTTCCTGCTTCCTCTCCCTTGTCAGGTGGTTACATCTCTGACTCTCATTACATTTAATATTGATACTGCTTCAATTTTCACTAAACTGGAAGTGTTTAAGGGTCTGGACTGGATACTGAGTGTCTAGATATATTCTTTAAATGCTTTAATTCCTATCATCATGGAAAAGTTTAGAGCTGGATTAGTGCCTTCAGAAGAAATGACTCTTTGCTCATTCAGTGATGACGTCTGGTCATCAAGATGTTAGAATATGTGCTGCAGAGCTCTTCAGATACTGACATGAGTGCAAAAGTTGTTGCCAGCAGCTGTCTTGGGTTTTGGGCACCTGCTGCCTCTCATTTCTCGCATCTCCCACTCTATCTTCCACTCCCAAAGTTGGCAGTGCCCCTAAAAATACTCTGTTTTGAGTTCTTAAGTAGGAGATCTCTATCAAGCTGGTAGTCTGAATTCCTGAGTCATTGGTCATGCTGTAGTGAAATTAGTTATATGACGGAGTTTCTGACCATGGCAAGGTAACAGATATCTAGGGTGAAGCTGGTTCCAGTCAGGTTACAAAGGCTTTGCCCTTCCTAAGGCTGCTGCTTTATCATGCTGATCCCTTTCCCTACTGCCCCTGCAACTGCAGAACTGTTTTGATTGCTTACTGCCATTTTTATGTTTGCCTAGACCATGACAGACATGAATGATGTGCCCGTTATGACAGTCATGTATGGGTGATGTGGTGTATGGGATTGGGAAAAGGCGCTGGAAATAGTCTGTATGTGTGAAATACTAATTTGGTGCTGTATTCATGATGTCATTGGAAGTTGGACTGTTGATATGTGTGTGGGAAAGCAAGCCCTACCTGAAGAATCAGTGCTGAAATGTGAAGTTCTTGGAAGCACAGATGCGTTACTTCTGTAATTCCTACATCTAACCAGAGTCTTCTCCAAGTGGATTGTATCTTTTTCCTGATATAAATACCTAGGACAGGGGTTGCTGGTTTGGCCTGAGATCCTGTTTCAATAACTTTGTCTTTCTGGTACAGTCAAGAATCATCGAATAGTTTAGGTTGAAAGGGACCTTTAAAGGTCTAACCCCCCTCGCAATGAGCGGGCACATCTTCAACTAGATCAGGTTGCTCAGAGCCCCGTCCAACCTGACCTTGAATGTTTCCAGGGACGGTGCATCTCCCACCTCTCTGGTCAACCTGGGCCGGTGTTTCACCACCCTCATTGTAAAAAAAATTATTTCTTCTATCTAATCTAAATCTACCNAATCACCACCCTTGTCCTGCTGGCCATGCTTGTTTTGATGCAGCCTAGGATATGGTTGGCTTTCTGGGCCTTGAGAGCACATTCTGGCCTCATGTTGAACTTTTCATCCACCAGTACCCCCAAGTCCTTCTCAGCAGGGCTGCTCTCAATCCCTTCATCCCTCAGCCTGTATTGATCCTGGGGGTTGCCCTGACCCAGGTGCAGGACCTGGCACTCGGCCTTGTTGCACCTCATGAGGTTTGCATGGGCCTGCTTCTTGAGCCTGTCCAGGTCCCTCTGGATATCATCCTGTCCCTCAGGCCTGTCAACCGCATCACTCAGCTGGGTGTCATCCGCAAACTTGCTCAGGGTGCACTTGATCCCACTGTCAAGAAGGAATATGTTGGTTTGGTTTTGCCCCCAAACGATTAAGTCCAGTATTTATTCAGCTTCCTGTGATTGCTACCTAGTGGGCTACCTGGAAAAGAAATTTAACCCCTGTTTTAGCAGAAGAGTATTGCAGTATTGACCAAGGGTGCTACAAGATGGCAGGGATCATTAAGCTCGCAAACCCCCAGGTGGGAGCTGGAGGTGAAACTCACTCAGTTAGGAAGCAAGGAACCCAGATATTGCTCATTTCTTAAACAGTTTACTTAAGCTTTGAAAATATTAGTGGACATGGTGTGTCTTTTATTATCCCTCAGTGTTGGTAAATGCAGCTCTGCTAAGACATCTTGGCAAAGGTAACAAAACTTAAACCAGTAGCCCTCCTGAGTTTTCATTTTTGTATTATTTTATTATTATATTTTATTTACTCTGTGCTTCACTCCAAATGTAGTTATTTTTTCCCAATGCAGCAATATGTCCTATTGCATCTACGCCTGTTTTAATTTTCCTGTTTCCATTCAGTGGAGCGTATCTGTCTGTTCTTGGAGTAATAATTTTCCCCCCTCCTGAAAGGTGACAAAATGAAAGCCTTTGGCAGTACCTGCAGAAGAGATGCTCTGTGCTTAGTGACAGTGTTACCTTTCTTAAAACTGCAATTCTGCTATTGTGCATTATATCTTATAGATGTATAAAGAGGACCACCTCTCGGTGATAGGGCTGGTTCCTTCTCCTTGCTCTCTTCTCAGCAGCTGTCCAGTGCCACTGAGTTAGTACCTCCTCTTCATTTTGTCATGCAAGTGTTTGTCCATCAGGAATGTGGCAGTTAATGGCTTAGGCGCCCCAGGGATGACAGGTGTAAATCCAGTAAAGAGCTATTGGTGTGGATGACCTACCTGCTGAAATAATAACATGCATCATAAAGAGCCCTGTGTTCCTCCTGTCCATCTGCTGAGGATGGACAGTCTTGCAATTGCTAAACTGAAAAAAAAAAAAACCCCAAAACTAAGCGCATCTGTCCTGATTGTGTTAAAAAAAATAAATCAGCAGCAAGAAAAATGTTATTCAAATCGGGCTTTTGTCAAGATCAGTCAGTGATTACTGGTGAACACCTGTTGTGTATTGGTTTCTTTGGCCAAGGACTCAATGCTGCTATATAAAACCTGTCTGCAGAAAGGGGGGGAATTGGCTTCCCCCAGTTGAACAGTAGATGCTCAGTTCCAGCCCTCTCAGCTGTTGCAAAGGATGAGGATGGACGATGCACACAGCTGATGACACATCATCCCTCAGCTACCTGAAGTAGCTGCCCTGTGCCATTAAAATGATGGCAGATCCCATAAACATATTGCACTCCACCGTCTGCTCCCTCTGGCACTGAACTATGACCAAGAGGAAAGTTCCTCCTTGCCCTGTCAACTCCCCTGAAATAAATAATCATAATAAAAAAGGCTAGCCTTTCTGAAGTTCCTGCTTAGCAAACGTGCTGCTGATTGAGTGTAGCCCTGAGAGGCAGAGAAGGCTTGCAGCCCTTGACAACAAATGAGAACTGTGGCTGCCTCATAAATGCCTTGGCTTCAGAAGGAGGTGGTTATGGGCATGAAATGTTTATCGTCTTGTACTTGCTTTGCTGCTGCTGGGTTACTGTGTTAAGTAAGGAGTAGTATTAGGTAAACAAGAAGTGATGCTGCAGCCTGCTTGTCTGTCTTCATAATTAAATAGGCTTGCTGACAAAAGAAGGAGCAGGAGAAGGCAGCTTGGATTTGGCAGAGGTTTGGATCACGCACTGAAGGCGTGTTTGATTGCCTATGAAGGGGGATCTGGTTAGAAATCTGATCAGCCAACGGGCTTTCTGTTAGGAAGCACTCTTTGAAATTGTCCGGTAAAGATGATGTCTTGCTATGTAGGTCAGCTTGTGCATTCAAAAACGCCCTTGCAAAAGGATACTTGTTCTTTGCAGGTAATTTGGAAACAGCACAGTTGTTGGCCGCCTCCTTTTCAGTACGTCCCGCGTTGCCACGTTCATTGGTGCATGATTTAGATGTCAGCATCTCTAACACTGTGCAGCTCTTTGCATGACTCCCTGAAACCGGCTGCTTTGAAGCTGCCTTCCCTTAGTTTCCACCCTAAAGGGCAATCCTGCAGCAGTCTTCAGGGCGTTTGCTTTGTTTTTATTTTTGGGGGTGCATGTGCTTTTGTTTTGCTTTAATAGCACAGTTCCCAATAGGGGACAGCACTGCACTGTTTAAGACGCGTGTCATTTTTAAGGGACTTTTCTAAACTTGTCATCCTAAAAGCTATATTGTGCAGCAGCAGGCGGCCTCCATAAATCACTGATTTCTCTTTTTTTCTTCTCTTTCCCTTCCTTTCTCTCTTGCACTCTCTTTATTCCAAGCCTGCGGATTTGGACGCCTGGGTAAGCGCTCTTTTTTGTCTGGATCTTGCTTATTCCAAGTGTCATGTTGTTACTGCGCGCATACAGATTGTTATTGCTGAGCACAGATGCAGGATTTTATTTTCTGTCATTACATTTTAAAAGGTGTTCAGCTAGAAAATTGCATATTATTTCCTCCATAAAGATTTTCACTGGTTCCTTTTGTGTAGCTTACAGCTGCTGAAACCAAACTTGATCTGGTGATGTGTGTTGTTGGCTAAGAGAGTAGCAGAAACAGGAGGAAATGAAGGTTACACCAGTGCTGCTTTTTAAGGCTGTGAGTCTGCATCTGGGTTCTAAACCAAAACCAAGCCCAGTCTCCTGCCTTCGACAGAATGAGAGAAAGGACAAAAAGCAGGCAATTTTGTAGGCCTCGCGTGTCTGCGATAGTGACTGTAGGTGATTCCAGAGGAGTGATGATATTTCTGCTGATGCAAGTGGAGGCTGAGTCAGGGCTCCCCCATGGTTACTTGTCTGGTACAAGTCTCTCTGTAAAGTTCTGCTGTTTGGTCTCAGACATGATGTGCGTAAGCTGCCTCTTGCTGTTTCGGTGCTGCCCTTTCAGCTCTCCTTTCCCTTTCGGGTTGGTGAGGAACATGCCAGTTAGCTAATTTTGGAGCTAGTTCTGGTCTTCAGTGCATTACTGTCAATTCCTTCTTCTAGTCTTGGAGCCTTTAATAGCATTTGTTTTTCTCCCCTGCCACCAGGACTGGAAGAGACATGGGAAAGCATGAGGTATAAGAACTTGCAGTTGTGGAGTGTGACAAGCTGAGGTACTTGGCCAAAACATCTCTGCTATGCTGCTGCAGAGAAGTTACTGGACACCTTTGGGGGAAGCTGAGAACTCTCAGCAAAGACAGGATGATGTAGAAACAAGGCATTTGATAGAGACTTTCCTTTATCCACGTAGCTTCTTTCCCTGGATTGCCTCTGACTGATTCTCTAGGCATCATCTCACTAGTTTGTCTGTGACTGGTGAACGCGTTTTGCCAAGAAGATAAATATTTTTGCAATAATCTTGCCAAGTGCTGTGACTTGCCTTTGAGGAAGTTCTTTATAGATTGAGGTATGGACCTTTCCTTCTAGCTTGACTTGCCCTTTGCAGAGAGGGGGTTGGGGTGGGGTTTTTTTCCCCTTCCAGTAGTGTCTTCTCCATGCCGTCTCCCCAAATCCCAGAATCCCAGCAGTACTGCAGAGAGAGACAGCCTGATGGTAGCTGTCAGCTGTGGGCTGTGCCATTGCTGCACTTTATTCCTGGGTGCCACATTCCCTACTGTAATCTGACCCTGCCAAGAAACCCCCCTTTTCTTTTTTTTTTTTTTTTTTTCCCCAAGCAGATTTCCTTCCTGGTTTTCATGTTTAACAAGGTGATGAGAAGGGCCTGTGATTAAAAATAATAAAAACCTGGTGATGTTTCATTGGGGGGCAAAGCCAAAGCTAATCTGTGAATGGCTGTAGTTAGAATGAAGCCCAGCTCTAGAAGATCAGTTTCACAGTCTGATGTGTTGGTTGTTGGTGTCGGTTCGGGATAGGGCTAAGAGCGTCTGGCGTTGTTCATAGAGAATGAATCAATAATATTTCATTACTTCAATTAAGCGGCTTGTAAAAATATTTCTTTTGGCCTGCCGGTCAGCTGTCAGGCTAGTACTTGAATTCTTCAGTTGAGCCAGTGTGTAATGCATAGCTCTAGAGATGTGCTTCCATGGTTTGTTTCCAAATGGGTTACTTGGTAAAGGGAGAGGAGGAGGCAGGGAGTCGCAGGTGACTCTGAACAGCAGAAAAGAGCTAGGGTAAAGCAGCACTGAGAGAACCCAAAAAACTTTGCGTTGTGGAAAAAGTGTAAAGATAAAACCTGGGAAGAACTTGAAAGAGCCCCCAACCAGTCCATGGACCCATGCCCCTGGAAGCTGTACTAGCATGCTAGTAGCGTACCTTCACTGTCCTCCTGTAAGAATGCGGTGCTTGTAGCTTCTGACATCTTCACAGGGAATTCTTAAGCATTTTCTGAATATATCTTATACCTAGTTTTTATACAGAGGGCAATTGCCTATTGCATACATTCTCTTTTGCAAATATGTGCTGTCCCATGCTACTTTTCTAAGTTTTAGGTGCATTTGTGTATTCTATAACTAACGACGCTCTTCCTCCCCTCCCTCTGTTTTTATTCTGTCTTTATACTTCTTGTACACCACGCTCTGCTGTGTTCTACGCTACAGCTTCTTAGGTGTCAGCTGTGGGCTTTGGTCATCTCTTGCATGATATGTTCAAGCTTGGATGTAGGTTCTGCAGATGGATGTGAAATGCAACTTTCTAATATGTGATTTTTCAAGCCAGTGTGTTATCATGCATGTCTTCCCTTCTCCTTCCTTCTTTAGTTCTACCGGCCTTTATGTGAAAAGCGTATCTGGTGCTTTGTTTGGCACCTGCAGTCTCAGTCCCCAGTGAAACTGTAGTCATCTCCATAGCAGCCAGTTCTGTGTGGGACATCACAGGCTTCTGTCTTTGGGTAGAGAATAAGCAGCAGGACTAGAGGAACTCTTAATAAATATCCTGTATTCATATAAAATGTCCCTTGTTGCCTAACCCAGTTTGGAACAGTGAATATTTCAAATGACACGTGCTCTGACTGTACCATTCATACTTCAAACATCATCATAAAGTGTACTAAAGTTTCTAGTAATAACAGCTGGGGATAGAGGGAAACAGCAACTTTCAAGCAGATCTGTCACAAATAGAATGTTTCCCCGTATACTTCAATGCACTGAAACATCAGCAGCTCTTGAAAGCAAGCAAAGCATTGAAAATACGTTTGAGTTGCGAATAAAAGTTTTCTCTGCTACCACTGGTTCATCACATAACTTCTGGGCCCTAAGTGGGACGTAACGGGAGATAATATGGGAGAAATTACTTAGGGGGAAGAATGGGGAGTATATTGAGGTCGTAGTCTGCAGTTAGGAGATCCCGTTTTGATTCTTTGACATTAATTTTGCAAGACCCTAGGGAAGGCACGAACAGAATGTCCGTCTGTTGCAGGGTGCGTTGGTGTGGAGGCTTTATTCACTGGGCATCCCAGCTCCAGTCTGGTCTGCTTTGGAGTCCGTGGGTTGTCATCATGCAGATCAGCACACCTCTAATGTGTCTGCATCTCAGCACCCCACGGGAGAGATTAGGTATTTGGATTGTGTTCCCTTCTAGAGATGTCAGCCCATGTCTTGCCAGAAAGAGAACAAAGGCTCTTACTCGCCAGTATTGTTACACGTATTGGTTTTGTGCTTGCAGAATAGTCTGCTACTTTAGGAGAGTAGCAATGCCACATAATTAATTTATTTAGATTAAGCGGAAACTTTCTTGCATTTTTAAGAGTTGATCTTTTGACTCTTTTTGGTTTTTCTTTCTTTTTCTTGAAATACACTTGGCATCAAAATCACCTTCCATCTGAATTGTGTAGAGGGGTCAGTACTATGTTACTCTTCTTTCTTTTCCTTATTTATTTTCTCCTTAAGGAAATACAAATCGCTTGTTTAGTAATCTGATTTTGTGGGTGTTATGCAGAAAATCAGCAGGAGAATCAGGTTCCTTTGGTCATCCACCAGACCACCCTGCCTTCTTACATCTGTTTCATTTCAGTTGAAATTGCGTAGTCCTTTTCTGTATAGAAGGTGGATATTGGTTCAGAAGGATAGTTTTGGTTCTCTTATCACAGGAATAGTAATAATCTTGGCACTTACAGAGCGCCCATCAGTACGCCTGTTGTTGCTGTGGTATCTCTTTGGTCAGGCAACGTGTATGGGGCAGCTGAACTCTCATCCCCCTTCCCGTGTTTTGCAGCTGGTTTGTGGGCTGGAAGATACGTAGCAGCTCTGGTGAAACCAAAGCCAGAGATTTTGCCTTTAATGGAGTGTCTTTGAGAGCAAGGGGATTTAGATGTGAGTCTATTGTGCTTGTGCCTTACTCTGGCCCTGTTGGCTGTATGACAAACACGGGAATCAAAATATTTCTTTTTCCTTTAAAAACAAACAAACAGACACCACCTCACCCCCGCAGCCCCCCTGTTTCACGTGCTCCTACTTCTTTTCTTGCTTGCTTATCAACTGTCCCTCACTGCCTAGCTTAAAATCTCTTCTAAGCCCTATTATACCACTGCATTTCCATCAGCGGGGGAGTAGAAAGAAGGAAATACACAGCAACTGGCTTTCAGATGTAATTTTTCTCATTAACAATGGCTGCTGGCCGTAAAATGACAGGTCTGAGCCCATGAGGATGTTTGTCCCAGCTGCTTAATCATATTGGACCAGCATTTTCTGTGCTTGTACCATCATCATTAAAAGTTTAGAGCAACGCTGCTGGGATGCTATAGATTGGCAGGGTTTGTGTTCATGTTAAGCGGACTAATAATTCTGGTTTTGAAAGTTCTTCCTGCCTGGTGATAACTTAGGTGGCCCCAGAGGTTTTGGGCTGGAATGGGGGAAGAAAAACAAGTGCCATTTTTCTTGCTATTGTTGCTTGTTATTTTTAAGCTTGAAAAGCTTGGTTTGGGTGCATCAACGCCGTGTTTTCTTAATGCTAGTTCGGTTTAGGAGTGGGAATGCAATGAAGTGCTGCTGGTTGTAAAGAGCTAAAAGGCAAAAGGCGCTGCTGTAATCACACAATTGGTCATTGTTTAGTTGATGACCAGGTTATGCTTAAGCATGCGCTTGTATACCAAGTTTGCTCTTTTGGAAGCGTCACGCTTATGCTTTGGAAGATGGAAGAGAAATTCTCTGACACCCATCGCCCCTCCAAATTTGCAGCACCCTGCCAGAGGAACTTTGGGGGTGCTGGTGGTGTACGCACAGAGAGCGTGGGGAGAGTAATTACCAGGGTAGTTCTAGGTATGTGCGTAAAAGGCAAATGCATGGGCAGTGAGAATGCGTGTTGCTATAAAAATGTTACAACATAGACTTCTATTTTGGATCTTCCTTGTGATTGTGGGTGTCTCTTCAATCTTACAGAAGTTTTCTGACACTCCAAGGGGCAAGTGTTTATAAAGTGGAGGTTTTGGAGTTTATTTTTAAGGTAAGGTGAGGGACACTGAAGTGGAGTAGCAAACATCGTAATTTGTGGAAGACAAAGCCAGATAGGGTCGAGTTCTGAAAAAGGCAATAGGAAGGTGTCACCTTTCTATGACTATATATTTTCATTTAATAAGGAGAAGTAAAATCAAGGCTGTGAGTTTGCGTGTGATACTAATAAGAGCATTTCAAACTTGTGGGGATAATCCAAAATGCGCTGCAATACGAACGCTTGTAGTTCCCCCGAGAGGGATCCCATACACCAGTCCTGAGCAACGATGTTTTTGGTTCCTTCCAGTCTGCATCCCACGTGCTTTCCTTGCCCTCACACTTTTTATTTTTAATTTCTTCTTCTATTGATGGTCTTTTGTTCTTCTTCCCAGGCCATTGAGCTGCAAGGCAGGGAGGCAGAGCTGAAGCGGCAAGAGGCCTTCTATAAAGAGCAGTTGGCCCGCATTGAGAGGAAGGTAAGACTAAGTTGTCTTTTATTTTGTGGCCTCTGAATACCAATGGGATTGGATGCAGGTTGGTGTGGATCCAAAGAGCAGAGAAACAAGAAGCATTGTGCAGAAACCTGGAACTGTCAGCTCTCGGTATCTGTCTGCCCCCCACCCCTTACATAGTTAAGCGATGAAAAAGCTGTACAAACTGAATCTTTTGAACAACTTGCATTGAAAAGATAAGGGGGGTGTTTAACTGCGTGATTTTTTAAATGAAGTAATACAAACTTCATTTTCTTTTTCACCGTGGGGTTGAGGTGACAGCTAAGTTCAAAAAAACAAATGCCTCTTTTTTTTATTCCTTTTGTTAAAAATCCTTTCCTAAATTAAAAGAAAAAGCCAAACACAAATCTTGCTATAAATATGAATTAAAGTTGTATTATTAATTTTTCTCTGGGGAGTCCAGCAGTTCAACGGGGGGGTGCTGCAGTGCACTGCCTGCTTCTTGCTGGATAAGCCTTTGAAATGAACATGATTTAAAGAGACACTGTCAAGCCTGAAATGACCTTTGAAAATCCATTTAGGGATTTGAATCTCTCCCCTAAACGTGGGATTTGCTTCTCTGTTTAATTGTTTACCATGATGAGGTTTTAAAAATTGATGCCATAAAAATAGGAGCAGCCATGCCGTTCCTTATGAACTAATGCGTTTTTCACTTCCTGGCAAAATGAAATAATGTTATAAGTAGTCTTTATTTTTTAATAAATGTAGAGAATAATCTTCTCCAATTTGAAGCAATTAGACCTCCTGACAGGGAGTTGCATACATCTGACTTGCAGTTGTGTTATGTGACTAAAAAGAAATGCAAACAATGGAAAAGGTGGGTTGTAAAGAGACAGAGAAATCAATCAACATGGGAAAATTACAAACTATAGAAATGGTCCAAAACTATTGGCACATCCATTCCCTGCTACTGCATGATTGTCCATACAGCTTTTTTTTTTTTTAAGCCATTGATGGTAAAACATGCCCATGAGCAATTTCACATAATACTATTTTGCAACACTTTAATCCATACAGTTCATTAAAAAATAAACTATTAAAACTACCACTCAGTGTTGCATTCAGATTTTTAAATTCTATTTCTAGATAATGGGGATTGTTCAGTGAAATTGCAAACAATCTAGCAGCTATCGTTCTAATTATCACAGTTGTCCATATGTTCATACGCAAAGGGAATTTTTGCAATTTCTTGGTCTCATGCTGTGTGCTTCTATTATGTTCTTCTCTCCGGATCTGGTTTCATGAAGCGGAAACTGCAGGGAAAATTTGTATGTGTGTCTGTCCTTTGTGGACAGAGGAGTGGGGAGAAGTTTGTGTCCAGGCTGCGTTGTCCTCTTTTTGAAGTCTTTTGTTCTATTTTGTGTTTCCCTTTTCAGGTCTATGTCCCTTGGTGCAGGGTAACTTTTTAAACAAGGTGATGGATATTTTAGTGCAGGATCTTCTCGGGGGAGTAAGGTCGCTTGCCCATAGTCCTATTCAAACTGCAGAGCTGCGTAGAAACTGCCTTCTAGTTCTTACGCGTACAAAAGCAAATAGCTAAAAAGGACAGGTTTGCTTTCCTCTCTTGAAACACTAGATAGTTTCTGACCCTTAAACGCTAGCATTTTGCTGGTAATAAAATAGAAGAATGCCTCCAACCGTTAGTCTAGATTGGAGTGGGAGGTGGTGGGGGCTAGAAGGGAGAGGAGAGAAATGTACTTGAAACAGTGTAATAAAGCTTAATTGTATTAGTTTTGAAAAAGGTTTTCTATCTTCTCTGTGGATAATTTTATTCCTATAATGGTTGGAAAGATGGAAAACACAGCACAGAACAATCTTTTTTATTAGCTGTTGCTTTTATATAATTCTGCTTTTATTTGTTGAATACACGCAGACCTTGACGTTTATTTATTTATTTTTCCTTCTACTCTGCTAAAACCTTCCAACTCAGCCTTAGATATATTTTTATACATCTGTGTATGTACATATGTGTGTTTATATCAGAAAAACAGCTAGTGGTAAGGGGCTGCGGTGGGGAGGAGCTCTGAAATAGAACTTTGCTTTCCCTGCTGTTTTCAGAGGGGACGGCCGCTTGGAGTGTGGTCACTGGTAGGTCAGAGGTGTTGGGCTGGGAGTGAATGAGTGTGATGGCTCAGTGTAGAGTCAGAAAGCTGAAATTCCTCCTAAGAATCAGGCTGTCAGGAATTCCCCCCTCTCCTCCCCTGCTGTGCCTATCTATTACCTCAGTTTGGCTTTGTCCCCACTCCTGCTTGATAACAGAATTCAGCAGTAGGAGACTTAGAGATTTGTTTTTTGAAGGATGTTTTGAATTGTTGATGTTGAGAACTAAGTACCTTCCTGGTAGCATGCTAAGAATAATTTTGTTATATACTCCTTACAATTTAGTAGCTGCTGCACTGAAGGAAACATGGAGACTGTCCTGTTTCTTCTGACAGTGGTTAGTTTTCAAAGACTTCAAAGGAATACGCCAAAAAAAACCTCACCAAAACAAAAAAACCCCAACTTCTGGAGAACAACTTTGAGAAGAGTCTTCCTAAGTGTTGTCAGTCAGAGGCTGACGTGTACCCTGCTGCAAAAGAGTTTATTTTCATTCAGTATTTTTATTCACTGTAATGGAACTTGGATTCCTGCCATCATTCTTCTACGTGTCTCGGGCGCTTTTCCTTGAAGCCTTATTTAGCTCTCTGCCTCCAGTGTCATGTGGCAGTGCGTGCCACAGGTTAACTTAGATACACTATAAATTCTCTCTTACCAGTTTCAAATACTTTTTTTCATTTCATATCTTTTATGTGAAAGAGATAAAAGGAATTCTCTTCATTACTCATTACCTGTAGACTTCTGTTCCCTCCTTTACCTTCCCATTAAGCTGAGCAGTCCTCACCTTTTCAGGCTCTGCTTGTGTGAATAATTTTCTTCCAGGTTTCTCATTCTGCTTGTTTGTCTTTGGGCCCTTTCCCCCTTGTGGCTCTGTCTTTGAGATGCATTGACTAGAATTGAACTTGGTAGTTCCCTTGAATGCAGCAGATTGTGTGAATAACATTATCTTTTTATTTTGTAATCTCTGAAAGAGTACTGTAATCTCCTGGACAGAGCACAGAATTGGAAGCAAAAAACCGCTCATTTTCTAATAGCTGTTTCTCTTTTGGGAGCCTGAAACAATTACTTAGTCCATCTATCTCAGTTATTCCATCTATATGATGGAATAGCTTATAATGGGAGGGCAAAGTGTTGTGAAAGAGTAAAGCTATAGAAATGCTAAAAAGGCTTTTGCCTTTAGTTTTGCATGAGATGAACTATGGGTGTACCTTATTTCAAATAGATCTTGAGAAACTCAGTTTCTCTAGACAGTCTTATTAAAATTTTCACAGGAAAGGGCATGTATGAAAAAATAATTTCAGTGTTTCGATTCTTGGGGTTTTCCCTACATCGTCCACTAAAGCACTGGAAGAAGTAAGGTGGTGAGTGTGGCAGCGCTGCGTCACTGTGCTGGGCCTGACTGTGACCGAAGGTGGATGACCAGGGATGAACGTAGGATCGGGCAAATATATGGAATACTTGCCCCAAATGCTTTGATCATCCTGGCTGCTCCTCTTTGAAACTTTTCCGTGTCTATTTAATCCTCTCTGAGAGATGTGAATCAGAACTGTGCACACAGTGCTCAAGATATGGGTGGACTGTGAATATATATGGCAGCTGTATGAGAACCACTGTTCGGTTCTCTGTTTCTTTGTGGTGCCTAGTGCTTGATGTGCACTTTGGACTTGTGTTGAGCAAGTGCCACACGCTACTGCTACTAGCAGCGTTCAGCTATTTTGTGTGCGGATTTGAGTGCATGAAGTAGCGGTACTGGGATTAAACCAATGCTGCGATTTGTTGCTGGGAGGTGTTCGTCCCCCTGCGCCCTTCCTTATCAGTTTGTCAGGGCTTGTGCGCGTGTGTGGAGGGGTGGTAGGTTTTGTTCTGTCTGCAGTGCGGCGCATGGTTTTTAGACTTCTTTTTTTAAATCAAATTTTACTGAACAAATTCCTTGACGAGGATTAGGACACTGGTGATGCCCTTGGTCTTCCTCGCTTTAGCTCTAGTAGTTGTTGTAGTTGTGTGTTTCAGTCTCTTGGGTTGCCTGTATGTTTTTGTTTTGGAGTGCTAGAAGTATTTTGGTAATCAGGAAAATTACAGGGAATAGATCCTTTGAACTGACTATTTCTTATATGACTGTGTGTAATTGCAGGATTTTGGAGCTGGTGATACAGATATTCCATTCCACCCCACACCTGTGTTTCCAGTGTGTGACTGTCTAATCTCCAATAAGTAATCCAGTAATGAGACCTGGCTAATATGTTATAAGTGTTTAAACTTCTAAATCTGACTCGTTAGAGTAATTTTACATCTCATCCATGTAATTTGGAATTGTTTTACAAAAAGTGGGTCTTGTCTCAACTGTTTTGAAGGAGGTCTTGTACTGTAGTGTTTCTCTTTGTGGAAAGATTGAGAGTTGGGCCTAATAATCTGTAAGGAAAAACCTTAGAAACAGTCCATTTGAGAAGTTTAAGCTGATGTTCTTTCATGCATTTATATGTCATCGAGAAGCAGGGAGGGAGGGAGGTGGCGGGAGCTTGGTATAAATACTTAACATATATACTGCTCAGAATTGGGACTTTTATTAAGGATTCCATGTATGCTTTGTCCTGCTCTCCCCAGATGGTAGAATCATCCTTTAGAAAGTATGATAAAGAAATGCAGTCTCTCCTGGAACCCTTCAGATGCCAGGAGATTTTACGTAGCATATTAGCTGTAAATTTTCTCCCAAGTAAGTATTTGTTTGACTCTTTTTGCTATTTGGCCTCTTGCTGGCTTTAACCTGATGAAGGTGAAGGGCAGCACTACAGGGCAGGAAAACACGGGCAGCTCTTTGGAGTAGTGCGGAACGGCAGAGAAAGGCTGAAGGTAATCTGGGCAATGAAGTGAAACTCCCTGCTGTAGAGGGATGTCTCGTCTTTCTTTGGATTTTCCTAAGCTCCATCTCCCACGTTATCTTTTATTAGGTGGCTGTGGACTACTGTCAGCAGTGGGTACATTAATATGCAACGTTTTTCTGCTTGTAGTTTTTTCAGAACAGTAAATAGTACAAGAGGTATTCATAAGCTGTGGAGTATTCATAAGCAAGTGCGAAAGCAATGCATTGAACAAATACCTTTTTTTTTTTAAATTCTTATTAATAAGGTAGACTGCATCCTTTTCTCTGTTTAGCTTCACAAATCTTCTAATTTTGCGTGTGGCATTCACCTCATCTGGCTTCTTTAAATTATTCTCCTTTTGCCCTTGCACTTACCGTTTAATTCATATTTGTAAAGCATTTAGGATGTGTAAAGAATGGGAGGCGAACTTGTTTTTGTTATTCTTGTTGGCCTTGATCCTTCTTCTTGGAGCAGTCTCCCAGTTTTGGTGCACCAAGGTCACCCCTACGTGTGAGTCCACTGTCATTTCTATGCTTTTTGACCAGTAACTCATCTCATGAAAAACCTCTGTGGAGAAAGTGACAGCAGCCTTGGAAAAGTAGCCTTCCACAAGAATAAGTTCACGTTGGGTCTTCATGATCAATTTTAAGCAGGTTCTGTGGGGCTGAACAAACTGATGTCACCTGGCAAAGGTGACAAGGGATTTCTCTTGAAGGGGACGGGGAATCAGCTCCCTGAGTTGGGATCCCAGGCTGTGTCTGTGTCCACGAGCCATAGGGAGCACTCCCCTACCTTCGAAAAGCAAGTTGTGTTGAGATATTACCTTCAACCAAGCCTTCTGCCCCCTCAGTAGGAGTTAAAGGTTCAGTGCCCTTTTCTAAGTGAGTTGATCTGTCTTGGCAGGTGTCACCGACACCATTTACTTTCTCAGTCAAATGGCCTGTAACGTCTTAGGGCTGTGCGTGTAAGGGCTGCTTTGCTTCCAGTCACTGTGTGGCCAGGCACTAGCTTACTGCTCTAGCCACTGCTGTGGGGTACTCCGAGGAAGTACAGCTGGCGTGAAACCAAATTCTGGTCTCAAAAAATGCGTTTCCCTTTCAGAAGTATCACTTGTCCCTGCCTTCGTCATCAAGCCTTACAATATTCTTTACCATTTCCGTTTGGTTGGTTGTTTTTTTTTTTTTTTTTTTTTTTTTTTTTTCCTTACCTAATTTGTTCATTCTCTTCTCATCCACTGCAAACCCTTCCTCCCAGAAAACCCGCAGGGCCTTATGTGAACCTACAAAAAAGCAGTTTGCCTTTCAGGCCAGTGGAGCAATATAACCCAGCACCCAGTTCATCGAACTGTTGGTTTAATCTTCTGAACACAAGAAGAATAATCCCCCATATAGTTTTCTGAAAGAGGCTGATAAGATCCATCCTAATCATCCAGATCACTTCCCAGTCGCTTGGGCTGTCTGTCCGAGGCTGGGTGGATGTTGTCTTTCAGGTGGCGGTGGCGCTAGCAGCCTCTCAGCCTTTGATATTTAGAGAACTGCAGATTTTGTCCTGTGTGCGTGTTAAATTTCTGAATAGGAACAAAATGGGAAGAAAAAAAAAAAAGAACGAACCTGAAATTGTCATCTGAACCGCTCTGACCTCTCATCCTCTTCCTCTTTTCAGTTATTCACAAACATCAAGTGTCAGGCTGGGGGAGGAGGAGGCAGTACAGCATCCATAATTCTGTTTTTCTGCCGGTGTCCGTTAGGGCTGAACAGCATCTCGGGGAGGCTGCCTTCCTAATGCTCCTCCGTCGCCTCCCTGTCTGCGGGGAGAGGTTGCTTCGCTGTTGCCGTTGGCCAACTGGCAAGCTGACTTCCAGTGCCCTGTGCTCAATTCAGCCATTTAATGGCTGTTTTGCTGAAAGCTTGTAAAGTTTAGTAGTTAATATACCTCAGTACACAAGCTCTTAGAGATCAGATAAATTGATTGGTAATTTGATGAACTCAAAGAACATCTATAATAGGGTAAATAAAATGTGTTAGATGTCAGCACTGCCTCTCTGCCTGCTCTGCCGTGTGTATGTTCTCTCTTCAATATGTGTTGTCTGATGTACAGTACATTACATCAAATTACAGGCAGCCTCTATGCAAACAGCAACTAAGTGTTTGCTTCCTCTTCGGTGTGCCCGATTAGTGTAGAGATGCTTTTGCAGTGTGTGTGCTGAAGGGTGAACTGTCAGAGCCTTGCAGTGATTTTCTTTCCCTGGCATTTAGAGTACCTTTGCAGAGGGAGAGAATGATGCTTATGGGCTGCTTCCTCTTGGAGGAATCCATCCTCAGGCTCGACTTGTGAAATAAATGTGGCAATGTGTGGTTTGAACTTAGTGTCTTAACACTGCATTTAGCAGCTGAATTTAGATAACAATCTGGTATCTGGTCTCATCAGCGTATCACTATGAAGACTTGTTAAAGGCAGAACAAAAAGACCCCAATGTGATCTTGTCTCTTTGTTAGAACTCAACACCAGAGTATTTGTCAAGTCTAGTCCAAAAAGAGCAAAACAAGGGGGGGCTTTTGTCTTACTTCTGAGAGCTTTCCCCATTATCTGATATTTCTGATACCCTCCCCTGCCGTTTTTATTCAACCCAATTTTCCCTTCGTTTCATTCATTTTTTTACTGCCTAATAGTTTAAATTTACGTTTTCTCCCTCTTTGTGCTGTTCATAAGCAGAACGGTATTTATAAATGCGAGTATATACAGGTGGCACTGTTACCAGTAAAACCAGTGCTACTTTTCTAACGGAAAGCAGTGCTTGCATGCACATATGTACATATATGTCCGTGCACACACACACACTGTCTGTCTCGTACCTATTTTTACTGTGGTGTAGTTGTACCTTAGCACCAACTACATTATCCTGCTGCAATAAATACCAGTGCTGCCTGTTATTTCCGTGTAATTCGCCAACCAGTGTACAATTAATTTTTGGCCCTGTTATTGCAGTATTGGCTATTTTATGAAACTCTAGAGAAGTTAGCACAGTGAATTGATTAAATATGTTCCAGACCTTAGGCTGGAGTCTGTGTGTCTGCTGGGATTTGGATGATTGAAGCTTGCACTTCTCTTGGGATATTCCAGATTTAGCTTTAGTCTTGGAAATTGTTTCAGGTAGACAAAACTTCCCTCTGTGTGTGGAATCCACTTGTGTAAGAGCCTGACTTTGGGGAATCTGAGATTTCTATTTCAGCCCACAGCGGTCCTTCCACATGTGGCAGGAAAAAAGGCATCACTATTGTGACTTAAAAATAAAGCCAAGGTCTGGGCTTGTTTTGAAAAGGCCCTTAAAATTCTGGCTCTGCTCTTAGAGAATATGCTGTCGTCATGTTAATGCAAAATATGGCTAGTAATTACCCTGTAAATTGGGCAGACTCCACAGAACATCTCAAATTTGTGCTGAATTAAGTAGTCCAGAGATCAGACTTTAAAAAGGGACTACCCCGTATTTACAGTGGCTGTACCTTCTGAAGGGAGCGTGTTTAGTAGTTTACTGTGGGTGTGTTAAATACATGTTTCATGACAGCCTAGGGCCACTTCTCTGAAGGTTTTTCCCCATCTGCCAGTCATTTTAAAGAAACATAAATAAAAGAGCTATTCCAATTTCTTGAACATATAATGCACGTTCCCAAGAGACCAGAGTGACTCAGAAGGAGCTTGTAAATAACATGTTTTAATGTTCTTAAATATATCTGCACCAGGAGGCTCACCGTGAGGTCTCGAGCCACTGCAAATGGTATTTGCTTTGTATGTCACAGAATGTCCTGGTCCCAGGATGATGTCTGATGGGTTTTTGGTTTGCTTGGTTTTGGGGTTAGCTGGTGGTTTGGCTATATATTCTGCTGCACCAAGAAGGATCCCAGTCGCAGTTTACCATTAAACACCTTGACTCGAATGAGGATTACCTGATTTACCCATTCACAGTCCGGCCCCATTGTAAGTAAATACAAAATAATGGCTGTATTTGTGTTCTGCTTTTAACAAAAATAATAAGCATCCATCTCGCACGCACTAGAACTGTCTGTCTGCTGTAGAGTCCAACCCTGACAAATGTGGGGAGGGGAGTTTTGCCCCGGCTGGCACTCACCAGTGAGCAGCCATCAGATAAGAGGCGGTGCCCTGCATGGAGGGCAGTGATGGCAAGGGACAGCCGCAGAGCCAGAAAACGCTGAGAGGCCACTTCATCCGTGTCAGTCTCCAAGGGCCACAGAAGAGCGAGAGACGGGAAAAGGAAATGCGGGAGTTGAGATAAAACTCTAAGCCTCTGATTTGAGAGGACTTGTAATAACTAGGTTATTTTAAGGGAAGAGCTAGCTTTCCTTTTCCTTCACAATTATTGCATTTCAGGTCTTTTCATAAGAAAAAAGGCTTAATTCCTTCTTCCTTCTCCCTCCCCATTCTTGTGAACAGAAGCCAAATTTTTGCTTATATAATTTCAAGCTGCAAGGTTGCTGTGATCTTGCACGCCTGGGTCAATCAAGGAGTGCCTGGATTTTATCCCCCCCCCCCAAGATGTCTTGTGATATATTGGATGGTATATAGAAATCATCTAATTTGCCCTGACATGCAGCAAGCCTTGAACTGGCTGGGCTGTGGTTCTTGAAACAGGGAAGACTACTCACGCGGGTGCGTAAAAATGCTGTATTGTGTGCCCGCCTGGGCATGTATATGAATTTTTTAACTTCACTTTTCGTAATGGGTAAGTATACCACAAAATTCCTTTTGGCTGTTTAGAGAATTAAGTGTAGTATATGAGACCTTTCACCTTTAGGTAATTTGTTCAGATACGGGTTCCGCTGGCAGCAGCAAAAAGCCATTACTTGCTGATGGCTAATCGCTCATTTGCGTGGCACCGAGATAATAACTCTTCCTCCGGTTAGAGGCAAGGGTTTGTTGCGAGAAGAACAAAAACCACCCCCAAAGCCTAACTGTGTCCTAGCTGTCGATTTCTGTGATGGGCAAAGGGCATCCTGGTGAGGAACACAGAGATTGTCCTTGCCAGCTGAAAACAGGACAGGGCTGGGTTGTAAGTTTGTTGTGTGTTCACTTCTACGCAGAGTATTTGGCTCCAGGTCTGCTGTTTGCGGTGTTTGGATTTTTTCCCCCTCCTGTTGTTTCCCAGTAAAAGTGTAGTTCTGTTCCTTCTTTGTGTTCCTGTTGTCTGATTTCTGAGTCCAAGCTGTTCCCCAGTTGAAGGGCTGGGATTTTTGTTTGGTCTTGTCCAGTAGATATAGGTGAAAAACTGATACTTATTTTTATTAGGCTGAAAAAATTCACTTAACACAGTTTCCCAAGCCTCTTGTCGTTACAAAGTTTATCAGCTACAGCAGCAAGCTTCAGATAATTGTGATGCTTACCCCAAAATGTTTCTTTTGGAGCTTTAAGCCTACTTTTATTTCTTCCTCATCAAGTCCCAAAGTCAATGTCTGTTCTTATTTGTATGTAGTACTCCTTGCTGTTAGAGACGGTTTTTAGAATTAAATTCTGAGAGTAGGTTTAGCTCGCATCTATGGATGTATGGTACACGTGCCATTCTTCCGTTTATGTTCCTGAGGTGCCTCGGCTGCAAGGCTTTTACAAGATTTTTCTGGTTTAATGTTAAGTAATTATTCCTGTTATTCTGTAATGGGCTAAATGTAAGAAATGCCTTGTTCCCTTTCCTCCATCTGTATCCCGCAATGGAAATTGCGATACTAAGCTGGTGGTGACCAAAGGCTATTGAAGGCCGCGGGTGACAACATGCACAACGGCTGTGACAGTCCTCGGCTGTGAAGGAGCGGTGTCTGCCGGGGAATGGGAGTGAAGCGTTTGCGTGGCTGCCTCTGCTCTCTGTGGGTGTTTGATTTTCACGTTAATATTTACGTCTCGATAGCCCTGCGGAGAAATGCCTCTCTCCACCTGATTGGCGGTCTGTGGTCCTTCTGGGCTTGTCTTTGGAGACTTCACAAGCGCTTTGCCAGCTACAGAGATGTCCCTTCAATGCCTCGTCCCCTTCTGAGGAGGGAAAACCGCTGCGTTACAAACAGTGTGAAAGAGAAGATCAGTAAAAGCAGAGAGAATGAGACTGTCAAATGATGGAAAGGAAATTGCTTACAAATATTTTCTGATTTCTTTCTCTTCCCTTTTACCATCGCTTCTCCTTTGTCCTCCTTGGCTTTTTTATCTTAAGATAAACATCGTATTTATTTTCTGTTTACTGTGTGGAGAATTTCAATGCATTTTGAATAGCAAACTAAATATAAAAAGACACTAGTGTTCTTTTCTCTGGAATAACTGATGCCTTGCGGAGAACTGGAGGTTATGTGACAGTGGTATTGTAAAGGCAGGCCAAAAGGATCTGTGTTAATCCATTTTCTTATTCTTGTTACCCGTGTTTTGTTTTATATTTTACTTTCCATTTTAAGTAGTAATCAATACCTCTTGGTATAAATACTCAAATACCTTTTTTGCCAGCTGTAAAGTAAATATACTGTTGCTTTAGAATGTTTGTCCAAGTGTTCCTAATAAAGGGGAATGACATCAAGTTATCCTTGTAAAACTCATTTTGAGCTGTGGAGCTGGGAACTTTTTCCAGTTGTTAGCTGGGTTTCTAGTGCACTGGAAGACAAGTGAACATTGTTCCCACTTTAAAAGTGAGACCCTAGTGTTTAAGGTTAGTATCTTCTATAATAGCTTTTGTTACTTCACTTTTTGGTTGTCCAGGTACGGTGTATTACTTCAGATGTGCTGATTACCCATAACTTGAGCTTGAAGTTTTGAATAATGAGCTCCTGAGCATCCCCAGACAGAGCCGGGAGCCAGCGGGCACTTCAGGACGTGTGGATTTGTCTGTGTCATTAACCGTGTACGCTGACCTGTAAAGTTCTAGCGGTCTTTTTGGCTGTAATCATTAAACCAGCCTCTCCTACAGGATAAAATGGGACAAGAAGCTGCAAGCGTAGTGAGAGAACCCTGACTGAAAATACAAATATCTGTAGAAAATGCTCTGGGAGTACTAATAATAAAGAAAAAGTACAGTGGCAAAACAAATTGCTGCTGATACAATTTTTCTTCCTCTCACAAGTTTGCCTCTAGTATGGCAGTTTTTCTGCCTTCGATAAATAAATGCAAAGATGAGAATCGCTGCCAAAAACTGTCACATTTCTGGAACTTTCAGCCCCTGATTNCAGCAGTACAGGATTCTGAATATGTACACCCACCATTCTGTCAGATCTGTGCAGTCTGCGTCTGGTTCATCTTCTGTGTCTTTGATGTGCTCCATAACGTAGGCAAAGAGAGGTCTGATAGTCTCTCTAAAAACCTGACAGTTTGTGTGACAATCTGTCCACGAATCCGCAGGCTCCTTGTCAACCAAATGAGCCTTTGAATATCAGAGGTTTTCGGAACAGTGCTTGCAGCATTGCATATGCACTAAGGGGAGAGTACAACAGGCTTCCTTGTAACCTGAGAGATGTCTGCGTTTTCCCTAATCATTCCAGGGACATCTCATCATTGCTTGTTGGCTGGTTCTCAGCCCCGCACATGTCGAGGTTATTTAGCAAAGCTTGATTTACTGGAAACTGCACATGGAGAATAATTTGCAGTTGGGGGTAGAGGAAAAACCCTGGGAGGGGGTGGAACTTGCAGGCTTTGGTATACTTCTGGGTTTTGGTGGTTTTTTGTTTGTTTGGTTTTTTGTTTTTTGTTGTTTGTTTTTTTTTTTTTTTTCCTTATAGTGACTCTCCTCCTTGCAGTTCCCTTTCCCCATGCAAGTGCATGGATGTGATGCATTTCTTTCCCCCCCCAGTGTTCTCCAGTCCTCTTGCACATCCTTCTGCTGTGGGTCCCTCCTGTTCTGACTTCCTCTGGGAATCCAGTGAATTGCATTCCTTAGCTACCTGTTGTGGAAAAGGATGGGTTTATGAATATAATTTAGATTTTGAAAATGGAGACAGGAACTGTTAACTGGGCCTGCTGCTGCAGTTTATAAATGGGGCACAGGGATATTCTCAGCAGAGAAAGCCGGGAGTTTGAGCTGCAGCGTGCCCGTCCGAGGTGGTGGGAGTTCTGTTGGAGGCTCTGTCAAATACCAGCTTTGGCATGATGGCATCAAACCTGAGTTAAAATGTTCCTCCCTTCCCAAAATAAGCTCCTGTGATGGGCCTGACAGGGGAATGTACTTAGTATCTTTTTAAATGTATGACAAGTACTTGATGACTGCCAATTTTCTGTTTGGAATGTATTATTTTTTTTATTTTTTCCCTCTGAAGTGCTGGTCAGCCTCCTAGTGAAACTTTGAGCTACGTACCTTGGCATTCTTGATATTCTGGCAATTCCCTTCTTTCCCTCTTCTCCCCTTCCCTTAGCTCTGATCCTCCGCCCGCCTGTCTCTCTCTCTTGGACGATGCCCAGTTGTTAGAGGCAGCGTCCTGTGATGTGGGAGATCATCCTGGTTGTGTGACACCCAGGTATCACTATGGGAGTAGTTATGCAGCTGCCCAGCACAGGCGAGGGATTTAGCAGGCATTGCCGTGCCCTTAACGTCATGGACACTGTTATCTGTGCAGGTCGGCCGGGTGTTAGGACTTCTCTGAAGCAGATGCTGAAGACCCATGATGTTTAATCAATGCCTGGGAAGCCTGTTTACCTGCACTTGTCAGGTGTAATTGATTTGGGCATTTACTGTGAATTCCTCACCTAAGACTTCTTGCTTTTATATTAAACTTCCAGCTAGGAGGAGAGCGGAGCGATACTCCCCTACAACAGTTTTAGCGTTAATCTGGGCCTTTCACGTTGCTGTTGCTGTCCTTGTCAGAAACCCTGCTGGCATTTTATGGCCTTTCTCTTTGAAGGTGCTTTTACTTTCCAGAGTTTATGTTTAAAGAATTACTAATGCTTTGTTTGCAGTCTTTCAGAACGGTGTGCTTTAAAGCAGCCTCATATAAATGCAGTGTTTAATTCTTTCTGGGTTTTCTTCTCCTTTTAATCGTCTCTGTAGTAATAGTTTCTTTGTCATTGCCTGTCTTTCTGACTTGAAGATAACATGGGACTTTTCTGCATGTTTCCAGTGAGGGACTTGCAGCTCTTCGGAGAAGCTCCTAATACCGTCTTTCTGTGGGGTACCTGTTCTAATTGGACTCTTCCCAGGGTACCTTCATAACGACAGTCTGACTCTGGTGTGCGATCTCAGTCTGGGTCTGGAAACCCGTTTTCACCCAGATGAAATATCTCGGTGTGGGACCTGGTTCTGGGAAGCCCTGGGGTGTGTAGCTTTGTTTGATTTACTGAGTGCTTTAGGGGCTGTAGCTTAACCGTCTTGTGCCTAGCTTGTTATCCACAGGATAAATCCAGCTGTGGTCCTTCTCCCCAGCTCTGCCTTCCTCATATTTTGTGGAGATCGGTATTTTGTGGTATTTTTATCTTTGAGAAGCTGTCTAGATGTGCTACAGAATTAATATTTTGCTTTCAACTCAGGGTAACATTGCAGTCATGAGAAGATCTGTTCGAACAGGAATATACTTCTGCCCGCAACTAGTTTAACTTTCCTGTGTTGTTACTATGGACATTTCTCTTTTTCTGTCTTCTCTGAATCTTAATCCAAAATTTATGATCTCACAGTTTATTGCCGAAGGAAAGAATAGAATGACACAAATTCAATGCTCTCATTTCATTATTGGTCTCAGCGGGAGGAGTGGATGAACCCACACATGAACAGCAAACAACAGAACTGTGTTTAGAAGTTGGCTTTGGCTGAAAAAACCCTTTTTTTTCCTGTATCAGCAAGCTGTTTGTAGTTGCTTGCATCTTTCCTCTATTACCTTTTGAGAGAAAAACATTTGAATTCACATAAAAGCCGATTAACCCTTGGCTTCTATGCTCTTGTGGTATGCTTTATATGCATATTTCTCCTCCTTGTTAACTGGCTGCTGTGTGTATATGCACTTGTGCTTGAGAGGAAGGAGAAAATGTGAATGATCTCTTTTAGCTAAATGCTAGCTGTTACCAACACGCAGGCTGAGCAGGAACACAAGAAGAGCGAGCTCAGGAGGTGAAGAGATTGCTTTTTGCAGTGTCTCCTGAAATTCCCAAACTCCCTGTTCTGGACCGAAGTTGATAGCAGTGATTGATTGTGTAGGTTGATTTTAACAGATCCAAATGGTCATCCAGTGAACAGACCGGTTCAGCTCATCTGCCTCCATACCTGCGGGAGGGGTGCAGGTAGATGGGGTAATTTTTCAAATCTGTTAAGAGCCGTTTGCATGAGACTTCCGAGCAACGAGGGCAAACAACCTGATTCATGGCGTGTGTGTGAAGCAGCCACCTGGTGAGGTGTGTGGTGCCCGAGTGTTCCTTTGCTTCCCGTAGCCACTGCTGTGAGCAAAGGCGCTTCCCGAAGCCTGCACTGACCCATGTTTTTCCGTGGCTTCCCTCTGTTCCTTGTGGCACAGCTGTGTCCGGGGCACGTGCGTGTTCCCCGTCCCCAGGTGTGTGCAGGCAGGTGACAGTCATACTGCTTTATCAGGATAGTGTGAGGTCTTATTTCTGGCTCCAGAAGCAGCTGGAAGGAGAAATTTGAACGTCTCCCAGTTGACATTTGATAAATGAGAAGTAACCGCTTTCCTCTCCCCGTTCTCTCCCCAGTTTGTGGTGTTTCCTCCGGGTGAGGCACGCCGTGTGTTCCCCCCGCCACACGGCACCGGCTCTCGGGCTCCTTTCGGCTCGAGTCGGGCTTGCGGTGGGAGGTTTGCTGGAAGCTGGCGGGCACGGATGTCGGGAGAGGGGATGGAAGCAGCGCGTCCATCGGGCGTGAGGCAGATTGTACCATCTAATCCCCCGGCTGTCATCTGTAGCGTTTGTTAAGGCCTCCGCTGGCCTGCTCCGTTTCATCAGAGCTATCACTAGCATTCATCTAGGCTGGCAGCATTTCAACAGCTGTTAATCCTCTTTGTATCTTTAAGCACTGTGACCACTGACAAGCGTCTATACTCTGAGGTGTCAAAATATCTCAAGATAGCTGTGGTGATGGTGGTTGGGTTTGGTTTTGTTTTTTCTTTTAAATCCAAATACCTTCTGATCTATTGACCCGGCCTGAACCTGGTGGAGAAATCTGTGTCCCAGTTTCAAGCTTTTGCTGCTGCTGCTGCTTGATGTTCACAAAGAATTTTGCTTAAAACCTGATTAATTTCTAGTTCCCCGTGCTTGCACTGCTCGACTTTCTCTTTTACTTGTTCCTGCAAATAGTGCGTGTTGCACTGAAGTTGTAAGGAATGTGGTTTAAAGTCAATGTGAGAATGAACTGGCAGGGTTTGCTCTTTATGCTTCAGTTACTTTCTCTCCTGAAATAACCCTGAGAAATGCGTCTTTGCCTGTATTGTTTTCTTACTTTCTTTGCTGTATGTTGTGGAAAGGGCCTGGGTAGTGTAGCGAGGTGTAGTAGTGAGTGTTGGAGTTTCTCTGCTTGTTTGCAGCCGAGGAGGAATGCTGAATTAAAATGACTCCTCATTTATCTCTAGGTTTCAAAATTGATTTATTTTGCAAGGGGAATTTTTAGTGTGAGGATGTTTTGGAAGGAATGGGGAGCAAGGGTACAGCAGCAAATCTCTTGTAGAAAAGCAGCAGGGTATAGGAAAAGTGGTTCTGTTGGTCTTTAGGCTCTAGTTATGTATTTTTATAACTTCTTGGTGTTTTTATTATTTGCTACGAACCATCATTTAATAGCAGGGGAAAATCTTTCAAACTAACATTTCTTTGTTTAGTTTGTTTGTCCTCTCTGGAGAGCTCTCTCCCCATATGACAAAGCTCTGATGTTCTGAAGTTGGCTCCCCTAAGGCTCAACTTTATTGAGAGAAGTGAAACATTTTAGGTGGTTCATTCATTCTTTCTGTGTCTCTTGTTATTTGAGCCCTTATGGTGTCCTTTGGTCATGTTTTTAAACTTATTTCTGCAACTAAGACTGCCAGGAGCTTTATTTAATAACAGTTGAGGTCTCATGCTCAACTTTTTCTTTGTGAGCTGCCATTTTATCTCAAGCATCAAATATTGTGAGAGTAAATTAAAAGCAGCGTTGATGTCTTGTAATTTTCTGTTGAATGTTCTCTCTTTTACTGTGCAACTGAATATCATTTTATGAAGCTAAAGGACTTCACTGAGACTATGGGCAGCTCAGACTTTGTTTCAAGTGCAAATACCACACCTTGATCCTGATGAATAGCCCGTGTGTAGGCGGCTCCGCTGAAGTCGCGGGAAGTGCATAGGTGGTTCCTGGCTTGGTTCCTCATTCGCAACCTTATTATAGAGTCCTAGATTTTTGTAGGCCGTTGGAAAATTATCCCCTGCCACAGTGTGATAGGGTAAAATAGTGAAAACGAAGCAAGTCTTGGATCTGAAGTCGTACAGATGAGGATACTTGGAAAATTATTCTCTGTAAGTAGAAGCCTCAGATCAGAGGCTGCCCTGACTGGCCATGCTGAAAGGCCCATCTGTTGCTCATTTAGCCCGTGTTTAGCACAGAAGCGAACGCAACTTTCCCAAGGTAGGAAACGGCCTAGACGACAGGGAAAACCTGTTTAACAAGTCAGCTTGTTGAACGAACTGAGGTTTAAATGGTAAATTCTGTTTTTCTTTCTTGGGGATTCATTTAAAGATACTGATTCATAGCATTGGAAATAGTACTTCATTGGGTTTTAGGGTTTTTGAGGGGGAGGAGGGAAGAAGGTGGCAGAGGGGTCTGATCCAAAGGCAAGAGGCCCAGTTGGATCACATGCAAAGATGTTTCCTTTTCGTTTTTAGAACTCATCAGCTTTCATCTTCAGGTTGAAGGTCTTCTGTGCCCCTCCTTGATCTTCGCATCATGCCATGTGCCTTGTGGTTTCTTTGAGGCCAGGTCTCTCCTCCTTTCCCTCGCTGAGATTCTTGCCTCTCCGTTCAGGTTCTCACTTGCCTGCTTTTCATCAGCTTTAGGATCCAGAGCTATTGCATACTGGTTTCTTTCCCAGGTATTTTTGTCCACATTTGTAGTTGATGTTTGAAGATGGGCTGACCATGGCACTGGGCAGTTGAACCCTCTCTCTAATAAACTGGGCGAGGTTGTGCCACAGCCACTTTAATCGACAGAGCAACCAGCAAATTAATCTGTTGGCTATTTCTTCTTTCTTTGGGTGGGTTAAATGCCAACCTCATGCTGCGTCTCACGTACAACATATTTATTCCTGTTTTCCTCTCCTGCTGCTGTTTCACTGCAGAGTGCTGCAGGCTAATAGTATCTGACGGGGCTACTTCCTATTGCCTGAAAAATGTTTAATTTTACTACTTTGCTTTCTCTCTTTCCCACTTTCTCTCATTTTGATCTCTCAAATTCAGTCCCTTTGAGAAATCAGACGGTATGAAATATGAAAATTGCTTGGGTGGTAATTGGAGAAATGGTGAGACTTATGAAGCCCATGGAGATAATGCTTACATCTACTTATTCACATTATTTAATTTTTAATGGCAAATTTAATTAATGAAGCACAGGTCTTGTGGTTTCATGTGTGAATAAGTAACAGCAGGGAGCTGAAAGTCATGAGGTCTGTTTACAGGACAGACAAAAAGGCTCCATTAAAAGCTGAACTCTTCATTATAGGAAGGAGAAAAATGGGTTTAATAGCATAGAAGTTTGACCATTATGTAACAAGTAAGTAAATGAAAACATTAATGACAATTTGCTGGCAAAAATGCATTTTTGAAGTGGTTACTCACCCATGATTTCTCAGTTTAAGTCTGTCTCCTAGGTCAAAGTTTGGAAAAGCAAAGTCTGTTCTGTGGGTTTTTTCGGTATGTGACATAAATTCAGGCACCAGAGATAAAACGCTTAAATATAGCACCTTGAAGCCTGGGCTCTGAAAACCTGTATAAACCTTGCAATTAGCTCAGCTTCACACAACTTCAGTGATACAGGCAGCTGTTATCCCCCGCTTGCAGATGGAAAACGGTGACTTGCCCAAGATTGCACAAGTGGCAGAACCACTAATAGAACTTGAGTTATATCTGTCCTTTCCTTTTTCTAACCGCTGAACAATATGTGTCGTCTCATCATGCGCGGGACCACAGCTGCATTTGTGGGAAAGTAAATGAAGAAGGGCAAGAATAGTATTCTATATAAAATGACCAAATTTGGGGAGAGATGAGATAGCAGCTAGAACCAGCCCTAAATGAATAGCTGTCCTCGCTTTCAATACCGTTTTGTCACTCTTTTGATTGATTATTGCATATTTTCTGTGTGCGCCTTTTCAGACTAAGGACCTTGCAGATGAGCTTTGAGTTGAGGCAGTTGCAGCTATTTCAGTATAAACTCCAGAGGCTTTGCCTAAAGCAGCTTTATCAGCAGTTCAGGGGCACAAGACCTTGCGGCGCAGTCGCTGGGGACGCAGAGCCGTTCCCTTCTGCTGGTTGTGCTTGGGAGGTTTGTAAGCGCAGCTGAGAGGAGGAATCCGTTCTCCATGTTCAGCGCCTGAGCGGTTGTGAACTAAAACTCTTTCTGTGCAAGCTCAGGAGAATTTAATGCAAACCTCTTAAGCCCTGCAGCAAGACACTCCAGACTCTGCTTGGCAGTGCCTTAACTGATACCTGATACGCCTCCCTATGTTGTTAAAAGGGAAACAGGCTGCATAATTTTCTTTTAAAGAATAAGTAACATAAGTAGAAGCACTGAAATGTAAAATGGATTTTCCAGTGCTAGCAGCCAATTTTGATACTTGCACGTCAGTAACTTACAAGATCCTTCACAGCAATTAATGAAAAAAAAGAGAACAGAACACAACCAAACTCAAAATAACTCGGCGCTGGAAACACCTTGGTTTTGTGGTTACGTGGAATAATCAAAGCTGACTTTGGTTGGTTGTTAGTGACCTTTTCCCCCTTCTTTCCCTTCACAAAGGTGAAGCGTGGAATGGAGGACACGTTATGGCCTTGATGCATTTTGCTGAAAATAAAATCAACTTTTAAGCATTTTTTGTGTTCTTTGAACTGAATATGCTGTCTGTTGTTGGAAATCGTTATTAATTATAGAAGATAACTTTGTGATGGGATAAGATCTGAGACGCCTTTAATTTTTAGAGCTGAGCATTCTGTTCTTTGTTGCAGAACGCAGAGATCTACAAGCTGACATCCGAGCAGTACCAGGAGGCAGCCACCAAGGCAGAGGAGTGGATAAAGTGAGGAGCCATTTTTGTTCTTTGTGACAGTTCCAGTTGCATTTCATAACGCTTTGCGTGTAGCCTCCGGATGTTCCCGTAAACGGAGTGTGGGGTTACCTCCTGTCAGGTATTTAGGGGGCTGAGGAGCTGTAAGCTTGCATCCTCTCTTTCTGTGCCACGCTTGACAGAGTTTGGTATTAAGTTGTTAGATCTTGCGGGGGAGAAGACATGTAAGAAAAAGATAAACGGCCTAAATCAGTCCTGTAAATTTCAATCAAAATAGAGTTGTGATTACCATGAATGTTTTCTTAGAATGGGTGCAATGATTTCTCTGACCTTTTTTATTGGCTTTGGCACAATTAGTGGACCTTTAATGTTGTCTTTTTACCATGAGCACATTTAGTGTCTAAATTCCATTTGTATTTGCCAGTAGTGTTATATAGATTATTGTTCCACATGCACTAACAGCTGTCCAAGAAAAAATATTTTCTGTAATTCTTTAATATTAATGAATCCAAAGCAATTACACTGTCAAGAGCAGCACTCAGATCTCAGTTGGGTAAACAGTTGGCCAACATGCAGTAAACTAGAGTAGCAACATATGTAGTCCAGTTGGGTCCAGTCCAGACTGTATGATACTTAATTGCATAAATAGATAATATAGTAGTGATGAATATGTTAGTGGGGTGTGCAGTATATTGTGCTGTCTTTATTTAAAATTATGTTTGGCTGCCAAAGCATCACATAACCTGTTGTAAATTCACATTTTTTGTTTGGACAGTCAAGCAATAAGTTGCTAAAGAAGCCAAAGCAAGGCAGCTAACACATTGCGTGCATCGTCATGCAGTTTTCCGTAGTAGAAACGTAAATTCTGTTTTTAAATAAAATTTAAAAAATTCATAGGACATAAAGTTCTGACAATCTTTGATCAGTTGAATCTTCCCTTGGATTTGCTTCTGCAGATGTGCGATCCGTGGTTGGGAACACACATAGCAATGTTTTGCCCTTGTGACTTTGTAAAGGAAGAGACTGGGACCTTGTGTGATGTTCTTTACTTGCCATTACAGACTGTAACTAACCTATTTTTTATAGCAGTCTTAAGTTTGTTCCCTGAGGTTTCAGTTTCGTTTGTTCTCTTCTGTTTCTTGTGGAGATGAAGACTGGTAATGTCGGGAGCTCTGGTAATGCAACCATTTCTCATAAAGGTTAGTGGCTGAGACCAATGCAAATGCTAATGACTCCTTTCTTTCAAGACTCAGAAAATGTGTTTGTGGTTTCTTAGGGGTTCCTTCCCCTTTTCTTTGAGCCTTCATCATCTGCCAGTCCCTGGCTTCTTGCCTTATTGTACAATGCCTTTCTATTTGAAGGCCATATGAACTTGAGCTGTCATGAAGGGACAGACGCCTTAGGCTGTCATCTTCCTTGCTGACGAAAGAGTCACCTGCCCTAATTTGAATTTTGTGTGAAGGGACAAGCTGTGTGGCACTAGTGGAAGTGAGTGAGAAGAAGGTGAACATCACACTGTCTATTTCTTTACAGTAGAAATCCCCAGCAAAAGCCAGTATTGCACTGAGCTGCGTGTTGGAGTGCATGAGCTGGAATTGATAATGCCCTTTGGTAATTGTACATGTGGGAAGAATCATTGCTTTGCCCCATCAGCCTGAACCATACGCGTCTCAAAGCAATATGCAGTGATCCTTCTTGGGATTGTTGCCTCGGCATACGACGTGCAGTACAAACGCTCTTAAAAGAATGCACAAGCCTCCTTGGTCATGATAAGTCTGGGACGAGGTCAGGGAAACTTCCTCCGTGCATTGGCATTTGTGCTTGATTGGTAGGACGTAAAGTCTGAATGTTGTGAGGTCCTCTTCGTACGAGTTGTACGTTCAAGTCTTTCTACAGCCTGTTTGTGGTAGTAAATTACAAGATCCTGTGACTTCAGTGGAAAGAATAGTTTGCTCGTCCTGTTTTGCACTTTCATGTTAGACATACAAGCGCAGTTAGTGCTAAGAGAGGTAAGACTGATTTATGCAGATGTAGTAACTTGATTAGCAGGAATGAACTGACACTGCAGCAAAATTACATGAACGGGACTATAGCCAAATTATGAACGAAGTGCAGTTTTGCCTGTTTCCAGTGCTGGACTATGACAGCTCCTGTGATGAAAGGAAACCAGGAGTGGCGTGTTCTCCATCTGCAGAGGAGAGTGCATCTCATTCCCATGGTGGCTTTTCCCTAGCTTGTATTATCTCTGTTTCACTTGGAACTCTTTGACCAGCTCCTGGCACTTGTGCCTTGTGAGACCAATCTACCATGTGTTTGTTGTCTTCTGCCATTGTATATCAGCATAGCTGAAGGAGGAAGAGGGGATTAGAGCTGGGGCTGTTTCCCCAGTGAGTACCCTGTTTGTCGGGGTCCATGTTGAAGCAAAGATAAGAAATATCTGAAACAAAAAGAACCCAGTATTTTCTTGGCATTTATTGACTTTTGTAATTCCGTTATCAACACCTGCAGCTCTGCACAAGTGGTCAAGCGTTCCATGGACTATTTCCTCTCTTTAGTGATTATCAGGTGTTGCAGGATTTAGGAATATTGCGCAAGCTTTCCACTAGTGACCCTTCACAGCATGCCTGCGAGGTAGGCAAGTAAACCTTCCTATCTCCCTTTGTATAAAAACAGAAGTACTTAATTCTGAGCTTCATATTAAATCACTGACACAGTCATTAGCTCTTGGTTTCTACTTCAAGGTTGGGTGATAGTCTTGATGCCTGCATGGCCTGACTTGTGCAATGGACTTGGTTCCTCATTTCTTCACCTGAACTCAGCTTGCTCTTGTCTCTGCGTTCCTCCTACCACACTGTCTCCTTCTTCTTTGTTCTGAGCTTTGTCCAACCCGTTTCTTTCTCCCAGGAAGAAGATCCTAGCAACAAGAAACCACTGAGCACAGCTTTCAGCACCTTAAGCAACTTGCCCTCGTTGCTTACATGCCGTGGTGAATTGGACAGTTGCCATGGACATATTGTCTCAATGATGTTGTTATAATTGATGCATTATTATTTTTTCTCTTTTGTTAACCAACAGAATTAAAGTCTGGGGACCTAGAACTTTTTCCCCCACTTCCTTCCCTGTTTAGCAAACTGTGCACATCAGTAACCACCCACAAAGGGAGCAGCATGTAAATAAAAAGCCAGTGCTCCCCGCCCTTCACTTCGTTCCACATCCTTTTCTCAGTGTTCATAGAGCCATGACTCAGACTGGGTTTAGAGAAGACAACTTGCTAATCCCCTCCCCGCTACAGAGAATAAAATGGCATTTCATTCCAAGCTCTATTAATGCGCTCGCTCCGGGGATAAAGCAGCACTCCCAAAAGGCAGTGGCCAATTTTTTTTTTTCTGTTGCGTTGTCTTTGTCTTCTTTTGAGTGTTACATTTAGATTAGCTTCTGAGGATTAAATGTTATTACAGTCCTGAATCTGTTAAGGGGAAGGAAAAAAACATCGGTAAAGAGGTTATGGCTTAGTGCAGGCACTCTAGATTTATCCTCAAAATGCTCTTTTTAAAAAAAAATTTGATTTATTTTCTTTTGTGAAGGTTGTCTTATCACGGTTTTATTTTATTTTTGTAGTTGTTAAATTTGGATGCAAGAATTGGTACGGGTGGGGGTGTGACTCTCTCTAAAAGGTAAAGCTGCAGGAGTGGGGTGAGGGGATTAGGAAGCTGTTAAAAGATAAAATTGTTCTGAAGCTGAGTTTCCCTCTGAGATCTCCTTATAGTTTGCAGAAGTGTTTCTGAAGCTGCGTACTGATGGCTGTGTTGCTTCGCATGTGGTGCTGAGAGGACTGTATATGCTCTGCGCTGTTATCAAGGAGCGCATAAAGAATGTCGGTATCTTATCCTGATAAAGATCAGCCTTGAATCCAAGGCAGCTTTCCACTGGAGAAACTGCCAAAGAGATTTACTCCATATGGGACTTAGTCTCTAAGAGTTTCATTTAATGGTCCTAAGATCTTTAAACTTAATGGACATGCGTATTTAAGGTGATTATGTTAGAGAAACTGGCAAGTAGTAAGTATCCTCCTGGGCTGAAGGTGGAGTAGAGAACCCCACTGACTCGGGGGGGGGTAGGGGGAGAAAGTTCAGAGACGGACTGTCTGCTGGGAACAGGGAATTTATGGCTTGCTTTCAGTACTCGTGGAAACGAATTGCACAGGATTTTATGAGTCTGATGGCCCCTCAGTTAAAATGGCATCACTAACCGGAACCTAGAGGAGCTGCCTTTTCTTTTGGTTTTTCCTCTTTTTTTTTTTTTTTTTTTTTCTTTTNTTTTTTTTTTTTCCTGTTTATGTAGATCTGGTAGGTTTATAAAATCATTACGAGGTGATACTTGATATTAATCTTGAAATCTGCCCCAAGGCCTCAGGTATTTCAAGAGGGCTGTGCCCAGGAGTCAAGATCTGAAACGGTTATTATGTGGACAGTCGTGAAGCCCAAGGAGAAGAAGGGTAAAGACATCAGAGTTTTCAAACAAAATTGCCCTGGGATTTCTCCTGTCATTAGATTAGATAAATGATTAATTCAGTGTTGAAATTAAGAGCCTCTACAATAGGGATTTAAGAGTTTTCAGGAATAAAAGACTGATTACTGCTGGGAGCTCATCCCCAGCCTTATCTCAATATAGTGCTTTTGTGCCCTGCAATGATGATAACTTCCAAAAAATGTTTTGGCTCCATCCTAGTCCTGTTCTTCCCTCAGTGCTTGGTTTGTGTTAGTTGTTCCTACTTCTGTCTGCACTGACTCTGTTTCATGTAATCTTTGAATAAAGAGATGAGTTATTAGTCAAAACTTTGCTGTATTTCATGTTTATAAAGTTGCTCTTAGTAGGAAATTGGAATTTTGCTATTAAGAGACTATAAGGCATGAGTTTCCCCAAAGTTATTTCAAATGAGGGTAAAAGAGTAAATGGGTCAATTTTGACTTTGCGTCATTTTACATGGTGTGAATTTTACTAGAAGAAAAACTTTCTGGTCATTTTCAGTTCTGCTTCACACAGCTTTCCCCTCGTTTACATTAGCATGTAAACTTTTTTCTTTACAAATTTTCTTTACAAATTCCAGAAGGCCCGTTGTTAAACAACTTGTTTGTACCAGTGCCTTGATTTCCAAGCAAGGTGTGTTCCCCTGCAACTTCAGCAATATGGTATGTGGTAATAGAAGCTGAATACACGTAACAGATTTGTGTAAATGTTCCAGTTGGGCGAGATTATTCTTTTTTTTTGAACCAAATTTTAAATCTTGAAAATGTATTAGACCGTATACTTTATGCAAGCGGTGAAGTCTTCTTTCTCAAGTTCAGTTCTTGGGGATGACAAAGATGCTGGTTCTAAATAAGACTTTCCTTTAGCCCAGTTAGTAAAATGATGTTCTAATCTAGTGTTCACAGTATCGTCTTTCCTCTCGTGCACATTGAGGGATGACTAATAAATCAGTCCAATGAAGTGAGAGTGCAGTTCTGTTAGTGCTGAAAAGCTGGTGCGAAATATTAATACATCTTTTCAAAATTGCAAGAGCATTTCTTCAAAGGTACGTTGGTAGAACTTGGGAATTTATAAAATAAGACCTGAATAGCAAAGGCTGGAACAGCAAAGGAAGAAGTGCCAAAGACTCCATGTAGTCTATTAGGGATGTTTCTATTGCTATCGATTTTTACATGGAAAGCACTTGTATTCTCTCGTAATGTTGCCATTATAAAACCCTTAGATCAGGATTTGTTGGCAGGCCAAATCCAGATTGTTTTCAAAAGCATGGATGTTTGTGCAGCTGTTAAAACAAACCTCAGAAATACTTTGTGCATCAGAGTACGTGAAATATTTCAGTTCAAAGCTCTTTATCTTGGAGAATGCAGTGAAAATAGAAGCAGATCTCTGCCCTCAGATTGGGAATTACATATTCCACCGTGTACCGTGGTGGAAGCAAGGTTTCTCCAGGTTTTATGGTATTTTATTGCGTATTCATATATAATGACAAGTCCACACCAAAGTCCAGAACTTCTTGTGCCTTGATCCCCCCTTGGCTTGAATGGGGAAGGTTATTGTGAATATTAATTAATGACCCAGCTCAGCTTATTCACGCTGTGTTTTTTCTGCCTCTGTCTTCCGTGTGTGTTGTATAGTGTGCTGGTGGTAGTGGCATGGGGTTGATTTATAGAGGATTGAGTTGTCTGGGGAAGCTTTCCAAAAAGAATGGTGAATTAAAGATGTCAGAAGCAATAATGCCTGAGAAACCACTTGTTACCAGGGAATTAATGACTTGTTTGCTAATTAGCAGCCTAAGGCAGAGTTGAGGTAACACTCCTAACAATCTGGTCATTAATTCAGTAGCAACTGATTTCAAGGGCAGTGTTGCTATTTTGAACAGTAATTGTATTCCTGATTCTGGATTATATGCGCTGTGCAAAATGTCTTTACTTACTGTTGAGTCAGAGTTTCCTCACGGAGTGATGGAGAGAAGACAGGAGAGACCAAAGGCAAGTACCAGCGGGGGAAATTTGAGGAGAGAACTAGTTTGTTCTGTATAGCTTCCGTACCTCCGCGTTCTGAGAAAATAAGGGCTGTGGCAGGATGGCTGTGGACGCCTTCCATCATGGTGATCCATCTCCCCAGAGGAAGTTGGTGGTGTCTGATGTTGTTGGCTGATGAGAGACTGACATTCCTTTCTTCCCTTATAAAGGGAGAGAAGAATCATCTCTGCCATCAGACTAGGCTTCGATGACTTAATTTGTTTTCTTATTTATTTGGTATGATTTTGATAGTTCATGAAGTTACTCTGATAAAACAGGTTTCTGGGCTATGGGGTCCCCTCAGCTTTTGGAATCTCAAGATCAGGTGGTCCTCAGCCTACTGTGAGAGGACCTTGTTGGGCTTGGTTCTTCCTTCCTATCCTTTTCCTTTTTAGTCCCAAAGTGTCTCTTGCCTGCCTGTCTGGGGCATACACATGCCACATCAACCACAATCATAACGACTTTGGCCCAAAAAAGTGGCCTTTGGAACACTTGCTTGGTCAGGGTTGAATATTGTTTCTTTGGGGAGAATTTCTCAGCTTTGTGCTGGCTGCAAGCGCCACTAACAGCGCAATGGAGCAGCCTCAGGTGGGCATGGGTCTCCTCAACTCACCCGAGACATTTAATGTGCTCTGCTCCAAACTTAAACCCACATTACCTAAATTATTTTCTATAGGGATTTTTTTTCAATTCTCTTAGGACGTCTTGAAATTATAGTATTTATTTTAAAACAAACCAAAAAAAAAAAATAATAATCCCACCTCCCCCCAAAACCAGACTTCAAGGCTTTGTGGTGTTCTTTGAAACACCGTTATTGACGTTCTCTGGGGGACGCGTAGCGGGGATCTTGCTGAGTCAGGACCCAGCAAATTGCACAGCATGGTGAAAGGGGGCACTGCTTTTGAAGATTAGAGCATGTGGGCAGAAGCAAGGGGATTTTTTTAATAAGGCGAATGTTTAGCTTCAGATCCCATCTGAACTTCAATGTCGGCAGCTTCATTCTCCTCTCACAATTTGTTTCTGGATCCTTAGCAGGACATGCCACTCTGTTAGCGCAGAATATGCTGATGGACTCATATTTTTGTCCCTCGCCAGTACCCCTTTGTGTACTCTGGTGTGCCTAGTACAGTGCTTAGTAGCATTTCAGAAAAGTAACTGGTGTTCAAATGAGCGGTCAGGGTTTTCTTTTAAAAAGAACATTTTGTTAGCAGTCTGACATCATTACGAGATCATCTCGCATAGGAAAAATTTACTGAACCTGTCTGTCCCTCATGTCTTGTGGCTATATGAAATCATCATAATCACATCTTCAGTTACTTTCCTTAGAATACTTTTTGGGGAGGGGTTTAATAGACCAGCAAAGAATATGGGCTCAGCATTCTCCCAGCAGACGGTTTCCCAGCTAACTCCCAGACCTTATAGCACTACCACAACCCGTATATTCTCAGGGCCTGTGCTGCGTACATTCTCTAAGCTGCATGCATTTCCTTCCTGACCTGAGATCGTAACTAGTTTTTAGATGATGTTTTTTATCTGAAGGAAGAAAATCCCTATTCGGGTCACTTGTTGGGCTGTGTGTTGTTTTCAGATTCAGTTATTGCTTGCTATATTGCTTTTCTGCCTTGTGGGAGCTGAGCCAGCTTCCTTTCTGATTCAGACAACTCCTTCCAGCAACAAGATTCTGACTCATTCCTGTTTGGCTTCCAGAGACCGTTTTGCAGCTAACTTTAGGCTCTTCATCTTTGCTAGTCAACTTCTAGTAGTTGGCATCTTTGGAAAAAATGGTGCATGGCTTTGTGGGCAGGAGATCCAGTTCTGTTAACTTCTGTATCTCTTGGCAAGTGAAGGAAGAGGCAGTAGTTTTCCTTTCATCTTCCAAACTGGCAGTTTCTCATAACTCAGTATTCTACCATCATAATCAGTAAAGAATTTACATCCAAATGTACTTGGAATTATCCACTTGTGGGGAAAAGTCTCTCATTATTCCAAACCACTTGCCATCTGCCACGTAGAATGCTAATAGGGATGATTAGTTATTGCGTTTGCAGGTTCAGTAGGATAGGGATCATTTAATTTTGTATGGTTTTGTACAGTTTTTTGCATATTGCTACCATCTTCCTCTTCCCCGAAAGACCCACAGCCCACTGCCAAAACCCCAGTGCCTGCAGCTTATGGGGTGCCAAGGAAGCCAGATAAATTTGGTTGAAACTGCACTTGGCAAAGCACAATGAAGTATAGATGGAAGTCTTTTAGGCTGACCCATTAGTGAAATGGGAAATGACTGCTTGTGTGTGAGGATAAACTGTGTAGGAAGGCAGGAAAGTTTGTGATACGTTGGAGTAAGTAAGATAGAGAGCTGGAACCAGCATTGGATGGGTCACACAGTCTCTGCATCAATTGCATCGCTGAATTGGACAGAGCGTTGTTGGATTTCCAAAATTAGAGGTTGTTACAGAAAACCGTTGTTTAGAAAACTGCTAACTTTGAGTTATTTTCCACTTCAATCTGTATGTTTTAGAGTTTGGGTTGGTTTTTTTTTTGTGTTTTTTTTTTTTTTTTTTGTTTGATGAAGAAAATGCACTTGGGTCAGGCTGTTTTCATTGAATGCAGTACAGTGACACAACAAGTTGCTGACACTTGAGTTTTAGACATTTGTGTTAACTTTTGTTCTCAGCGATAGAATCTAATTACTTACGCTGGAGAAGCTTTCAGAACAGCTTCTGTGTATCTGTGATTGGAAAGAAGGGCGGTATCTGCCCTGGAAAGGACAAGGATGCACCGAGTGCATGAATTGCAGTGGGGAATTGTGTGGCAGCTTCAAACAAGCTGTCAAAGCAGGAGCGGAGAGGGGGAAGTACTTGAGTGGCAAATTTTGGAGGACCGCAGAGTCACCCAGAAACTCATAGTACTTTATAAACATGCACTCATTAGGCCCTTCAACGGACAAGGTAGGGCAAAAGAGAATTGGGTGACCTATTATTGAAATACAGGGGGAGAAAGAGAGGGAGTGGGCAATAGCGTGCTGCAGACAATGTGAAAAGGCATATGGGAAGGGTTTAGAAAGACAGGAATACTACTGCTTCAGCTGAAATTTGGAGGTAGTGCCCTATTCTCATGAAAGTCGTCATGAGGTTTCACATCTTCTTTTAGTCCATCTCCTCTTGCTCCGTGCAATACGTTAGTTACTTCTGCAAGCCTTGTATTCCATCCAGATCGGTGGCAAAGCCTGATGAGCAGTGTTTTGAATACGTGAGGCTGATCAGAAATATTTCCTTCCTGATCACATTATTTTATCCTCATGAGGCACGCAGTTTGTTTACACTGTGCTAGGGTTATGTAGCTTAAATATTACTGAATTTTTAGTAGACATTTGGATAATCTATTAAGCTTCTTCCATCTCTTATTTCTCTTGCCAAACAGCTGCAACATGACTCTGCCCTCTTTCATTTGAGCCATGTTATCAAGCTGACATGCAGGATTAGGGAATCCCATAGGTTGTAGCGAGGCCATAATGTTTGCGTTGTGATAGTACAGCATCCTGCAACCTGGAAGTTAGCTTTCCTGGCTGTTTGCTCTCTGCTGATGAGTTTGTTATATGTGAATGAAATGCTTCAATTGTGTTTAATTTTCTGCTGTAAATGTCAAGGATGCGGTAATGAGAGAGGATGGAACCTTTCTATGTGCTGTGTATTGCATCTGTCTGGAGTTATTTTTCTGACATGTTAAAGAGAAGCCATCAGAGCCAAGTGCTACCCAAGGGAGAATGCAGTTTTACAGGTCAGTTAACCACTTACCGGTTTTTATATATGTACAGTACAGGATGACAGCACACCACATTTATGTGACCAAAGCGTCACCGAGCTTGGTCTGAAATGCACATACTGTACCCTGGATATATAAACATGCTAACCAACTACAGGACACATCTGATTCCTTCCTGATGTGCAGAAACTGCTGCTGTGTGCCCTGGGTTTTGCTCACAGTGCTGCCCGTGCACCTCACTGCTGACCTCCAATGCTGTCTGCACTGTAGTGACAGTGAGGACTAATGTGGTTTGCTCAAGTTAGCTCAGACACTGGTCTTAATCAAATAATGCAGCAGAAAGCAGCTAATCCAGTTGCTGGGTTTTGTAGCCCACAGGCCATTGCAGGTTACTGTCCCATTTAGATCGCAGCTTGCAGCCGTGTACTGGAGCTAGCTGCTCCAAAGTTGGCTTGTACGAGAGGGACCGTGCACGCCTTTGTTTTTCACTTTCTGAGCAGAGGTATCTAAATGTCTGGGTTTAGATACCATCAATCTCTATCTCCAGTTTTTTCTCAGCCTGAATGGTTTCCCAGGGTAAAAGGTGAAAAGAGGATCTTGCTCTTAACTCCACCTGGAGCTGCTGTTCTACCCGGTAGAGCCAAGTGAAGGTGTACTACTCGCTGTGGAGTTACTGATTTTGCACTAGTCTAGACAGCTGCCAAGTCTCAAAGCACTAAAGCCGTATCCCTGCTTGGCTAGTCTGGTCTTTCAGCTGGGTGGAAGGACTAGCAAATACATACACATTTTCCAGCTTTCTCTTGCTTTCCAATACTGAGTACATAATTCTTCTTCCAAAAAGGGAACCTGTCAGCAGCAACTAGCTAGTAGCCATTGTGCTGTGTTTGAACCCTTCTCTCTGTGGGGTCTGTATCCTGATGATGCTGCCGCCTTCATCGCTTCTTGAAGTAAGTTTGTGCGTTTGTCTTTGGAAGCTGGGTTGCTTCTTGATGAATTGTTGGACATTTAGACCGACACGCTTCCTACTATCGCAGAGCTTATGATGGAAATTCTCAAAGAACCTTGCTTTAACCTCCCAGACGCTTAGCAGTTCTTCGTGGGGTTTATATCCATGTAGAAATGAATTTGCCATTACAAATGAATGCAGTTATTGACTGAAGCAGCCGTTACCTGCTGCTATTGAACAGTTAGGAGAGGGTTAAGAAGAAAACCTCTTCTAAGCCACTAGATTGGCCCTGACTAAGATGAATGTCTAATTCACTCCCAGCGTCCTTACTGCTGCCAGTAATAAAAAGCTTGCTTCACATATTCACCCCACTGCAGACGTTTCTCTTAAATTAAATATCAAGAGGACATATAATAGCACGATTCCACGCCAAGCCAATATTATCAGATTGATGTCAGCAGTGATAATAGAAGAAGGATAAGTTGATGAGATTTCATTTATTAAATAAAGTAAAGGGAATACGCAGTGATAGAGAGGATTTGGTAACTCTCGGTGTGTCAAAATGCAGCAAGATCATGCTCGTTCTGCCTTACCTCAAGGGATAGCAGAGAGAAGGATGCCCTTTGTTTCATTTTAAGAAAACCTCTCCCTTCTTTCCCAGACAAAGACCTCATTTAGATCCATCCATGGGAGGGGGGAGAGGAAGATCTGAAACGGTGGGTTTCGTGTGTACATAGCCTTCCTTCCCACCCAACAGTGGCGAGGCAAAGGCTTCTTTCCCCACTGTGGTGGGGGAGGCACTACTAACGAGTTTTATTTCTAGATTCATCCTTTCCTTTTTCCCTCCTGTCATTTTTTTTCTCCTTTCCTCTTCCCTTAAACAGATGAGAGTGTGTGTTATTGGTTTAATCTTTCATATTCTGTATGACCTGCGTTTATTTCCGAGGTATTGTCAGAGCTCATCTCCCATACTTGGCTGGCCATGGGCACTGTCCTACCCCCTCCCAGCCCAGCCCTTCTCTCTTGCCTTTAACTTAGCTGCTATAAACCAGTCTCTTACATCTGTTTTGATAATAGCGGTAGCAATTACAACGCATTTTATTTTAGACAGAGGCTAATTGTCTACCTCTTTTGGTGGTAGCATATTTTTGCTTAAAACTGTGACCCATTTTAGAAGAAAGGTCAAAGGATACTAATCTGCTCTTTATGCATTCAGACCTCATCCCTGCTCCACCATGTTCCTTCCCCCTTGTTGTTTAAGAAACAATAATAAAAACCGTCCAACAATGAGCTGTTTACCAGTTGTAGTGCAGTGCCCAGAAGATTAATTTTTCTAAAGGTTGGTTAGTGTCAACAGCCTTGAGCTGGGCTGAGGTTGAAGGCAGATAGTTAATGAAAGGCCACCTCCTTTGGAAGACAGCGTGCTGTTTCTCTCAACAGAAATGTTTGTAGTTAGGCACTGTGGGTCTCCATCAGGTTTTTTTCATGCTTAATTCCTTTTCCTTTCGGATATATATGAGTAAAGCCAGACAACTGTAAGGTGCAGCTGGTGTATAGGGCTGTAGTTACTACTTGTATGGAGATATTGCAATCTGAAGTTAAGAGACTTGGTGTGACCAGGAGAGTGACATCCCTTTGAGTCAGATAGGACAGGAGTAGTGGTTGCCACACTGGGAGGAAAGCCCTTCAAGCAATTGTTCACCAAAGCGGTTCGGATACCCTTTTCCAGTCCGGATGGGTACCAGAACTAGTCTGTAGACGTGGGTGACTTGTGTACTCCTGGACTCTGCAGGGTACGTTTCCTTATGGTGAGCTCACGTTTGCTTCTTGTCCCTTCGTTTCATAGACCACGCTGCGTGGTGGGGCACTGTGACAGTTATCTCCCAAGCAGCGCTAGCTTCCCACTCCCAAAGTGAAAAGTCTTTCTCGGTAGGATTTAACTGGTTCTGTTGAATTTCCAGTTCACTTGTGACTGCACTAATATATTGGTTTGTGTAATTTGTATTGATAATTACCTTAACCAACTTTGTGTTACATTGATTAGTTTCTTTAAATCTGTTTTGAGAAGCTGGTGCAAGTGATGCATAACCAGAGTTTGAGATTTTATTTTGAAGAAATAAAGGAGAATAATCTTGTTATGATTCTGGGTACCAGGTGCCCAATAAATCTGCTCTGTGTTGTGGGAAGTGGCACGTAGGAACACTGATTTAGGTGCTCGCTGGGCATGCCTTTCTGTGCTGATTGATCCCTTGCCTCTGGTAGGCTTTAGGCAGCAACACTCACTCTGTGGCTTCTCACTCACCACTGTGTGGCTTTTAAAGAGCCCTGTGCTGTGGGCTGAGCACCGAGGCGTCTCCTGAAGAAATGGACCACGGACTTTGCACTGCTGTTGCACAACTGATGCAGCAGGAAGGGACTAGCGAAGGAACGGACAAAAAAAAAACCAAAAGGCTGGATTCCTGTAGCTCTCCATACTGACAATGGCAACCTCAAGCATTCTTCTTAATATTTGTACCATATTGTTCAATTCAGGTGAATACAGACTGTTTTGTGGCATGCTGTACCTTTCTGCTCTTCCAGCTCTCTGCATGAAAAATACAGAACGCCCTTCAGTTTAACATGGCTGAGTAATTTTAACAGTCTTAACTTTTTGAATGAATTGAGGGATTTGGTGGTATTTCCTGACCTGGTATTGTTTGGTATCATCTCCACAGTCTCAATGATTTGATTAGAGTGATATTAAAGTTAGTGACAAAGCAAAATGCCAACATTATGAGTTTCTGAAGCTCTCCCTGGGTTCTCTTCTATTCCAAAATTTGAAGATTTTTTAGAACGTGGATTTTTAGAGGCTTTAGAGTGATTTGCTGTAGAACATAAAAATTAGAAATGCACACCAGCCTCTAGGGGACCGTGCATGGAATAGGTTTCTTCTAAAAGCCGTAAGATTAGTGAAGAGGTGGAAAAACAAGTCTGTGTAGTATCTTCGGTGATTTGTGATCTAAACATCAGTGGTTTAGACTGTGGCTGTCATACTGTTACTGATAAATTCTTCGTCTGTCTGTATGGTGGCAGTAGGACTGAGGACTGAAGAAGCATCATTTGAGTTGTGTCTCAACCAGGCTATTTTGAGGGAGCAATCAGCCTGCTGATATGGAAAGGGCAGATTTTTTTTTTTTTTTTTTCTTCTTCTTTGGGTCCTTCCTCTTGCCTTCCTGAGCACCTTACAATAAATGAGCGTGATTTGGAAACTCCTATCTGAGCTCTCTGAAAGCTTTTAAGAGATCTTGATTTAAGATTTCATGTGTCTTAGAAATCTGTTCCACCTGAGAGAATGAGACGTGCCCAGGAAGAGGTCGTGTTTTCTCTCTGCTTCGCTATGAAACCCTGCTGCCGAATGAGTGCCGGTTGTCGTCACTGTGGGAATGAATACATCAGAGCGTGGCATGAATGCCTGCCTGTAGCATCGAGCGCTTGGGAAGGAAGAGGTGCATTTGATATTTGGGCACAGATCTCTAAGCATATTGGGGCAGAAAATGCAAGGAATTAAATGGATTTACAGTTTAGGAGGCAGCATCTGAGGATTGCTACACCTAAGCATATGTTCTCTTGTTCTCTGGTAAACCAGACCATGCCAATTGTGCTGCAAATTCCTGCAATTTGTGTCTGCCTGTCTGTGCAGCTGATGACACTGTTGTTACTGTGTTTGTGCCATTGTTGCTGGTATTGCTTTACAACGACCTTCCCCTTTATTGGTACTGTTGCTGACGATGTGCCATATGTACACATGCACATTAGAGTATAAGAACATCATCCCTAATTGTTCTTGGGTAGCTGTCAGTGCCACTTACGGGGTATGAGTACTAATTGCTTCAGAAATACAAAGAAAAAGATATCTGGTCTTGCTATTATTCCGTTTTTTTTTCTAGTCACTAAGAATCGCAGTGCTTTCAACCATGTTGGATTTTTTTCAAGTGTTTAAATAGATGAGAATTCAATAGATTGAGGCGGCTTATTCACCAAGTCTGTTCAGTTCCTTGTCAGACTGTTACAGATCTAGCGCAGGCCCAGCCAGGATTCCTGAGTTCTGCCAAAGATTTCCAATGTGAGTTGGGGAAACCATTGAACCTCTTGGAATTGATTTTTTTTTTTTCCTTTTTCCTGACTGCAGAGGAGAGATGATGTTTTTTATCTAAGGGTAAAACAGCTGTCCACACCAACCTAGAATGAAAGTGTTCCTTTTTTCTGCTAGGTGCTCTGGATTTTTCAGCTAAAGGACACAGTTGGTCATTTCACCCAATTTGGTGATTGCTGCTCCCACCAGTTTCTCTATTTTTTTTAGGGCTAGGTGACTCCAACACAAGATTAGTATGTGTGTCATGGTAAAATGGTAGTGAGTGGGTGAAAACTCCTCTTCACACGTCTTTCTGTGCTTGTTTTCCCTGCAGGAGGAGGAACACTGATCCTGTCTGTGCAAGCCTGCAGTCTGAAGTTCTGAAGTGCTACCAAGAAAACAAACGTGAAGTGCTCAAATGCTCAGAGCTGGCTAAGAAGTACCAGCGCTGTGTTAGTGCAGCTCAGAAGGTAACAAAAGCTTCTCTGTTGTACTCGCTGGCTTTGCTGTCTTGTTTTGCGTGGTGTTTTCTTCTGGGAAGTGTTTCTAAGAGCTGTGGTATCTGTTAGTCAAATTGCAATGTTCATAGGAGACGATTTTTCTTTGGGATCCGTTTTCCCCACATTCGTTCCACATTTCCCAGTCACGCCGTGGTATGTCCCAGCTTCACTCCTGTCATACTGAGCTGCCACCAAAACAGTAGCACCGATGCTCCTAGGTTTGAAAGTCAGTCACAATAATTTTCCCAGGTTTTGCCTTTTTGGATGCTGTATTTTGCAAATGGTAGGCAAATCCGTTTTGCCAATGTCAGCAACATTTAGAACGGGCTCTAAACATCCTCCCATTATGGGACTCCGCAGTCTTTTTTCCTTTCATTGCTGCGTGAGGAAGGCTTTTTTACTGGGCAAAGCTGCCTCCTATTAAGAAAACTGCACACTCCTAAAAACTATTTATCTTGTGCGGGGGTGGCCAGCAAGCCTTATGGCTCTTCTTTCTGAGATGCAGAGCCCTAGTAGATTCTGTTGATGCCTTAGGACAGTGGCTGCTCAGTACCTTGGAAGAATTTCTGTCTGTTGAAACAAGTGAAGGAGAAAGGAAAAATGAAGGATTTGGACATTACAAGTAGGATATGGTCTTGGGAAAAGTGAGTGGCAAGACGTAAGCTGCCACTTGGGATGTCTGCAGTGTAAAGGATGCTGTTCCCCACGTGAAAATTCGGTGGGTTAGGTGTCCCTGAAGGGCAGGCTTTTTTTTTTTTTTTGCTTTGGGAGGGTTGAAAATTCTCCAAAAGGTGCTGAGACAATAGTAAGGTGAATTTGGGGAACCATCTGGGAATAGAAAACTGAGACGCCTCTCATGGGATTACTAATGCAAAGGGTGGAGATTTCATAGAAGCAGTCTTTCTCTGTCGCATTAGCATTGTGAGGGGAAGCTGTATGCCTGATTTAAGTAGAACATGAAAAAAGCTGCCAGCCGGCTCCCAGAAGAAGCCCGACAGAAGGAGATGGGAAAATTGTCAGGATATATTAGACCAAATGTTGTTGCTAGTCCTAGTGGAATTTTTTTCCTTCCTGTTTACAAAGAAGGTCTTTGTATGTCTGCAAATCAGCAAGGTTAAAGCTGCCAGGGAAAGGGCTTTTCTCTGATATCTTTAAAGTCCCCAGCTCCCAAAACGTGTGGTTTCTTTTTCTTTCTCGGCTTTAAAGTAAAGCGGTGCCTGTGCTGCCTCTGCTCGATCCGTGCCCTCTGTTGCTGTGGGCAGAGCATTGGCGCATCTATTGCCAGCCCCCGTTACCTGATGCTTCCTCCTGGCCTCCTGTAAATCAGCCCTTGTAGCCTTTTCAGTGGAGTATATCTTTAGCAAATGCATTTACCAATACATCTTTATTGCATGCAGTGCGGGCGGAATGTGATTACCAAAGAAGACAGATTGCATTAAACTTCAGCATATTTGCAAGCTGCGGCTCCAACCCGCCTGAGAAAGGGGCTGGGACGCTGCCAGCCCTGAGCCCCAGCCCAACATTATTAAAGAGTAAATTGGAAGCTAAATGACTGGTAACAGCAGAGGGCAGTGAAAGATCCTATTAACTTGGATCTTTTTTGGATTTGTGTGGTGGTGCGATTTTTGGTAGGTTTTCCTTTACAAACCAAAAAACTAGGGATCGTCTTGGTTCCCAGAGTGTTCAGTGAACTTCAGAAACTTTTTCCCCACTGTTAGAGAAAGTTCCTGGAGGGAGCAGTGCATAGGACATTAATTTGTTGTGGATGATGACAATGTGGCAGAAAAACCTCCTTGCTATGTTTTAAGAAGGGGTGAGAGAGGCTAAGGAATAGGTAACTAAACCTTGGCACTAGATATAGGCGCTAGAGGGTTCTGCGAGTACAAATTCAAATAAAACTTGTGTAAGGCAGTACATCTGCTGTCGTTTCTTTTGTCCCAGGACTGCTCAACCCCTGACAATTTGCCTCGCTGCTCTTACTGAGTCCTCTGGCTCCTGAGAAATATGCAGTGATCACAAGCTGTTGTATTTTTTTCATGAAGCATTAAAACTCCCTCTCCCTTTCCCCTTTTAAGCTGTTATTTTTCTTTAAGTTTAAATTAGCATCTTCTACCAAATGGCTTTGTCTCACGCATTCCTCATTCGGGAAATTCAGGTTGGAGGAATGTGGGAAAGAGAGGCCAGAATCTCTCGATTTCTTGGGTGTTTTTTTTCCTTTTTTTTTTTTTTTTTTAAACACAATTTCTTTTCCAGTACAGGAGGTTGTAATCAAAGCTGGATGTGTGACTTCAGCTCACTTGCATGCCGGTGATTTGTTCTTCTGCTTTTTGCTAAAGATTTTATAAGGCTTGGTGAATATTCTTTAATGAAGCATCTGGTTCTCTGCAAGTTCCTTTTGATGGCTGGTAAAAATCTCTCCAGGGCATGGTATACATTAGACTCGGAGAAAGCAAGCTCTAGATTTCTAGACTGAAAATTACAGCTTACAGTGGATGAGAATAATTCTTCGCATCTTCCCCTTTACCGTGTTCCTTTGGGCACCCGTTTCCCTTTGCCTATTGCTGTGCACATCTCTGAGCCAGGAGCTGAGATGCATCCTCAGTTACTTCTGCCCCGTGGACAAATATATCAGGTAATCATTTAATGAGTTTTGAAATTTATTTTCTACTCATTTCCTGTACAGGCCCTCTTACTGGAACAGGTTACTTTATTGTAGTGCATGACGGGGGTATCACTGACATTACCTGGTTTATATGTTTTCTGGCTATCAGGGCTTCTTTTGTAGTCAAGGGAGGGAAATAGGCACTGCCAGAGCATGGCGCAGCTGATCCTGAAACAGACACCTGAATCAGGCCAGCTGAATTGCCATCGGTGGGTGAGTATTTCTCTCTGCTGCCTGGGAGGCACATCCAGACCATGCACTCCAAAGTTAATGCCTGTAGTGGGATATTCATTATGGGAGCAGGATCCTGCTCTGATCGTCCGCTTTTGTAGCTAGTATGCGTTCAGCTTGCCCTGCGTAACCTGCTCACTAACTTTTGCCATTTATTCCATCCAGAACATCCAGTTTTGGTCACATCACCATTGGCTCGCTGCAGCGGCGTTGGCCTACTTGGTCTCTCGTTTGCTTGCTGTGTCCGGTGCTTTGCTTCTGTGGAAGCTCTCTGACTTCAGAGTATGTTACTATAATGTCTCCTGTTTAATTTGGGAGTGTTTTATCTTTTCTGGTGGTCTGTTTTTGTGGCTCTGCAGAACTTCAGCTACAGCATAAAAATCGCTGGCTTTAAATCTAATAAAAGCTGGGATAATGGGACAGCTGTGGGAGGGGCAGTTCCCATTGTGTCTTTTAAAATTGCCTGTAGTTTATTGACCGCAAGTTTCACCAAGAGCTACTGCTGCCGTTAGATAATGAGAATTGAAAATTGCTGCTGCTGTTTCCCCGAGGTTTTATCTCGTGCCAATGAGAAGAGGGTGTGGAAGGAAAAGGAGAGTGGGCAGTGGAAATCTGCGTAATTTCTTACTCTGCGTCCAGATGGAAGTGAAAAACGAATGATTTTTTTTTTTTTCAAGCCTGAGTCCTATTACTGAATTGCTTCCCTCCCCCCTGCAAATATGCACTCACGTGCAAGCTTTTCAGAATATTTGTGACCCATTCTACTTTCCTTAACGTCCTGTTCACACCAGTAGGCAAATCTGAATTTCCATCGAATTTTAGTTGGTTAATTTGTTACGTAATTGGTGGTTATAGCGGGGAATCTCCAACCAGCTGCCACTTGAAAAATGCGGCCTCTGGTGACCATGTATTAAGGTGACTTGAGATTTCAAACAGAACCTGCTTCCTGCGACAGCGTGCAAAAAAATGCCGGTTAGTGAAGAGCGTGTATCCCTTTCTTTCGTAGTGTTTTCTTACCGTCTCTAGGTGCCTGTCTTTCACGGAAGGACCAAGGTGAAATTTTTGCGCTCTAGCTCCTGGCCAAACCAAGCTATAAAGAGCTGCATAGTCAGACACATGTATTCCCTTGTCGATAGGCGCTGTATACATTGAGCTGGGAGCCATTCATAATTCTGCGCTCTTTCTTTGTATTCTGCGCCCAGCTTCTCACGAGTCTGCTCTTCATAACAGACAAAGGTAAACCGCCTTCTATCAGGGCTTAAGGGCTTGTCTACATAAGGAAATTACAATGCCATAAACTGGTGAGTGAGTTTATGGTACAGCAACTTCTCTGTATATGAGCATTCTCGGCTTGTAATGGAAATGCGGGGAAAACTCACACTTGTTTGCCGTGAGTCACTCTGCTATGCAAACAAGCCCTTGCAAAACACTGGTTGTCTGGATTCCAGCGGAGGTAGACTTTTAACACAACCTTGAGTCGACTGCATTCTTCTTTGCCTTTGACTATAGTAAAAAGGAATGCGGTCAATTTACTGCTCCTACTTTTCCAAGTGATCCCTGTGAAAGCCCGGTTCCGTTTGGCGCACACAGCAAAGCACTGCAGCTCTGCTGGAACGTTGTCTCTAATCTGTGGGCAGTGACCTAGATTGCTGAGAAGACGCCGCAGGTAGTCGTGCAGTGTCCCATCCTGATGGAGCAGTTTCGCTCAAGCATTTTGGATCCCACCGAAGCGTGGCCTGCCGGGAGCTTGTGTTTCTGCAACCTGAATCTCTCTCTGCTTAAGAGAAGCAGCTTCAGGATGCATTGGATGCCGCGGGCTGCACTGCAGGTATCATTCTGGATCATTAGGCTCTTATTATTGTTTCCATTCTGATGGATTGCAAAATGCTTTATAGATTGTTTCTGTACTTATTGGGGAAGAGAGTAGCCGTCAGTGTGTGTGGCTGAGGTAAGAAGATTTTGGCCAGATACAGCGAGGTCCGTATCTGTGCTTGAGAAATGCCAGGATTTCTCCTCCCCCGGGATTCTGCAGAGGTAGATCTTAGCTGTTGAAGTCTCGTCGAGAAGATATAAATATATCACACAGTACGCTACTTGAAATGCAATATATCTAACGTGGAAGGCTTTAGGGTTGTTTGAGCTTTCTGAAATGCAGCTTTGTAGTTTCAGATAAATCTGTGTGTTTCGTATCAGGAGGATGATGTGCCCAGCCATCCTCAGCCAGGTATACGCCCGCCCTGCGCTTTTGTCGGTCGGTCCTTGCTCAAAGCAAGCATGTCTGTAGAGCGTTTGTCTTGCCTTCTCTGTGAAGTCAGTTCTCTTTTTTTTTTTTTTTTTTTAGTCTTTCTCTCTTCCAACCTTTATTTGTGCAAATGCTGTGGTGATAACACTATCAGAGAGTTTATGACTCAATAAATGGCCCCCACAAGGGAGTCGGTGGAGAGGCCGCAAGCTGCAGGCAGCTGCTGTTTGTATCGTCGTAAACACAGAGGAGAGCGGCAGTGGACTAACTGTACCCAAACATACCCCGACCTGTTATTTGCTAAGGTGAAAAGGATCCGTATTTTCCTTCTAATTATAAAGGATGGAAACAGTTATTGTTTTGATTTTTAAGGCAGCAGTGCTGGGTTCTGGCGAGTCTTGGGTCCATACACAACACTTCATATCCTCAAGAGTTCATCAGCGGATAAACTAAAAATATAGAGCTGCCTGAAAGGACATAAACCGCCACCTTAATACATGAGGCATGCCCCAGAGTAAAATGCTGGCCTACTTAAAATGGAAATGGCTGCTGCCTATACCCGGTATTTCAGAAACTGGAGGCATAAGTTCTTTATTTGCTGTCTCAGCACTTCACGAAGCCCTGATGTTCCCCACAGCCTGGCGTGTCGTCAGCGCTTGCTAACCCCCGTGAACGAGCACCTCTCTCTGTCTGCTCTTTGCAGGCCACGTAAACCCCAAATGCGGCACCTCATGGTGTTTGTAAATTTTGAAGAAAACAAGAACATAAATAAGCTTTAAACTTTTCTGTTCACTTGGCTCTGCTTCAGGGCTCCTCTTCCAGAGATACTTAGCCCATACCCTGCATCATCTTTTCCTCTTGAGTGGTTGTATCTATTGCCTGGTCTGGAAGGAGGACTCCTGACCCCATTTCTCTTCTTAAAAACAATCTATTGTCTAGCAGTCTAACGCACAGTCTGTGGTTTCCTGGGTTTTGTTTGGGGTTTTTTGATGTTACAGTGAGGCAGAATTGCTTTTGGGTCTAATTTCTCGCTTTATGGTTCTGATCTCAGATACACTTACAGGTAAAGTTAATCTAAATATGCATCTTTCACAGATAATTTTGAAGGCAATTTTGTTGTAAGAGGGGCAGAAGTCAGAATACCATTACAATTCCTGAAGTTGAACTATTTGGTATTTTATAATGTCTAAAATGTGGTCTGTACTACCGCTCTTTTTATTTTAAAACTTAGTTTGTCTGAATGTGTTTAAAGGCAGTCTAAAATTTTTTCTACAATAAAAATACGATAAGAGCTAGCCAGTCAGGAATGAGAAGTCATAGCTGATGGTGCTGTGGTGTGCTTTTTGAGTGAGTGAATCTGAAAAGGCTCATTTGAAGTTGGGTATCAAAATTCCAAGCAAAGTAGGGCCAAACGTTATCAGGGGAGGAATGTATCTCTCTAATGTATTGTTCTGTCTCGCTCTCTTTTAAAAAATTATTTCTCTTTTGGCTTAAACTAATGGGACCTACATGGATCTACTGTATCTAACAGGTTTCTCTAATTCTGTGCTCTCTGGATGGTGTGTTAGGCAGCGTTTTCCTGAGAACCGTAGCCTGTATTCGTCTGGGCTTATCTAGCACGGGAAATAGTTGCTTGGGGGTGAGAGAGCGTTGTGATACATCATGCTGTTTTAATGCCAAATTTTTTCACAAAAAGATTTGTAGCACTATGTTGGCAAGTTGGAAGTGGAAATTCTTACTCAGATTAATTCTGGGAGACTGATGACCAAGCAGTCTTGGACAGAAAGAAGTTGATGTCCAATTTTTAAACTATGTGTTTTGCTGCTGAAGTTAGATTGAAACAGATCCACAAAAATTGCTGTCGATAGCAATTGCTGGTTAGAAGCACAAGGTCAGTGGTCAAATGCCTTCACACTCCCAAGAAGTTCCAAAATAGCCCTGAGTTCCATAACTTCCGTGCTAATGTTAGATCCATTCTCTGACAACTTGGCTATAACGTGGGAAATTATATCAGTGATGCCAAAGTCTTCATGACAAACTGGGGAAACCAAAGATTTGTTAGGCTCCTCGTTGGTCGTAGTCTGCGCAGGATGGCTTCCTGCTGCATGCAGTTTGCAGTTGCCACACACCATCCATCAGCGGTTTTTGTTAGCAGGTCTTGGCACTGAATACCTTGGGGACTAATAGGATATAAAGCCTTCGCCGATCGGCTGAATGTGTCTGTGTAGATAGCATGTGCAGGGGTTATTCTGGTGGCCTTGGTCCCAGTCCAGTGGAAGAGTTGCTACCAAGCAAGCAAGACTGCTCTGACTAGCCCTTCTTTGCACTGCCAAAGAGAAACTTGGGAAGTTAATGAACGATGGACGAGCCCTTCTATTAGTAGAAAGCCAATCCTTTTCTCTTCAGAGCTGTGGCATGTTGGAGGAGAAGACTTGGGGAAGTTGCTCTGATGCTACTTGCTGGTGTTTGTTCTCTCTACAGAGCCTCTCTGTCCGAGACTGTAAAGCATTCATCTGTTACAAAATCTGAACGTTGCGGGGAGGTTTTTCTGCATCGTGCCTGCATGAATTGTTTGTGGTTTTCACCCCGCTGTGACACTGTCTGCCCAACAGGCCTTGTCTGGAGATATTTCCTAGTATACTTGTGATGCTTCCGAAGCGATTTAAAGGTATCAGTCGTACCTAGACCTTCTCAAGACAGTTGAAGTAACCTTTACAGACACCAGTGCTTCAGATATAGGAACAAGACACGTTGAAGACAGCGTGTTAAGTTGATCTGTGTATAGTGCTAGAGTTCGCTCTGCTGCTGATCTTTCATCTGTGAGCAAGAAACTTTCATTTGGTTATAACATCTTTCTTTGGTTAGAGGCCTTTGGGGGCCTGTAGGAATTTATGAAGGACTCTGATTAAAGACTTCTGCATTCGCAAAAGCTGTCCAGAAAGCCAACACTTGTTGTAATTGGTTTGTTACCTCTGTAAGTTGATGGAAGCAGGTAGTGAAGCCTTGAGTGAGGATGGTGCTGCCATGTCTCGTGTACGCTGTTGTTTCTGAAGTTGGAGCATCGCGCTGCTCTACCCTGTTAAGCCTGAGTGTGCATCCAGAAACGCAGACGAAATTATTTTGACAACGTGTTCGCTCTTTGTCCCTGCTGAATGCCTGTTTGTCCTGCATAAATGGATTTCAGGATCAGCCAACCTCTAGCTCTGAATTAGTCTAATAAGGTATAGTAAGTAGGGTTTAAAGGTCATTTTGCAAGCAGCTGGTTCCCTGCATATATTAGGGGGAATGATTTTTAAAATAATGCTATCGGAAAGCTGTTGATTTAACTTTTCAAATATCTGTATGTGGTAAAATCTCAGCTCTTCTGCCTCTGTCCTTCAAGCTCTCTGCTTGCCCTCTGCCTGCTTATCTTTCTGTCATTTCCGATTACCTCCACCCATCTGCCTCTGCATTCGCTCCCACTCAGTTTATCAGTCCACGTTTGCTGCCCACAAGGTCTGGGTTTATTTTTCTGAGCAGATCAGCTGTTGGGTTACTTCACTGGGCTGTGTAACAGAAAGCTAAGGGTTACTTGTTCAGTCGATTAGTAAAGCATTATTACACTGTCCTTTTATTGGGGGGCTGGGAGCTCTGATCAGTCGCCACTACATCTGCAGCATTTTTGTGTCTTTGTACCTAGTTCCCTTCTCAGAATGAATTTAACATTGGTGAAAGAAGATCATGAGGTTTATTTATATTTTTTAACTCCTGAGCAGGTTGAACTTGGGATCAGAGAGAGGTTCAGAAGAAAAGTGTAAGTAAACACATCTGACTGGCATAAACTTCAGGAAGAACTGTGTAATGTAGAGGAAAATATTGGTATAAGATTAAGAAAAAATTAGAAAGTTTCTAAATATGAAAGAATTGAGGGTTTTGTCTTCTGGGTGAGGCAGCAGAGCAAGTAATATACTCTGTTTCAATTTTGTACTTGATAACTTCAGGAAAGAAGTTCTTTGACAGAATAGAAGATTTTCTGGTTGTAGATAGGATGTGGAGACTTGTTCATCTCTCCAAAGGAATTGGAAAGGAGACTGAATTACTGTTTGCTTGACCCATAACAATGCCATCTTAATTCCATGTTTGAGCACTTCTCCTGATTCCTTTTAATGGGCGGAAGAAGGGAGAAAACATATACTTCTGTTGAGGCACTGTCTGCAGCTAAACACAGAATGTCGGTAAATTATATGGGTACTTCTAATGACCCTCTGGGCTCTCTGACAGGTGACTACTGTGTCTTCTCATGGATTAAGGTGTACACCAATTGCTGAGTTTGAATACAAGAGGTTCCCTCAGGCCTTATCAGCAGGAACAGTTGAGAGCTTTTGTCTCCGGTAGTGTTGAAGGTTGGCCTACTTAGGTGTATCATCATTTAACAAGCCCCGTAAAATTTCTGGGCCCTAGGATGCTGGCAGAACTATTTAACTTCCTGTGGCACATCATAGCTGTATTTTGTCTTTTAGTACCAAGCCTAATTGTGTTAAGGAGTATCCTGAGGCTCAGGAAATCTTCTCAAGTCTTGTAGAAGTAGACAGCCATTGAATATTGTATTGGATGCTGTGATCCAGGTAGGATTCTTTCCGGCTGTGTGTGCCTTCAGCTGACGTGATGAATGCACTGTGGTAGAACTGGAGTGCACTAGAGAAATTTTTGTGGAGAGCGTGTGCTGCACCAGTGACCACCTTATTGTTCTGCAAAAGCCAAAGTTGAAGCATCTGTACAGACTCCAGATCGACCTCTCTGGAGCAGAAGCAGGTTCACTGCTGAGGACAGACAGGGTGTAATTCACCTGTTTCCAGCCTTTACCAAATGTCTGAGGCACATGGGGTGCCACTTTGTTCAAGAAGAACAAGCATTTTGGAAGTTGTTAAATTTGCAAGTCATACTTTGTTCTGTCTTGTGCTGATGGCGGGGTTATGTACAGCGTGAACTTGAGACAACAGAATGCTCTCAAGTTCCTTGTTTAACGCAGTGTCGAATGTATGCTGGTTGGGAGATAAGCAAGAGAGAGAGGTCCCAGGCTGTGCGAGACAGTTTCTAGTGCCGCCTTGTTTTGCTGAGCCTTGACATTTGCTGCAATAGAGCCTCATAAAATGCAGGGAAGTCTCTCTCCAATCATGTAGGTGTATTAACAGGTTTCTTGCGCTGATGGATTAGAGCCAGGCTGTGTTCAGTAAATGTGGATAAATAATAAAAGGTGAGATTGTGTGCAGTGATCCCAGGTCTCCTCCTTCCAGCTGCCACCTCCTGTCTGTTTGCCGGGAACCTTTGCACAGCCGAACGGCTTTGCTTGAGAGAGCAGGCTATGCACTATTTTCTGACATAGCCAAAGGTGTCTGACACAAAGCCAAAGGAGAGCTTCTCTCCCAAGGACTGAAATGTCAACAAAGATGTTGTACTGCCTTACAGGGCCCTGACTTGCTTTGGTATAAAACCTGAACAGATGTTGGAAGGTCAGGAGCTTTGCCGTATACAGAGCAGCCCCTGGAGAGCAGGGCAGAACCTGCTCAGGTGTCACGGGTAACGCTGTTCTGGGTTTAATGTGCCAGCACTTCCCCTGAATGTATGGCTCCCCCCAAGCCGTGCCTGGAGTTTTACCCTGATTAAGGAAATGGGACTCGCGTAACCATGTTGTGCGTCTGTGAGCCTGGTTTCTGTCCCGCTCTCTGCTTGCTCTGAACCTGCCGGCGAGTTGCGGTGATGTTCCTCAGAAGGCACAAAGGCTCTGAAGTAATAAGTTCCTGTATATCTTGTGAAAGTAGGCAATTAGGTGGAGGGAAGGGACCCCAGTGGTGCTTGTGCAGGAGGGAATGGTATTGACTCACCCTTTATTAGACATCAGTTTGGTCACAGAGGAACTTAACTTCAAGACACAAATTTGAAGGAATCCAAGTGACTTCAGTTCTGCTGCTCGTGAAACTGCTTATTTCCACTCGAGGACTCCAGCTTGCCTGAATGAGAGGCTGATTTGTGCTTACCGTTATAATCAGCTTCATTGGAGAGACTCATCAAGGGTGGCACTGCAGCAGCTGAGAAAAGAGAGCAGCCTTGTTTTTAGGGATTGTACTTTGGAATATGCCTTCTCTGTCCAAGTATCAATTTCCTCCTTTGCTTTTGAGAAATGCATGTAAACACCTTGTTGCGAGAGAGGGCTATGGAGAGGGCTCAGCTTTCAGATATTAATAGCTTGATCCTTTAATGCATGTTCTCTTATTTTGGGATGAGATAAAAGATATGGTATTAGGTGTGACCAACTTGGAAAAAGAACAGACCTCCTGAATTTAAGGTAGCTTGTGGTCCTGCTTCCTGCACCCCTTTTTGTGTTGTTCAGCCAAATGTTTCACACTTGGGAAATTTAAGCTCTGGGGACCAGAGCAACTGCTGAGCCTCGCTGGCCTCAGCACCTTCTCCTCCTGATCAGCAGGCCGTTGTCAGTTCCTCGGTACCTTGGTTTTGCTGCTGCGTGTTGAGTCAGGACAGCGGTTGAAATGAGGGAAGAGGAGACTTTGCAACGTGGTGCTCCTATGGCGAGTCCAAGGACTGGTGCGACGGGCAACTGTGTTTGAGTGGAGTAGCCTAAGATTTGTCAACTGACGGGTGGGGACTCAGTGTGGTCGTTGGCTGAGACGTGGGTGGCTGTTATGTCAGGGCTTGGTCGCAGAGTCAATGACTCTTGACCATCTTTTTTCATTCTCTGCTCATCATCCTTGTCCATTTGTCCTTAAGCTCGTGACTGGCAGGAGCTTATTCCAAAGCTTAGTGGCAGTGGGGTGTAGTAGTTGTGGAGTGTGACCATTGAGGAATTGGTTGTGTCAGCAAGTCTGCATGCGAGCTTTGGACAGTATAGCAGGGGATCGTATTTATAAAGTTTTCACTGTCCCTGTGAGTACAGTGATAGGCTTTGAAGCGTGGTTTCTTCTGTGCTCAGGCATGATTCGTCAAGGAGTGTGAAATATATTCAAAATCCCACTGCTACCTTTTTCTCACAGTCAGCAGGGCTGTGCTTTCTTCTCTGGTGTGGAGTTGTTTGCTGTTGAGAATAAGCAGTCTCTTTTCTTGTGATTCCTTACGTCTCTTTGGGACACGATGCCATCAAGAAAACCAGCTGTTCCAATCTGAGAGTCTGCCTTTGCCTTCATGCTCTCTTGTCGATTGTGTTGAATCAATGAAGTGTTGCAACATTATAGAGGAAAGGGGGATGTGAAGAAATGAAGAGTGGGATCACACAGCAAGAATATATAGAAGAGGATTCATATCCTGTCACATAGTTCACAGTGGCTGTGTTTGGAACCAGATCTGCTATAATAACAGGAATCCCCTCATGGAAATGTGAATCTCAGATCCAAACTCTTGCTTCACCGAGCTGTGGGACCTGAGAGTTCCCACATGGAGAAGAGAGTTCACTAATCTGAGCATCTGGGGGAGACCTGACAGCAAGCCCTGGCTGCTCCTGCTGGGAAGATGGTGGCTTTGATGGGTGTTAGGGAAAAAAATATTTAAAGGAAAGAAGTAAGGGAGATAATCCCTGGATGCCAGCCATAGCAGAAGGTAAGGTTCAAAATATTCTTCTTGTAAATCCTGCAAATTGCCGTTCGGACTCTCTTAATACCTTGAACCACTGTCTCAAACCTTTGTCAATATGGGCTTTTTGCCTGTGACTCGGATTCAGTGGCATCTCTGCTCAGCCAAGAAAACTGCCAGGTTGTGCTTTGACTTTGGTTCCAGCTGTTCAGTGCAAAAAGCTTTCATTGCTGCTATGAAAAGCTTTTCTTAAGGGACAACATAAAGCACGAGGAATGTTGTGGTGCTTGAAGGTTGAAGCAGGCACCTTCCCTTGAGAAGAGTCTTACGAAGCACCAGTCTAGTACACTGTCATGTGAATAAAAGGTTATAAGGATTGTGTGTTAATCTGTCATTTGCAATTAATCTCCCCAGCAGGTTGGGATCTGACTGATGACCAGGACAAACCCCCCAGCTGGGTATGTCAGGGGATTTCTTCCATGGCTCTGAACTGCTCCACAAGCCTCTAGGCTGTAACTGTGCCTGCTCTTCCTCATGGTCCTTGGTTCTTGCTCCATCTTTGTTCTTGCTTTGCTCTCTCTGTTGGTGCTTTGCTTGGCTTTATCAGTTTGGATTTGTACTTGGTACCATGGTACCTGATCCGTCCTGACAACAGGATGGTAAGTTCACGCCATACTGTGTGTTTCAGCTCAGGCAAGCTTGTGTTCTTCCTGATAATTGCATCGGAATCAACAGTTGGAAGTGTTTCTTGATCTTGGCACGTACTTCTCAAGTGCCACTGAAGTTTTGATGAGCTTCTGAAATTGTGTGTTGTGGATCTGTAAGAACCTGTCCTCCTGACTTGTCATTTCATATTTGCAAGATTACTTCTAGGTATGCACTTGATTATCTCTCTCTCTTTCTTTTTTCTCTTTTTTTTTCCTCCTCAATAGACCAATAATGTCTTAAGGCTCTCAATACTCTTTCCCTGAGGTTAGCTACCTGGAATCCTTGTCTTAAGCTTTAAAACACCAGAAATTTGCCAAACCTGTTGGGCAAGATCTAGAAACATGCAGCATTGAGGAATCCCCATTTTGACCCACTGACACCAGAATTAAGTGCTGTATAGCACTACCAAGTCATTTTCTACACGGTATTCTTGGTTTGATGTATTTTTTGTGTGGTCTGCTGAATTCAAATTCATTAGGAATGCCATGCTAGCATAGGGGTGGGTCTCCATTAGTTCAGGACAGTGCATAGCAAATGTTTGAGCTATATGCAAGGATAAATTGTTCTGGGGCTCTTCGGTGACGGTCCGTGATTGGAACTCAAGCAGTGGGTATTTCACGTATATTCTAAACTGTGTGTGGCTCAGGGATATCACTGTGAGTGAGTGATATCCTCCTCACCCCCAAGCAGGAGCGGTTCTGGACACCTGTAGGATTTTTCTTGTAGTATGTACAAGCAAGCTAGACACATGCTATTGCCTATTTTGCTACCCCCTCCTCCTTCTGTCTCTTCATTTACTAACCTCTTTCTAGAGTCTGGATTTTTCCATTTCCCCCTTCTTCATTTTTTCACCTGCTTGCTTCTTCTGTCTGTGCACCCTCTCCCTCCCTCCACTCTCTTCTGTCCCCTTCGTTTGCATTCCTTTAATTTTAAAATCTGTATTGGAGCTGACACCAGGCTGCCTATTTCCTGCAGCACTGAACTGGCGGTTTGGAAAGAGGAGGCTGTAGTTCTCTCAGGGGGCAAGACAGAGTTCAGTGTCTGTCTTATTTTTAAATATGCATCTGAACATGGCTGATCAGAGGAGCAAAGAAGTCTTTGGGTTCTGGGTACTGGCAGCTCATAAAGACATGGAGTAATCCTCTGCATCCTCCCTGTGTTCCTCGCTGAACACGAAAGCTGCTTGGCACAGGGGAGTCTGACTGCGAGAAACATGGGGAAGATTCAGAGACTCCATGGAAGGAGGCTAGAAAGGTGTGGGTGCTTGTGCAAGCCTCACACCTTCTTTTTCTGCTTCAGCTTCTTTCTCATCCTGTCAGATTTATGCACATTTTTTTTTAACCCTGAAGAATCCTGAAGTACCTTACCTAACTGTACGTCAACCTTGCAGGATATGGTTTGCCTCGGGCAAGTAAAAGACTAATGACTGATCATCACGCTGGTACGGCGAGGGGATGAGCTGGGATATCCCTGTTCCACATTCTTATCACAACCAGTGCCCTGACAAGGCACCAGAGATGGGTGTGCAGGTTTCCCAGTATGAGTAGAGGCTCTGCGAAGGCAGGTTACGTACCCAGCTGGTGAATTTCCTAAATGGTTTTGCTGTGCAGCTCTAGCCGCTGGCATCTGTTCAGGCAGCACAGTGAAGCAGTCACCCAAAGGGCAAAAAAAGAAAAGGTAGGTGCTTACCGGTCCAGCCGCTCTTGCCAGCAGATTAGGATCGGAAGTGAAGGAGAGCATATTGAATTAAAGCTGCAGTCATAATTTTAGTTTGGACCAAAGGTATGTAGTTTGGCAGAATACCAGGATCCTGACTCTTGTAAAAATGTGTCACAGGGTCCTTCAGGACCATGGGAAGGTCAAGACCTCTGTCGGAAACCTTCTGTCAGCCATGTCACTTTCTGTGGCATGGGCTGTTTTGGTTTGGCATAGCCACAGGGTAAGAGCTACTCCTTTCTGCAACATGTTCGATGTTTATGATCCTTAAAGTGGTTGAACCTGGTCTACGTAGCTGGGGGTGTTCAAGGTGATTGCAGCAAGAAGTGTGGGGGAAGCTTCAGGCTCATCCTCTTCATGTTTTCTTTTAGTGTCATTGACTAGTGAGGAGCCTAACATCAGAGGAGATACCCGACAGCATCAGGACTCAATACCAGATGACTGTCAACTGGAGAAGTACAACAGCACAACAGCTCTGTTCAAAGTAGGTTAAAGTAGGCTGTGCTCTGGAGAGAGAAGAAGGATTGAGGAGGCTACATTGTAGTTCTTCAGAAATGCTCTAATAATGCTGGAATAGCAAAGTCTTTTGATTGGAGGAAGAAGTCCTCTTGTAGGAGGACCTCAGTGTTTGTGCTGTCTAACTTTTTTCTTTGACTTAAAGAAAAAAATTGTAGTTAGTTAAGACTTTCCAGTTGGAGACTGGTGGAATGATATGTGTGAGTGATAGAAGAATTGACTGCTGGGGTGGATGGATTTGGCCTTCTGTTCCGATTCTGCCTTTTTTTGCCAAAGGATCCATGTTTTTGGACTCTGAGGTGTGTTCAGTTGCTGTCCTTCTAACAGTTTGCTCGGTATTTATGTGGAAGAGGTTGTGCATTTGAAGTGGGTGAGGAACGGAAACAAGAGCTGGCACTGTGCAGCTGATTTCTTCTCTGCAGTGCTACATATTCAGTTGTCAATTTTTTCTCTACTTTCTGAAAAATTTTGGTTTCTTGTTTTAAAATAGCTAGTGGAAAGAGAGGTTTCATTGCTTACGAGAAGGGTAGCTGGAGCCAAGTGGCAGATAGATCTTCCCCAGCTGTGTTCTTTCAGCTCCTCCCTGCCTGGAAGACGGCTCTGCTGGAGCTTTGAGTCCCCTGGATATGTCTGTCCTGATGAGCAGTGTTGGGTACACCATGGCTCATACACTGCAGTCCTGATTGGCGTTATTCTTCCTCTTACACCTTTTCTGAATAGTCAAGTGGCTCATTAGACTGTCAGTTTTTTCTGAAAAATTACATACTCCCACATTCTTGCCAGAGCAAGGTTGTGTGTACAGCGGAGCTCTGGGTAACAGGGCAGTAAAATTGCCCGGGCAGTCAGCTCTAAGGTTGCACCAGTTGCTGCAGGCATGAGGCTGTGCCAGTGCTGGGAGCGTTCCTTGGGAAAGCAAACAAACCGCTACAATAATTCCGGCGTGATCCTATGCGACCTTGCTTTTGCTGTGGTGGGGAACCGTTTCCAAAAAAGCGTTAGAAAGGATACGGCCGAAGTCGCTTTCATGTGTAACTTAGAGTATTCAGGATTTGACCCTGGGTCCCTAGAGGTAAAGACTGCTGCGTTAACCCCACCGCTTCATCTCTTGCCGAGTCTGAAAATCCAGGTTCTTAAGAGGAGCTGTTACTTGTATGACCTTCATGCGTGAAACGGTTTCTCTTCTAAAATGTTTTTTCCCCTTTATCAGTTATTCATTGAAGAGTCTCTTTGCATCTGTAGAGTTTTGAAGGGTAGCTATTATTTTACCATTTTAATTTTCCCAGCTGTTCAAATAATTGTTTTAACCTCTCAGTGCCTGGAAATGCTTTTCACATCCTGGATGCTCTGCATTGTGTTTCTTCAGTTTCATGTTTTAAATGACCAACAAATATTTTTCCCCATTCCAGATGGTTATTCTGTGACTTTCTTTTCTATAGCTTTAAGGCTACATTGCTCTGAACAACGCTCCGGCAACGAGGAACTCGTGAACTTTCACTTCGCGGTACTGGGCTCTCACACCCTGGGTTTTTGGGTGGTTTGTTGTTGTTCTCCCTCACCGCCCACCCTCCCCAAGAGGAGCTCAGTACTTGCAGATCCCATTAAGGCCAGCATAAGCTGTGATTATTCTGAAAGATCTTGCCATTGGCCTCTCTGGAGTTATATTTCACTATATATACAGAAGGAGCTCTGACAGAGACAACGAAACCAGCACAGAATACATTGTCCTCACACAGTTTTACAGGTATTAAAGTCAAAGCATTAAATATGATAGTGGTTTCTCTAGCCCTGAGACGAGGCTGTGACAGCAGAGGACAAGGCAAAACTCCCCGCTGGTCTGGCGGGGGGGCTGCTAATTGAGCTATGTGAGACACTCTGTCCCACTGTGGTGTCCCCAGCCTGGGGTGGTGCTCCAAGGAGGAGGGCTGCACCTTTTGTGTCCCGCCTGGGGTAAAACGTGTCCATTTGGGAGTACTTCCAGAGCAGCAGTGTCTCGTTTCATAGCATCAGTTTTCTTGTTGAGATTTTTTTTTTTTTTGTCTTTTCTTGAGTATGTCTTTAATGGTCTTGCCATAGAGGTAGGGGTGAAATTTGAAAATAAGTACTTATATTGTGATATTTTGGACATATTGCTGTAGTTTCTCTTGCATGCTCTTCTCACGTGTTCCAAAAGTTGCAAAAGGTGATTTATAATTCATCAAACTAAGCTTAAAACGTGTGACTGTAAAACCTATCAATCTGATCCCATCTCTTTCTAGCCCTTTAATTAGGGAAGCCCTGCTGAAAAATGTACCCATCAGCTGCTGAGAAGTGGTGCATTCCTGGACCCTTGGTATAAATCTTGAGTTATCCAGATGCCAAAATGCTGTCAGAACTGACAGATCTTAGAAAATACACCCACAGGCAGAACATTATCCATTATACTAGTACTGAGCAGTGGGCAGTAAGGAAAAACCAGCAGAGAATGTGTCTTTATCAACTTTAATTGGCTTTTCCCGTTGATAAAAATCAGTGTACCCAGCAAGGAAGAGAACCTATCTAGCAGTTTGATCTTTCCATCCCAGAGCTGAAGGCTGCAGTCCATCTCCACTGACGTGTGAGGTGGACTTGTCTCAGCACAGTTCCTAGCGGTGCGGTGGAGTCTACAGCCCACAAAGAACGCTGCCAGTCTCTCCTCGGTGAGTGACCGTGTTTAAACAAGTGTGAAGAATAAATTACTCTGGATAAGTTGGATTTCATCTGTGCTCCAGCTGCTGGAAATTTACTTGAGAGGGAACCAAATTTAGTTAAACTTTTCTTCGGGTTCTGGCTTGTAAGCACTCCTGGATTACAACTGGCTGTGAAATCGCGGATTTGGGCAATGGATATGCTGATATGAAAAGGAGACAGCAGATAAAGAAAGCAGCAACTCTTCAGGAGCTTCAGGAAATGGCACATGTAGAGGTCTGGGGAAGAGAACAAGCTTTTCGGTCATTTGGCACTGCAAGTTTATACATAGCTTTACATCAAAGACAAAGAAGACGGCAACTGAGTGGATTTCTCCTGGGAAGGCTATTCTGCAGCCTTGTTGCAGCATCCTGCATTTACTGAGCTATGTAAAATGTTCCAGGTTTTCCTTGGTGCTACTCACATCTATTGCTGTTAGATTTATGGCAGTTCTATTAGAGTAAATAATATAGTAAAGATGATTGCAAATCTATTACTATACTAGGGTTTTTTTCTAGTTGATTAATGAGAACAACTCATTTCTTTATTTATGATCAATTTGGCAACGTGTAGCACTTCTCTTGCTAAATTTTGCAGGGTTTCTGAGCATGGCTTTATTTTAAATCTCTAATTCTGCTAAGTCAAATTCCTCTGTCTTATTTCCATAAATAATAGAAAACAGAATTACGTCCACTTGGAAAAGATAGTTTAAGTGAGCTTTATTGCAAAAGTTTCCTTTCCACAGTCCCTGGTGGTCGTAAAAAGCCAGATTGTCAGACCCTCACAGGATTGCAATCATATAAATATCAGTTTAACCCTTGTATTTAAAGCTTTTAAACAAAAAATTTTTAAACATTTGTTATTTGGACCAATGAAGGAAGAGTCCTGCATCCAAAGCTTGCTGCATAGGCATCCTTACTTCCCTTGGTGGAGATCACCGTGATCTTTTAGAGCCTGTCTGCCATGCCGTGGGAGCCCATGTTGATATCCTGGAGATGTTTTATCACCTAACGGATGGGGCAGCGCTGAGAAGTGAGGCTGCGGCAGCAGGGTGGGCTGTGTGCAGGGTATGTACCTGCACGCTTTGCCTGCACGGCCCCGGCACCCCTCTGTGCAGCGTGGATGACAGCGTAGACTTCTCCACCGTGAGCACAGGCTCTGCCCGTGCCGGGGTTGATGCCGTGCCCAGCGCAGCAGGTTCCCAGTTGGGGTAAACTCTAGGCCTGCCACTGTACAAGCTGTACAAGAATATGATAGACCTTATGGGGGGGAAAAAAGTGTTGATTGTGTGGTTTTTTTTCATCTTTTTTCTTTCTTTCTCCTAGCCATATGATAAGCAGTAACATAGTGACTTCTTGTGTTCAGAAGGCTCCTTTAGAAACTTGAGGCAAGTGGGAGGGAGGGATAACAAAGTCCGTTCTGTTCCTCTAATTCAATCTGCCTATTTACAAGCCCAGCCCGTCAAGTACGTTGTCCCTGTTCTTTGCAGCAAGAGGAAGACCGAGGCTTTAAAAGACTTCCGAGGAATATATACAAATCCATGTGAATAGCCTAAAACGTCGTCATTCGCGTTGTTTCCATGGATGTTGGCCATGCTGCGGTTTGGGCAATTGTGTTCTGTTGGTCCAAATGCCACAGCAGTTTTACCAGGATGCAAGATTCTTGACCGCTTGCCCTAAACTCTGCGGTGGTGTTGCTCTCCGTTGTTAAACAGCTGTCTTGTGCCTGTGTGAGAGAAGGGATTCCTGCGTGTGCTGCCCAAAGAGATGGTGAAGAATCGTAAGATTGATTATGCATTGTAATAAATTCCGGATGAGATAAAACTGGGGAAAGAAATCAGGATTTTGACATCATCTTTTGAGATGGCAAAGTGCTCCTTTGGTGGCCTAAAGTTATTAAAGGTGTTGCTGTCCTTGAGGCTTAGCTTGCCAAGTGCGCAGTGTAAATGCAGACGGACGGTGCCTGGCTTTGGTTCTGTGTCAGTCATTCCCTAAATGCCTGATGGTACCGGAATGACCAGTCCCTCAGCCACCTCCTGCTTAAAAGCAAGACTGCGTGATTATTTTTCTGTTTTTCTAAACCATTTGCTCACTTTAATTGAGGACTGTGAGCCGTGGTGTGCGTCGTGCTGCAGGATTCTTGTGGCGTAAGGGCCTTGATAAATGTATATTGTATTGTCAAGTGCTTGTAGCTCCTCTGCAGGTAGCGGTGGAGGACAAGCTGCGTATGGTCAAGAGTCGTCGTGTCTCCGGGGTCAATAAAAACAAGATGGCACAGGGGATTGTGGGAAGAGGAGCCAGGCTAGCTGCCTTCAGCATCACCTGCTAATAAACCAGCTATTTATAGATCAGCTGTTGCTTTGTCAACTAGATTGTTAAATTAATATTTACATACTGGCTTCATTGTCTTTCCCTGAAAATCTCATTTGCATTAGTGCTTGGACAGAAGCGCGGCTCCCTGTGCTCCAGATACAGGAGCGCGTTTGATCCATCCATGGTCTGCGGCGTGTGTGAAACCGTTCCTGATGGATCCTTGCCTTGCAAATCCTCTCCTCCCCGTAGTAGCATTTTCCTCATCTTTCTGTGCCTCTCGATTCTTGCAGGAAAGCTCACCTTTGTTCCCAAATGTCCGCAACTCATCATGAGTCTGATCTCGCTAGAGAGAGAGATGAGCAGCATTTCTGCATAGCAATTCCTAGTTAATCTCTGCTTCTCGGAGAGAGACTTGAATTGTTGATGGCTTGTGGGTAATTTAATAACTAGCAGACAAATAGGATGTGTAGATTGTAGTAACTTAGCCCAGATGCAAAATCCCCCAGCCCTATTTGCATCTGTTTGAATGAATTTTCTTACAAAGGTTTGCTTTTTATGTTTTAGCACCAGCGAAACAGCAGCGAGAAGAGTCGCTGCTCGGTGAAGCTGCGTTGATCACAGCAGGCTCCACACCTGGCTAAGCAGTTTCAATCCCCTGTGCGTGCGTGTGTGTGTCTGTGTGCCTTTCAAAAGGGAAGAGTAATCTACTTGCTAGACGTGCGTGTGTTTCTCTCTCTCTCTCTCTCATAGTCCTTGGATGACCTTGAACAGTCATTTAACTTGTGTTTATTTGCCCATCTCTACCCGGGCAGATATTACTTCTGTGGTTTGGAGTGTTGAGGTTGAATGGATGTCTCAGAAATGTCGTGGACGAAAAGTGTTACTGAAACGTAAGGTATTCATACCGTCTCTTCAGACAGCTGATCGCAGTTCAGATTCACCTGCCTGTCTTGCTGTTTCTTGCTTCAAAGCCGTTTGGACACTCGGATTGTGCGGGAAGTCGGGAGGCGGTAATAGCGGGGCTGCGATGCAGACAGGTGTCACAGCCTTCGCTCAGCTTCCACTTCTTAGCGCTTGCAAGGCTGTCGATAAGGTCCTGTTATGCTGGTATTGTGTTATTCTTAATCTGTCTTTGGCCTGCGAAGGGTCTAACAGCGTCTGTTTCTCTGACACCTCTGCAAGCTCTCTGGGCACCTCATTACTCTTTTCGGGAAGAGAATATTGCAATCCAGTTACTCTGTCCGCAGAGAGCAGAGCTCGTCTTCCCGTGCCAGCCCGGTTACCGTAAAGTTAGAGCTCAGAGAGCGAATTGCAGTTTATCTCTCCGGGTACATGAGGTACATAATATTGCAACGATAATACGGTATGTGCTGAAACCATTCACCTTTTATTTATTCTTTTTAAGATAGCAAAGCCTCAATTTCCTCCTCTTCGAGATATCTCTTCTCTTGGCTCCCAAGAGAGGGAGTCCAGTTCTGTGTCCGGTTCTGGGCTCCCCGGTTCAAAGAAGGACAGAGAACTGCTGGAGAGGGGACAGCAAAAGGCTACAGAGATGATGAGGGGACTGGAACATCTCTTTTACAAAGAAAGGCCGAGGGATTTGGGTCTCTTCAGTTTAGAAAAAAGACGGCTGAGGGGGGACCTTATCAACGCTTATAAATCCTTAAAGGGTGGGTGTCAGGAGGATGGGGCCAGGCCCTTTTCAGTGGTGCCCGGGGACAGGACAAGAGGTAACGGGCACAGACTTGACCGTAGGAAGTTCCACCTGAACATGAGGAGGAACTTCTTTGCTGTGAGGGTGGCAGAGCCCTGGCACAGGCTGCCCAGAGCGGTGGGGGAGTCTCCGTCTCTGGAGACATCCCAACCCCGCCTGGACGCGTTCCTGTGCCACCTGCTGTGGGTGACCCTGCTCTGGTGGGGAGTGGACTGGGTGATCTCCAGAGGTCCCTTCCAACCCTACCATTCTGTGAGTGGGACAGCCCAGCTGCAGACAGGGGTCTGGGAAACCTGGAAGTTGGTTCCTTGGTACTCTTGGGTGCAGTGACTTGCTCTGTGCTCGTTTCAACACTGCCTTTTCCGTTTTAACTTTAATTCTTGCTGAAGGCAGCACCTCACTCTTACATTTTCAGATCTACCAGGTTTTTCTGCCTTCTGCTGATATTTGGGGGAGATGGGGATGTGGTTTTCTGCGAAATGTCAAGGTCTCTTCCTGGAGAGCTGACAGCATAGGTGTTTTATATGTGCACGGGCTATCGGGATGAGACATTCTTGCTCGGAAACATTGGCTGAGACAGACAGACATTCCTCCTGCCACGGAGAGACAGGCAGGCACTCACTGTTGCCAAGCCTTGAAGTATTTGGCATGTTTTCTATTGCCCTAGTTTTGTGGAGTTGTTCTGAAGTTTTACAAGTACATGAGAATCTTAGTTCTGGTTTTTTATTAAAAAAAAAAAAATAAAAAGAAGGAATAGATACAATAAAATAATCTAGCCCTCCTGCCTAGACAGCAGTGGTATGAGAACGTGACTCAGGTGCTTAAAACCAGAAGGCAAATGAAATAACCCCAGTGCATTTCTAAACAGTTTTACAAGTCAACGTTGTGGGTTTTGGGGAGTTTCTGACTTGTCTCTTGGGTTTTGAATATGTGAAGAGTGTGCAGCATGGCTCGTTTTCTTGAGTGAAAGAATTATTGCAGCTCTGTAAGAGTTCACACATCTGCAGTGTCCCCTGCAAGCAATAACGAACCGACCAAAACAATCAGTCTCCCCAAATTAGAAGAGCCCTGCATTTTTCAAACTTCGTTTGCATTCTAATTTGTGGAGTTTTTCGATTGTTCCACTTTTCGAGCTTTCCTTGCAAACACAAGGATCTCAAGCTTTTTAGTTTGAAGCGGAAGCCAAGATTTCATGTAAGAACAGGGTTCGGGGAAGTGGAGCTTTGACATTTTCATAGTTATGTCATATACCATCAGACTTCCACATGAGCTGGCAACACCGTTTACGCAGAGATGAATGTAATTATTCGCAGAGGGGCCCGGTTCAGCTTCGTGCTCCCTGGTTGATCTATAGAGAAGACCAACTGGCTCTGCAATCCCGTTATCTGTGCCCCTCCATAGGCTCGCAGGAGCACACCGGGCTTGCAGGCAGCTGCCCACACGCTTTCATCTTGCTTCTGTAGGCAGCCGCGGAGGCACGTGCTCCTGAAATCACCGCCGAATTCGTAGGCACACGCTCGCACCTCTACATTGCCCGAGCGGAGGGACACATGCAGTCAGGCTCCCACAACAGAAAGGTTTCCAATAAAGCTGAAACACAGAGGTATTGTTTGTCCAACCGCTGGCAAACGCACAGAGCCATTGTGTGGGTCCTGAAAGCCTTGGCGCTTTATTCTCTGCAGACTGAATGGCAGCCGCGGGTAATAATAACACAAGATTAAAAAAGCCAACATTATAGGGGCATTTACAACCCGCTGAGAGAGTGAAATCTCAGCAAGGCTGAGCTGTGTCTCTAGTGATCCTACGTTTTTACTGCTTGATAAGGAAATGATGGGCAGCTCTGGAGAAATGGCCACCGCAGAGCATGTGAAAGGGGAGCGGGCTGTCTGCTCGAACGCTGCAGTAAGCAGAGTGGGACAAATGGAAAAGCTCTCTGCAAATCAAGTGGCTGGCCTGTCCCCCCGGCACTGGGTGGGCCGGGGGGGGCGTATGTATTTCCACGCACGCCTGTGTTTCCTTCCCAGGCTGGTTGAAAAGCTAAGGCTGGCTGGTGTCAGTGGGGCCGGACTCAGTTTGCGTAAGGTAGAGCCTTGCGCTTGGCTTTGGTGAGCATCCTCCAGGGGTGGTGCTTTGGAGGCTGTCAGCAGGTCCACTCGGGACGTTTCATATGTGGGAATGTGGCTGTGGGCTGATCATGGATGAGAGAGGGTGGGACGAGCCTTCCGGCTGCAGGAGCAGCCAGTCTTTCTGTGAACTTAAATTGTGGGAGACAACAAACACTGAACTTTCTGAATGCAAGTCTCAGTTTTAAGTCACAGTAATGACAACTGCCTTACACAATTTAACCTCAACTGACTGATACCATCTTCCATGTGGGATTTCCTTATTTTCAAAGCAAACAAACAAGACACCCCACTCCACCAAAAAAAAAAAAACCCCGTAATTTTTTTAAGGGACAGTTCCTTATCTGGAAAGTTAAGTCTTGCATTCATTGCTGGTTCTAACAGCTCCTTAACATAAATGTCTTACAAAGCTTAGTGAACGTATAACTATCTAAACAGCTTGAAAACACCCAGCTTTCTTCTGCACGCACATGGCAGTTGTATTGGGTAAAGCGGAGGCAGAGTATCAGCCCGTAGCAACATCCTTTCAGGCTGCGCCGAGGCTGCAGAATGATGTTGCCATATGAAAGCCAGCCCTAACCTTGCTGGCGTGGGTATGACCAGCAGGCTGACCCCGGCAGCGCTGAGCCGCTGGAACACGTACCCACCTGTTCAGACAGGTTTTGCAGCTCTCTGCTATTCAGCAGGCTTCTGAGGCAGCATCTTACGGATGTGACCTTGGTCTTTGGTATTAACGATGCAGTGGTGGGAGGCATTTTGAAGTAATAAAACATGTTTTCATAAGAATGCATGCTTACCTGGCTAGGGCAGGTGTGGTTAATGACTATATTTTTCCTTTCTAAAAACATTCTCAATCCATTCGAGTGTTTTGCTTTGCTTGTGCCAGGCAGCATGGCATAGAAACTGCTGGGGCCTGAGTGCTGCTTCTTGTGGGGGACATTATGGGGATTCAGAAACCCAGGCTGCTTCACAGATTCATTGACTTGGATTAATGAATCTGTCCCTGCCTCTGTTTCCCCAAGAGTAATGTGAAGTTACTGACGTCACAGGGATTTATGAGCTTCTTTCTATGTTGGCCATTTTGCGGAAAGTGAAATTCAGCTCAGAGGGCTCTGCAGAAGGACAAAGTGCTTGAGTTCGTTCTGTTCTAGTCATGGCTACAGAAAATTGGCAAGTTCCTGCTTAAAGTCTCTTTAAACACAAAATATAAATACCCTTTGATTGCCTTTTTTTTTGGTCCTTTCTCTCTTTTTTGCCATCCTTTGTGGTTTATTTTTCTTTTAATTTTTACCTGTCTTCAGCTGCAGACTGTTCAGGCTGGGACCTGGGAGCTCCTGCGCGCTGGCACAGCCCTGTGGAAGAAGGCTGTGGGCTTGCTTTGTTTCCACAGGTTGCAAGTATGAAACGAAATGTGCGTTAGTGGTAAGGCCTTTGTGGGAAGAGGGTGTAAAGAGGTGTTGACTGGCGCTAGAAAAGAATGGTCTAGGAGGGGGGAAGAGAGGACGTAGCTAAAACTAAATATGATGTTTGCTTTTTGCCAGAACCTTTGCAGCAGAAGCGTGGACGTATTCTCAGTCGACAGCTCCCTCATGTCTCTTTTCCCCCTCCCTTTTCTCTCTTCCCCCTCTGGGGCTACTGTTTTAGGATGAGTTGGTTCCAAACAGACAACACTTTTCTAGCAGATAAACGGACACCTAAGCAGCCGCGCCGGTATCTATCATGAACAGACATGCTGCACAGTGAGGGAAATTACAAGATGGGACCAGCATCATTTGTCATATTTAAAAAAAAAAAAAAGAAAGCTCCCCCTCCACTTGAGCAGAATCCACAAGACAAGCGAACAGCACACTTATAAACCGTCGCTTTCTTTTCCAGTCTCTTTGTACGTTTTCAAATGCTCCGATTAAACATTCCACCTTTAGGTCCCGTCTGTAAAGGATGTGTTTTAGACAGATGGAAGCAGGTCTCTGCACTGACACAGATGCAGGACTATAAATTTGCAGTGGAGGAGATTGGGAGATAATTATTTAGGAGGCTTTTGTGGCTTGTTCCAGCATCTGGTGCTCTATCGAAGAGGGAAGGGGACAGGAAGAAGCTAGAGAACTGCTGACTTGTTTTTCACTTGGTAAAGGTTTTTAATCTTGAAAGAAGGATTTGGAATTTACGCAGGAGGAGACATTGATTGGGAAATAAAGATGCATCTCCCTGTGTTCGCCATTCTCCCTTTGTTTGCTCAGATCCATGATTCAGGTTGTAGGGCATCTTATCTGCCGTTCTCTTAATTGCATTGGTTCTGCTGGGCGCCGGTGGGCAGCTGCTCGGAACAAACCTGTCTTGCTGAGAGACTGACTACGGTGGCTCCTGGTTCAGGGCTGAGCATGCAGCTTCACGCAGGTCGCTGCCTGGGTGTGCCTGTGGTTGGGCATCCGCACGTAATCGCCTGACTGAACGTCTCTATGGCCTCCTGATCCCTCCGCAGCCTTTCCGTTCTGCTGCGTGTGCCGTGCCCGGCAGGAACAGCCAGACTGTGGGTTCCCTCTCCGGCGCTGGGGCAGGAGGGCTTCCCCGCGCCTCCGCTCCTTCGTGTTGTAAAAGAGAGTTCCTTGGGTGACTTCTGGAACTTCTATCTACGAGGTGCGGTTGAGTCATTTGACTGTCTCAGTTCAGGTCATTAACATTTCAAAATGCCTGTTATTTTTCTGTCTGGTTGCCTGAACTTGGTAGAGGGTTGTCTAACTGGGGCTTGGTGTGGGCCAACCAACCGAGCTTCTCTCCCTTGTGATCTAATCGGATCTTGCAGCTCCTGGGACCAGATATTTCAAGACACTTAAAGACTGGCAAGAGTTAGACGTGCAATTAATTCTTTAAAATCTGATACTCAAATTCCGTAAATGCTCAGTCAGCAATAAGTTTCTGGTGCAGTAGAGTTGCAGTGTTGAGTCAAAGGGGCCGATTCTGCTCCAAAGATATTCCAAATTCTGGTTTTGTACCTGGGCAGTGGAGGTAGTTTCCCAAGACAGGTTTAGTTGCTGAGTTGGTTTTTCTTAAATTTACTTCTAGGCTCTTTACTGTGACTCTAGTCTTTGGGAGACACTTCGCAAACCCAGGTAGAAGCTATATTCCATATCAGTCTGCAAACAGACATGAGAATTCCCAGTCCTCTCCTGGCTCTATCATTGCTGATTTTTGCCTCTTCTGCCAGAAGAGAAGGAGAGCGACATCTACGCCCATACGAGCGAGATGAATACGCCTATCACACAAATAAAATTACTGGCTGCCGAATAGCAACAGCTTAATGAAAATGTGAACTGTTAAACAAATAAAGCCAGTCAAGCCCATAATACTTCTGCGTGGAATTTCACTGTGTCACTGAACAGAAATAGAATTAGGCATAGAAAAAGGATATCTGGAGGAGTTTCTCTGCCTACCTCTGTGCTTGGTATGTGAAGCTGGACTAGACAGGAGTGAGCCATGCCTTAAATGTGGACATGCTACCTTGGCCTGGAGAGGAAATCTCTTTATCCAGTGCAGGAGCCTGCTAAAGCAAGGCAGAAAGGGACAAGGTAAAGCACTAGATTGCCTCTGAAGCCTAAATGCAGATTGTGCAGAGGGGATGGATCCCTTGAGAACCGTGTGGGTTTTTTGCATTTCTTTAGCATCTTCTGCTGGTGAATAATTATCGTACTTCTGTGTGGTTGGTAAGTAGCATTACTCTTGTGTACTGAAAGGGAAACTGAGATGGGGATTTGTCTACAGCTGCTGGGTGAAGTTGGGAGGAGTCCGAGAACAGGGCCCAGGACTCCGGCTCGTGGCCTGCGGGCACTGCTTGCCTTCCTGTAGCCCACGGGAAAGCCGTAGGGTTCAGTGATGCTCACAAGTGGCAGATGAAATCCCCAGGATGAGAATTTAACAACCACAGTCGAGGTCCCGTCTCGAATGCACAGTGCCGTAGCCGGGGGGTTGTGAAGTGTTTTCAGCAGCTCTTTGCACTCTATGCAAAGACTGGACTTCCCTGTGCTTCCATCTTCATGAAAATGCCAGGAGTTAAAGATGCGCTCATTAGGACTAGCGCAGGTTAATATTCTGTTCCAGAATGAGATCCGGAAACAGAAAATGCGATGTGGAAAGTTGGGATCAGTTTGTGAAGAAGCCCTGCCGTCAAGGAGCTGCTGTCGCTACTTCCAAACAAAATGACGTCCTCTCTGCTGGCTTCTCCCATCCAGCTGTGCTTGGCTGTGAGCAGGCAGGATTAAGGGATGGGGTGGGGTGATCCCTAGGCGTTCAGAGGACAACTGGGGTGGTTCTTTCTATCTCTCTCTCTCTTCCTCCACCCCCGCCGTGGTGGCATTTCTTCTCAAGAAATCATGTCTCAATAGGCTTGGTCTCGGGCTTGTGTGGAGTCACCAGTGTATAGGAGGTAGATTGTGGTCATGCGAGGCTTTAATGCGCTGTGGAGTTAGAAACGTAGGAGTTTATATTCTAAGTGTCTTTAGTTTGCTGGGTGACCTTGTGAAATTTCCTTGCACCAGATCTGTACCTTGCCGTCCTGCTGCCTTTTATCTAATTTGTTTTCTTGTGTGTGTTGCTGACATCCAGTGAAGTGTAATTTGTTTGAGAAGTGGCACTTATAACAAGGATCCTGCTAGTAATCCCTGCATTGAATCCCTATATACACAATGTTCCAGGAATAATTAAAGTCACAAACTTCAATCTTGAGGGATGCACAGGGGAAACCTATCCTGAAATGAGGCACGGCGTATCTGACTTTTTAACAGTAGGATTTGCTATTTTTCTTCCAGGACTGAAGTAGATTTAAGTGGAAATCTGACATCCTGAATTTACATGTCCTAACAACACTGTTCATCAGTCAGTGTTCTTACTGCATCCTTTCTCTACCCCTTCTCTCTATTAATTTTCCTCAATAGTCTGCAGGGATCATTTGCCAGCCTGATTCAAATTCCTGCACTTTCCTGGCGTCTTGTTTTATAACATCTTGCATCATGTACTTTCCATTTCTGTAATCCATTTAATCCGAAATACTGGAATGGCTTTGCAGGTATTTATTGCATTTCTCTCTTCCTTGTGTTAGGAGGTAACAGGGAATTTATACAACTTAATCCAGAGTCTTTTAGCTTCTGGGATTATTTTTTTTCTATTCCCACTGATTATTCGGGGGGCTGGTAGCAAGAGCACGAATGAGAGCGTGGAGGAGTTGCCTTTGTGTGTACTATTTCATTACCTTGTGCTCAGGGCACGGCTTGGCAGCTTAGCAGTTAAACGCCTGCAGCCGACGTCCCCCAGCAATAACATTACTGTTGCCTCTCCTTCATTTTTGGAAGCATTGGGCTTAGGGTTTGAAATAATGAAATGCTATTGCATCAGTAAGTGGTTTTCCATTCCTTTTGGCTCTGGCAACGGATATTCACAGTTGGGTGAAGTTCACTTTAATCCTTACAAAACCAGAGCTGGATTTGTACAAGTTGTCGTTCTGCTTTAGAAACACTCTGTGCCTTCTGGATCCCTTTATCCCTCCCAGGGGCTAATCCACCAGCTTGCAAAACGCTCGGGGTGACTCCAGTTGCGGGACAGAGGGGCATCCAGCGTTATCTCCTTTTCCTCCTGCATTGCCTTCTGTTGCTTGTTTCAGAAAGGCACGGTAGTGTTTGTAGTGTATACTTTCTGATGTGTATAGATAGTGGGATGTAATTATCTTCCCCTGAGGTAGAGTCATTATGGTGCCTGTAAAGAGAGAGGGTCACAGTCCTAATGGGAAATGATTTTAAAGCAATCTTGAGCAAGTCTAGTGGAGCCATTTCAGACCACTTAAAACTCAGCCAGCCCTTCACGGCACTTGTGATATGTCCACTTTATGCAGCGAGAGGCAGTGGGACTTACACTTGTCCAGGGATAAAGAAAATCTATGACAAACTGCAGCATCGGCTTTGAGCAAGCGTTGTGTGCTGCCAGAGGGGAAAGGCACCGACAGAGCTCGGTCTCCATTATTATTGTTCTTGATACTGATTTGGAAAAATGCAAGGCACTTGCAGAAGCAATAAGCCGGTAGTCACAAAATCCACCGCCTTGGGCTTCCTGTGCTGCAAGAGCTGCCCCTCTGCCCCCAGGCTGGTTCCTGCAGAGGGGACAGGGTCGCTCCCGTTTCCCAAGCAGGTGGCTGGGCAGATAGTGGCACAGTCCCCAGATCAGAGCCAAGTTGCTGGCGGATGCATTAGTGGTTTACCTGGGAAGCTCAGGCTTCAAACGTGCACTGACTTACGAGGCAAATTTGGTCAGGGGTTGTTTAATAGCAAATACTACTTTCTCTTATAAGACATTAGAGAAAGACAGACTTCAGCATCCTTTGGTACGCCGTGGGGTTGAGGTCAGTAGCAAGGTGAGGAGAAAGACTTTGGCAGAGCTGGTGGAAGGTGGCAGTCAGCAGTTGTAGGTCATATTGAGGGGCACTGGCAGGTCTGTTGGGACCAGCCCGGGATTAAAAAGCAGGCACTGCTTCACATAAGCAATTTTCTTATTTCAGTCCTTTAGGGAAGCAGAATAGCCAGGGCTGTGCAGGTTAGCAAAGCTCGAAGCTAGTACCCAGGAGAGCAAGAATAACTAGTCGTTAAATGCTCCATGTCTGATTTTCATCCTTTGAGCTCCTCTGTAATGTTATTGGAAAACAAAAATTGTTTAAATAATGGAAGAGACCCGATGAAATTGTGCAGTGATGCAGAAAGGGTGAGGAAGGGTTATTTCCTTTCTTTCCATTACTTTACTCCTCCCGCCTTGCCTCCCAAACGTGGGTGGAATCTGCATGTCAGGCACTCGCAACATCAGCCTGGCCTGGTGGCTTTCCTTAATGGTGAGAACGAGATTAAATGCAATTAACATTGATTGAACAAAAACTGCCCTCAGTTTGTATGCCGATTAATTAACAGCTATCCTTTCAGCAGTGGCCCTTTGTAGAGCAGTATTTGTTCCTCCTGGCCCCCGTGTTTTCTAGCACATGTCCAAAATCAAAAGCACTGAGTGCGCGTTCCCCACTGCGACGGCTGGGGCTACCAGCTCAGCGGGGAGATGCAGCCCCCCAGCCGGGATGATTTTTTCTGCAGTCTCGTAACTGCAGAGCTGCTCAGTCAGTGGCAAAACATTTCCTGTTAAGCAAGGCTAATGATGGGAGCTCTCTGCGAGTTAGAACGATGATCAGAACAATTGTCTGGAGGAAATGAGTGTTATAATGCATGAACAAACAGGTGAGTCTTAGAACAGCTTGAGATTAGTTGTCCTAGTAAATAACTTCATATTCGGGCGATGCAGAGCAATGGGAGGTGTCAAGGCAGAGGAAAGCAAACAGTGTGGGGCTCTTGTGAGTCAAAGGAGGGAGAGGAGGGGGGAGAGGAAACCAGAAAAACTGTTTCTGTTCCTTGCATTCTGGTGGTGGGGTATGTGGACCAGGGGACTTCCACGTGAAAGCACTTTCTGGGGCGTTCTGACAATGTGTCTGGTGAGTCTTTTGTAAGGCGTCTTTTCTGCTGTCAAGCCAGCTTTGAAGACACCATCTGGGGAAGCAGCCAAGAAGTCATTGGGTGAACTTCTCTGCTTTGCAAAGCTATTAACACCAGCACAGAGAAGAGGGAAAACAAAACTCTCTTCATAGCTTTTTGAATTAGTATTTTTTTGTTGCTGCCAGGCATACTCCTGCCCCATCTTATTCCAAACCCAAGGACAGCAACTGTTGGACTCCTGAAGGATGAGAGAGACAGAGAGGCTTTTCTGTGCAATAACTATATGGCATACAAGTGCTGTGATCCATTAGTCAGCACAGCTGCTCCACAAAATAGCCAATACCCTGAATGTATCAGAACAAATTGCACATAACCAAAAAATACCTACAGCATACATCAAACCAAAGTGACTCAAATGTCCCTTGCAGCACTTTGGGGTGCTAATAGCCCCGCAACAAATGCCTTACTCAGTGGAAAGGCCTTGAACACCCATCTTAGGGACAGGTCAGGATTTTCCTATTTCGTTAGTGCCTCTTTCCAGACTGAGATTAAAAAGTTGTGCAGTCACGTTACTGAAGTCTGCAGTGTGCCAACAGGTATTCTGGTTTTGAGAGAGCTGCCTGCATGTGGCAAGGAACTAGGAACTATGGAGATTAATTTCTACTTTGTCACTGACATTCCAAATGCACCGAGTCATTTATCATGGGGATCTGCTTTCTGATTTCTTCATAGCTACGCAGGGCCCATATGTGCGAGCGTCGTGGTGCGACCGCTTAAAGGAATATTAGAACAAAGGTAAGGCACTCACTGGAGGAAACTTGCAGGGTTTACCCCATGAGACTAAAGGCTGGTTAAATAAATATGTCTTAGCACAGCTGAGGCTTGGCAAACAGCATCTCTGGCAAACACTGAGCGAGGAAGTTCTTCAGGGTCTGGGCTTTCAAGGAGGGAGATTCCTCTGCTGGCTCTGAGCCTCCGACGAGGCTGAGAGCCGAGGCGCAGAACTAGCCAGCGACTGCGGGAGGCGGAGAGGATGCTGCGGACTCACCAGGCAGCCCCAAGCTCCTATGCTGGGATGCAGACAGGCAAAGAAGGAACAGGAGGAAGACAAAAGCGCGGTGCACTTGCTTGCCCTGATGCTGGTACCAAGGCCTCAGCTCTCTGTTACGGGAGAAGGACGGTGTTGGGCGACTCCCTTCTCAGCAAGGGTGAGATGTGTGGAGCAAATCGACTTGCAGAGCTTGACCCTTTCTCCTCACTCAACTGGAACCAGAACTGGAAAGCTACTGGCTTCCCCGCAGGTGCTGCAAAGTGGCGGCTGTGTCAGCTTGAGCAGCCAGCCAATTTTGACTGCTGTTAGTACCCAAGTGGGGTCTCATGGTGGTAGAAGAGCATGGGTTAGTGGCTCAGGGTCCTGCTTGCCAGGAGAGGCGTGGAAGGGAGAGCGCTGCGTGCCCTCCAGCTGGATTTGCTGTTGGCGCTGAACAGATTGGCATTCCTGTTTGTGCTGCAGCCACAGCTGTGAGGATTTGCCTTTGTATGGACACAGCATTCATACGCAGAGGTGCTGGGCTGGAGCTCATCGAGACTGGAACCTGGCGTCTACCTGACATTGCAGCGGCATTAAAAACAATCTACGTTCGTTGTGCAAGAAGGGCACTGTCCCCTCTCATTAGAGTGAGCGTGCGGTGCACTTTCCAAGGCTACTTGTTTCCTGAGTTCTTCTGCTAAGACCGCAGCAGAGACCAGCTAATGTCAACTGTGGGGCAGTTATTTTTGTGACGAGGCACTGGACTTCTTCAGGCTGAGCCTCAACTCGATGAATTGGGAGTATCCTGTCGTGTGGGAACAGCCTGTGATTGCAAGCTGCCTGGACTTGTTGCACCAGTGAAGTTGCGTATGCAACGCTAAGGGCATGCAGGGGCGGTAAGTCTTCTTCCCTTTCCTGGCTCTTTCTGCTCAAGGTAAGTGTTGTAGGAAGCTGGTAGCATCTTGCAGGGAGGATTCCAGGTTGGAAGGAAATGAAGGGGTGCCAAACCTGTATTGGCATGTTTGCAGTGCTAGGTGGAATTAAGATGCTGGTGTAAATGGTTGGCTTAGCAAAGAGTGGGTTTAGTCTTAGAGCTATGGCGTCCTTCCGTGCTATTACACAGCATGCCAGGCATGAAATCGATGCAACCGTGCTGTTAAGTAGTTAGCCACAGGTTTATAAACTGATGGCCTAGGAACAGTGAAAACAATTATGTGCATATTCCAACAAGCGTAGACTTATACGATGTGCTAACAGACCACAAGGCCTGCAGAGCTTCCCTGGTGCAGTGTGGAGTGGCTGTGTGACGCTCTGCAGTAGCTGGCAGAGGAGACCTCTGGCCTCCAGCATCGTTAGCTGCTAATTGTGCCTGCACTGCACAGCACGTTCTGCAGATGATCCAGGGGAGCACAGGTCCGTAGCCAGCCAGAGACTGTGCTCTGGTTCTGCTTTCTTTGTAAAGAAAGAACCGTAAGAACTTTAGCAATACTAGAGGGTTCGGGATGGTAGTGGTCTACATCGGCCTGGCAAACGCTGCAAGATCTGGGTTGGCATCTGATCAGGAAAGTCTGAAACAACTGGGAAAGTCACTTGTGTGTGCAGGCTGTTGTCTACTGGGGGAGCTTCAAGTTCCCAAGAAATGCCAACGCTATAACCTTCGTGAGCACTCCGTGCCCCTGAGGAGGGAAGGGACATTAATTAGTTCTTCCATCCAGCACAGGCTGGTCTTAAATGTTATTGTATCAGGCCACTGTTGGGAGCAGCGATGGACGGTATCGTTACCTGCTCCCTTCGTTCCCTTTGTCCTGCGAGCTGCGCAGCAGCAGGCTGGTGTCGGGGCTGCCTGGCAGCCCATCAGTTTGGGGCCCAGAGCTCACTGTGCAAAAAGATTTTGAGAAAGTTTAGTCATCCAGAGCGAGACGGAACCTGATGTTTTTGCACAAGGAATGTTTGTGAGCCTCCGGCTCGATGCGTTCCCGCTATGTGGGTAGCTTAGGCTGGAAAGAATTGATTGAGGTTAAGTGCTGGCTGTTTGCATTTTCTCCTGAAATGAATAAAAACATGTAGTTATGATCTTGAACACGAAATTCCGTAACTATGGTATTCTTTAAAATTACTTTAAAGAAGAAGGTTTTACTGTCTTCCATAAGGGTTAACCACAGAGTGGCCACATCAGTGGCTTTTTCACAAAATGTAGCATTCCTCGACACTTCTCTGAAGTGTTACAGTGTGAATACAGCAAATTACTTTATTGCAAAATTGATTGCGAGTTGTTACTGCTTCGCTCATTACAATTTGTGTGAGTGCTATTGGAGTTTTTAAAATGTATTGCTCTGTACAAAACTTTAAGTCACTAATGATGAGAAAAATTACCTGGGAGATTAGAGTCAGTCGAGTAATATTGATGGTTCATTTGTCAGATTTCTGGATGAGCTTTGTCTAAATAATTTGGCAAACAATTTTCTCTTTATTCTTGAGTCCTTTGAAGCTTTTCCAGTTCATTGTTGTTAGAGATGGGGCTGTCTTTGGAGATGCATGGTCAATGTAGACTGAATATGCCAACCTTGCAGGTGTTAGGCAGCGAATATCAGCCTGCTATGCAGAAGTAGCCCAAATGACATCCTCATCTTCTGACAGGTATTGCCAAGTGTGCTAGCATCGTTATTTTGTGATGTTCTCCTTTCTGATTCACATTTGAGGAAGCACAGCTTCTCTCCTCAGAAAGGCTTGTGTCTAACGAGTAGGACCAAGCTCAAATCCAGCCCTAGTCAAAATGGGTGGCGAGACCATATGCAGCTAACTGTTCACTTAGCTCTCTGGAGTTCGCTTTATCAGCGTCCTCTAAATGTGGGTATGTACTGTCTCTTCTGCAACATGGAACTGCAGAGCATGAGGGGAAAAAAAAAAGCGTGTTGATGGGATCACCCTATGCGAGTCCGCTGTTCGTGTAGCTACACCAGCAGTTTGTCGATACGAAGATGCCATTGCTGGCGCGCGAGAGCTGATTACCTGGGTTTTAAAGTAGGGTCCAACATCGATACCCCAGGTCCTCAGAGGGGGAGGTGTTATAACTGGTGCCAGGTGGTGGCCTTGGTGGTTTGATTTCTTTGACTTTATAGGAGCGGTAAGACAAAAACAGGAAGAGACCATAGCAGGCTCCTCAATCTCCATACTAAAAAAGTCAAAGGCGTCCTGGTTTTTTTTTTTCTACCCCTCAGAAGTCCATGGCTCCTATGCAGATACCTACATGATCTGAGGATGTATCACTTAGAAAACAGGAGGTTGCGGTGGGGGACAAAGCTGCTGTGATTTTACTTTCAATTTTAGGAGGGTTTGGATCTCAAGAGGGTAAAGGCTGTCAAACATGTCAGGAGTTACGGCAGTCTCCGAGTCCCTCTCTTTCCTCCCCTCCTCTCTCTAATGCTCACTCTTACGTTGATCATGTTCCAGGACGAGCGAGTGGTGTGTGCGTGTTTGATGGCATGTAATCAAAGTGCTCCCGTGTCCTCCTGAGGCTGGGACTTAGCGTGGAGCTACACTTGCTCCTGTGACCCAGCTGCTCTGAGGTTTACCCGAGGCCGTGGCCTTTCTCTCCTGCTGCAGGCCCTAGGATTTATAAACCGTAATCATTTGCAACTGGCCATCTATTCTTGTTCCCAGAATCAGTCTTGCCTTTGATACCATGACCTGCTGTCTTGCTTCTACAGTCCTGTGTCCCTTGAGTGTCTTGTGTGTTACAGCAGGCGAAACCTGATGATTTTTCTGTGGGATTTTCACCCTGCCAACTTTACTCCTTCATTTCGGAAGGAAACAGTCCCATGTCAACAGCTGCATAACTAACTTGCTGCCTTTTCCTTTGTCTCCTTTTTCCCCCAGGAGCTGTTAGTTAATTCCGGATAAACATCAGCCTCCAAAGAGCAGAGGACAAGGGACCACAGACGCCCTTGGAAGCCCCAGCATCCTTCTGGATAGACACTGACCAAAACTGGTGCCTTCTGCCCTTCGCGGTCCAAGACAACAAAATGATTCCTCTTCTAATTGCCTGCATGTATCAGTCTCAGTGGATGTTCCTGGAGTTGGGAGGAAGGTCCTGGGAGAGGGGGACGCTACCGTTTCCTTTTTTATTGTATTACAATGTGAAGAATCCTGTTGACCCCAGGTGCTTCCAGCACAGCTTGTAGCTTGGAGGCTTGCCCAACACGAGCCTGGTTCACCCTGTTGCTAGCTTTGGTTTCATCATTCCACAGCTGAGTTTCAAGAGCTGTTCTCTTTGTCCACTTGCTCTGGAGAAAGGGGTCTGAAGTATTTGGAAGTAACCCTAACTGGCTTGTTCGGATTAACTGTTCTTAGCATGCTCCCATCGGTTACACCAGCAGGCGCGTTTCTTCCCTTCCAAGGTTCCCTCCTAAACAATAAAATGTTTAATGGTCACTGTGTGCTGTGAGATACTTTCAGTCCCATGAGTTTGTAAATTGCTGTTTTTCTGCCTCCTGCCCATGCCAACAAAAACTCCAAACAAGTGCGAGGAATAGAAATATTTCAAGTCACAGTTTATAAATCACAAAACTTGTTCATTTTGGTCCTGGGCTGAATAACTCTGGCTTGTTTGAAAGTACTTGGAAGAGTGCAAAGTCCTGGCTGAAGGGAACCGGTGTTGGTGAATCATACTGAAAAAACCTTTGCCTGCTGAACACAGAGCCCGAGTTATCTTTCCTTGCACCGGCTTTTGTGTGCAGATCTTGCTTTGTCTGCCATAAACCACCATCCCTTTCAGCCTTGCGCTCGGTTTTGATCCCTCTCCTTGCGCAGCGGCGGCACAGTGGGAGCTGCGTGCCTCCGACATTTCGTCCTCGTAGAGGTAGGTGCGTCGGGTTTGCAAAAGACCTGTCAGCAAACCAGGGGAGCAGGTCTAGCTTGGTAACTTGATTCTCCTTCTCTGGCTAAAGCTTCTCCTCTGGCAGCGTTTGCTGCTCATGTCCTCTCTGACTGTATCTGACAGTTTCTGAAGAATGCAAACATGGATTTTTGGAGGTCATGTCAGAGTTTAATGTAGTGTTTATGAAAATGGATGAGGAGGGCTGAGAATTGTTTTCTGTGTTATATTCTGCTTCGTCTCTTTTTCCTTTAGGCAGCAACTTAGTGCTTTACATCTTCATTAAAGCAACAAAATGCTTTTCCTTCTTGTGGAGAGCTGATGTCACAACCCTCTTCCTCCTTAGAAGCGATATTTGCTTACCCATGGCTCATCTCTGTTCAGTCTCAGATCTTGCAGAAATGCTGGCGTTTTGTCACTGTGCAGGTCAAACTTGCTGTCCCCAAGGGCAAGTTTTCCAAAGCAAAGTAGGACGCTTGGTGCCCTCAGATCTGTTTGTAGCAGTACTGGGAGGGCGTTTGCTGCTGCTGCCATTGCCGGCGTTTGGATCTGCTTGGGATAGCCAGGTTCTACAGAGCCGCAAAACTTCTGACTCTGCACGTGGAAATTTGGGGCACCGATGTCTGTCCCTGACCAGATTTTAAATTATTGTTGGTCTGAAGAGAAAAGTACCTGTTTTGTCTCTTCCTCATTTTCCTCTTGCCCCCATCCGGTATTGCCTGGGCATGAGTAATTTGCATGTCATTATTTCAGCTGCCCTAAATTGGGGGGGACTGTGATGCCAGGGCTGATTATCTGGCGGCACTGGACAATTTTCTCTGTTAGGCAACTGTAATACATTTCCATGTTCTTTTATAATGAGCTTTATTTACCAAATTGGCAATTCCTCTGTTGAGAAATAACTGATTACAGCATTCAGGGAGTCGCTGTCATCTCAAGATATGCAGGTGTCTGTGGAACATAAACAGATGTGATCGTTCAGACAGTGAACTCAATTGATAGAGGGTGGGGGGGGAAAAAATCAGCCATAAAATCGTAAATGTAACATCTCCAGCTAATGTTGGCCAGGTGCACTGCGGCTGTTCTGCAGCCCAACAAGGACAAAGTGGCACTCTAAGGCCATCCAGTACCTCCAGATGAGGGACTGCTTGATTATTAGCTGAAAATATACCTCTTGCCTGTCATGGCACTTCACTACTGGCTTGCCTAGCTCTCGCTCTGTGGTGGTCTCTGAGGACAGATGTTAGTTCTTCGTGTAGCCTTGAAATGGGAAACTCCTCTGTCCTGCCACGTTGGGTTCGATTTTTAGCTTACTCCGTGATGAATGTCTATAAACTTCTCGGTGATGGTGTGTGTGGGGATGGTGGTCCCATCTGCCTTTCGGGCAGTCTCTTTCCGTTAGCTGTTTCCTAGTGCCCAGGAGCAGTTTTGTTGCTGCTGTTGCCCTAATCATCAGCTCAGGTATCTGAGCCTGGGGAAAAAAAAAGATGAGCAGAGATGTCAATAGGAAATTGCCGAAGATGATGTTCAGTTCGCAGAGCCTCAGCTGCCGTCCAAATGAAAAACATACAGGTAACACAGCTTCAAGTGAGTGTTTTCTCAGTTTTTTGGGTTTGGTTTGTTTTTTTTTTCCCCTCCTCCCTTCATCTTTGCTCCTCCTATACTACTGAGGCTGTTGCAAAGAAGGAAGAAGCCTTGCATCTTCCCTTAGGCTCCCTCTCCTTATGTTTCTCCTTGACTGCTTGTTGGATATTCGGAGCATGAATTTTTTTTTTTTTTTTTTTTTCCTCATGCAAGATTGTGACAGCAGGTGTCAGTTACGCTCCAAAGTGGCAGAGATCATTATTCTTGGAGCCTGGTGTCCAGTGTTGAATAAACGTCCTTATCACACAGCTAACCGTCACAGTTGGCATTAATGGGCAGCAAGGACAGCGGGATAAACAAGGTCTGAATCTATTGTAGAGCCTGAATTGGAGGCAGTTTCCTCCAAAGGCAAGTTTGAGGTAGGGTGCTGTCTGTGCTGGATAAAAAGGAGCTCTTTTTGTGGGTGGGAATAGCTGTGACCTGTTTCACCTACTCAAACCAAACCTGCCCGGTGCCAGATGCAGGCGCGGCGCGGCGTTCAGCTGAACAGCTGCACGGCCGTTCTGCCTGCCCGGTTATTGCAGTCCTGTGTGCAAATGGGGTAATTGTGTGTACAAATGCATCCGGTCATTTGGATGCAACGTGCACAATTGTGGTAATTTCACGTGAAAATACAGGCTTGCAGAGCGCCCGCTTTACCCGTATGCGTTGTTTTAAAACTGGCCAGGTGGATGGAAGGAACAACCTTTTTATTCGTGTGTGATTTCTTAGTGTTGCAGGAAGGAAAAAGAACAAAACCAAGGAAGTTAGAGAAGATACAGCAAGTAACAGAACTGATAGAAATTTTCCAGTAGGCTTCAATAGCTTTTTAAATGAAACATTCAACAAGCGCTTTGAGATTCCAGTGTGCAAGAACATCTCAGGCTCTCTAAGCACCAAATTTGTGATCTTGCATAAAAACACAACCCATTGCCTCCTGTTGTTAATATTTCACACTTGGCTTTGCAAGACGCTGTATCTAATATCCTCTCTGCATTTGGGCTTCTACCAACTCTGCCTTGTCCATAACGGGGGAGGCGGGAGGAGGAAGGCAATTGCCAAGCCCGTCTGTAATCTATGTAGGAGGGTTTTGTGTAGCTGTAGGGGGAGAAGAGTAAGTCTCATTTCCTATTTTATAGTCTGCTGAATCCTGTGATCTCATGCTGTGTGCTCCTTTTCCAGGCAAAATTTTTCAATTTGTCTTTCAAGTTGTTGTTGATTTTTATTTCCAAACTGGTTAAAAGTGTTTGTCTGTAGCTTGTCGCTAAATTGTTTATGTCTCATTCCCTAAAACGCTTCATTGCCAGTCTTGTACGCGTCTCAGGACCGCCGCCGCCTTCTCTTTGCCTGGTGACTTGGTCTTGTGGGGTTAGAAGCAGTATAGGTACAGGGATTCTCCACTCATTCCTTCCCACTCCCTCTAGGCGTTGCTGTAACTAGATGCACCTGGGTAAAATACAGCCTACAACTGCTACAGCTCTTTTGGGAGCTGTTGCACCCAGCGCTGTAGAGTTACCAGCCCTTTTTCAGAAACCTACAGGACACCGAAGGGCCTTTCAGAGTCCTGCGGGGTTGTAGCCCCACACCTGCTGCCATTTATTTTATTTTAATCCTTGGAAGAAGATGGATGGGATATTCCTGAACTGACTCGCCTGCCCTCCTTCTCTCTCAGCCTTATCTCTCTGCTCTTGGTACATCTTGTTTTCTCGTCACTTCCCCGGTTTTCCTGGGCTGATGCCTGGGGAGAGTGAAGGGTGGTGCAGACTGAAGTGATTAGCCTGGACCAGTAGTCATCTTCTCACTGAGGTTGTTCAGGGCAAGTAATGCCACCCCTCCATCTCCCCCTCTGGTGTGTAATTACGCTGGCAGAGTAGTAGTTGCGCAGCCTGGGGCAAAGCCAGAGGGAGCGAATGAAGTGGCCGCTGGTCTCAGGAGGGCTCTGTGTCAGAAGCGCGTCTTAGATTTAATGACACATGTGCTCTTTTCAGACTTTTTACAGGGGTCGGCATATGGCAGAGAACTTTTCCTTTGTCGCCTTCATAAGGGAGAGCAGCAAACAAACTTTTGTTTCCAAGTTGGAGATGAAACTAACTGCTCCCTCTGGGATATGTAACAAACTGCTCCTGAGGCTGGTTTCCTCTAATTTGGGTGAGTGGCCTAAATTAGACGCTCTTCCTGCTTGCACTCAGCGGAGTAGCTCGTGCTTGATCCAGCCGTTTCGTTTGTGCGATGTGCTGTGAGAGGTTGATAGCACTTGCGTCTGGTTCCTGTATTGTTTTGTGGGGGAGCCGTTGCATGGAAGACTTGCTGTCCCAGGGAGTGCAGGAGAAGGGGCAGTGGGGACCTGGAGTCTCATTTTGACTCCTACCTTGCCCCTTCCTTTGTTTTCCAAAAGTTTGTTTAGAAATAAATATCATTTCTGATATCTTCGGAGCAGGTTTGCAGTTGTCTTCATTCCCACCTCCTGCTGCTAACATTGGTGGCAAACTGGTGCGTGCAGTTCAGTCCTATACATCTCCTACTTCCTTCTCTACGGAATTTAAAAACAAAAGAGTTCTTTACTGCTTAAGACTAGGAAAGATTGGTGGCTGACCTAGACGGCAGAGTGGGAGATGACCGAGGGCAAGGAGCAGCTATAGGAGGGCTCATTCAGCCGTGCTGTACTCAGTAGCTTTCCGAGCATCATGCTGGAAACTCAGAGTCCTTTTGGCTTCTCTGCGTTTGGTCCTTACCAATTTTGTCTGTAATGAAAAGGGCTTGTTTTACTTGAATTGTACCTGCTCTGAGGCAGCTGCTGCCTTCTGAGAGCTGCGTGCCTGTCGCCCCCGCGGGGGTGCAGTGCCCGGCTGCTGTGCGGCAGTGGGAGGTGGGTCTGGTGAGTACATGTTGGACCTGGTGAGTACATTTTGGACCTGGTGATACACTTGAACTGCTTGTCCCTGCCCCAGCGAGACCCTTCTGCAGCTATGGCTGACTCTGCCTGCTTGTCCTTGGTCATTCCTCGCCGGTGCTGGTGGGCGATAGGGCTGGAAGCGCTCTGTGCCCACGTGTGCGTGCTCCAGCCGTGCCCTCTGCGTGTGGCTCTGTGCCTGCGGGGCTCTGCCTGCCTCTCTGGGTGGGCATCTCCCTCTTGGGTCCGGGGCAGAGCTGCTCCAGGGTCTGCCGGTCGCTGAACAGGCAAGTTGAAGGGCTGCTGTTCCCAAGATCCATCTCAGATCGAAGAAGGCCCATTTTGACCCAGTTGCATTGTTGTACGTGCTCTGGCGTGTGTGGACGGATAACTTAAGCCTTACAGGTGAGGAAAATATCTACGGGCACCGGGGCCGAGGCCGTGCAGGAGCCGTCCGAGGGGTTCCCTGTGGCAGGGGCAGGAGCACGGCTCTGTTCGGTACCTGGGGCTGAGGTGCGAGTGGAGTTGGACTGGGTCTGCCTGGCAATTTTTTTTTCTTAGGGCTTTACATCAGTTTTCCATTAGTCCTTGAACTGCCTGAGATAATTTCTCTAGTGGGCACCAGCTGAGGGACATGAGTGATGCTCCCTCCAAAGGAACGAGGAAGGTGTTATTTTTTCCCTCCCACGACCTCTTGCACATCCCTCTGTATCCATTGTCTTGGCAATGGACTCCGTCGTCATAGCGAGTTTGATTTCTGTTTTCTATGAATGGGGAGTGCCACTGTAAGTCAGGATTAGCTAAACATAACATTAAAAATAAAGCACGGCTATTAATTTAATGGGTTCCTCGTTACAACCATCATAAAACAAGTAAACAGGAACTCTGCCAGTACTGCCATGCATTCCCCCTCCGAGCAGCTGAACCAAGGGAGAGATTTGAGTTTTTGCCATTTGATAAAGCCGTGTGCGAGCATGGCTTTTTAAAAATTAATTCTTTACTTTTCCTTCAGTAGCCTTTCGGCTGCCGAGGTCTGGCTGGTGACTGCAGTGAAGCTTCGTGGCTCTTAACGAGACAGAGGGGAAACGCCAGTTCAGGATTTAGCTTAAATCATACCAGCCAAAATAAAAGCTTACAAAAGGCAGAGAAATTGCTCTTTATGGGCTGCTTCAATGAAACAGCCTTCATAGTCCCTTTAATCCTTATTTGCTTATTTTTCTTTGCAAGCTTTCTTTGTGTCAGGACTTTTCCCCTCTACTCCTTAGCTCCCAGTGCGCTGTTGCCAACTAATGATAACTAACGCGGATTGCAATTTATTGGATTAAATGGATCGGTGACGTCCATCTGCGATGGCCTCATAGACTGAGCTGGGCATCCCCGTGCGTTCCGGGTGTCCGAAGCCACCTTTTGCCGTGAGGTTTGCGCCGGCTCCCAAGGATGGCTCCGTGGTGGGAAGGCAGACAGGGTTGTCCAGCAGAGCGTCGGCTGAGACCAGTAGGCTTATCTGTGTGCTGGGCTTGTTCCAGACTTAAATCAGGTGCTTGTGCTGTTGGATCTTTAAGTTAAAGAGGTTACAAAGAGAGAAAACGCTCATCCATTTATTTCAAGACTAGGTTCCAATTATTTTATATAGTGCCTTCTGGTACCCTGAAGTGTACGTTCCCAGGCTGGAGGGGTGGTTTAGAAAATGGAATATCCACAGCGATACATTTAATGTACTTCACGGCTGCTTTCCCTAACATCCTAGCGAAACCCAGCCGTGGAAGCTCGGTGCCAGCTGTCGGTTCCACCCAGCCAGTGGTTGGCCTGACCCCCCCCGTTGCCAGGAAGAATGAACGGTGCTGTCTGAAGGAAAGGGTCGCCATTTAGTCCATGGCCAAACGGATAGAGAAAAGAAAATCTATCAGCTTTGGAGTCTAAGCTGATAATCTTCTTGGAAGACACCCTCAGACAGCGGGGTCTGGTTCTTCTGCTCCTCAAGGAACAGAACAGATGTCCTCTTCGGAGGCTGCATTGCTTGTTGCTGATATAAGCTCAAGTAGTTTTGTTTGAGGCTATTTTTAATCGATGAACGGGGTTAGATCTCAGTGGGGTTAGATCTGTGCAGGTTGTAGGACCCCGATGTCAAGGGGACAGCCTACAAGCGTGGCATCGGGAGAAAGGAAGTCCTTTGTGCCTGCTGGGCCAGATGTTTCAAAGTGTGGTTCTTCTGCTGGGTAAAAGTCTCTGTTCAACAGTGTGAGGAATTGCACTGAAAAGAGACCCATGAGACCGTAATTTTAAGGTAATCTATACTATCCTAACCGTGAACTTGGTCACTGCCCACCCGTGCTCATGGTTTTGGGATTGCTTGGGAGGTCCGGACTCATACAGCTCTCTGGGAAAACCAAGCACACCCATTAACGGGGAGGTTTTAACGAGATGTACTCAAGAGAATTGTGCTTCTAGACCGCTTTTTAGTCACCCCTGGGACTGGAAGCTGGTGCTCTAAGACTGCTGCAGACCTTGCAGCACTCCTGGGCAAGTAGGTGACAACATAATCACAGCTGTTCTCCGGAGAGCAGAGTTCTGCCGTTCTCCACTTGAAAGCAAATTAGGTTTTAATAAGGAGTACGAGGTGAAAAGTTGCGAAACTCGGAAGCCTTTAGCATCCGTTGAGAATGCGGACGGAGGAGCAAAACGTGTGAATCGTGGCTCAGCCCTGCTACTGCCCACGGGGCCGCCCTGTGAGCAAGGCTCCCCGGGGAGAGCTCCTCACTCTCCTTGCTTCGTCTGGTCCGAAGCAGTTACTCCCACCCAGCCTTAGATTTTAAGGTAAGTAATTTATAAACCAATCTGTAATATTTGCTCTTGTTGCTCCAAATCCCCACGTTATCCTCCCCAAACCCCTTTCCAGGTTTCCGAGTGATACCAAAGCCCTACCTGAAGCCTGCAGAAGAAGCTCCTTTCATCTCCTGGTGTCCCTATGTCCAAAAAGGCTGTGCCTGGCCCAGGGCTGTCTCGCCCATGCTGAACCTGGGGGTTGAGCGCTATGTGGGAGCGGAGGGGAAACGCTCATGGAAAAGGAACGGTTGAAACGTACCTTTGAGTGTTAACTTAGTTCAGGTTTCCTGAGGGTTCTCCAAGTCCTGAAAATTCGGGTTCGTGAGTAATGGCCGGTGAGTCTCGGAGCTGTGCAATAAATTCACGGGCTTTTCCATCCTCGTGGCCCTGGGTGCAGCGAAGTAAGTGGTGTAACGGTGCCTTTTAGACTCACCTTCTTAATTGCAAAGTCGTCGGTGATTTTGTAGCCCCTTTACTGTTGATGGAGATAATTCCCACCCCAGGAGTGAGACCCGGACTTCTGGAGAAGGCTCGGGCAGGCTCTGCAGGGCACCGGGGACGTCTGCGCGTGCTGAAAAGCAAACTGATGCTGCTGCCTCTGCCTCATTCCTCCCCCCCCCCGACAAGTAATTGAGTGGTTGCACTTTATTAATGCCAATGACTTTTTAGTTTGAGCTGTTACTATACAGTTTGATATTTATATTTATTTATTTGTAACATCCAGACTTCGTACTGTCTGGATTAATCCTCGAGCTAATCTGATGCTGAGCTATTATTGTGACAATTGAGTATACAATTTGACATTCATGCTGTACCTTGTGTAGCTAATTTATGTAACTCAATTTATAAATTACATAAATTGGTTACATAATTTACCACATACCTTGTACTCTTCACAGTAATATTCCCAGCTTGCAATTTAAACAATCCTTATACTGGGAATAATTTACGCTGAAGACTCTTGAATAATTTTGCAATCTATTCCTGGACAGATAAGGAGCTCCGTTTTGTTAAACGAACACTTCCTGGTGTTGGTTTTAACTTATTAATCACCCCGTCCCAATTCCTGGGTGATCCATAGCCCCTGTGTGCGTCCCCTGGGCGATGCCGTGGTGGAGGAGCTGGACCCTTGCAAAGGTCCGGGTCTTCAGCTTGTGCCTTTTAGGAGCCTCCTGCCTGGGAACGATGAATTTCTCCCTCTGTCACCCAGTGGAAACCAGGCTTTGGCGCCGCCGATCCCGCCTGGAAACCCAGCTCTGCTGCCTCCAGCCTCATCCAGGAGCATGGACCTGGGCTTCCCCATCACCCACCCAGGCGTGTATGTGATGGATGGTGGTATAATCGCAGTGAAGGGGGGGATGAAGGGAGAGGAAAGGGCTTTGCGATTTTTTTGGGAGAGCTTGTGGTGCAGGGGTGGAGGTGGAGAACATCTCCATGGGTTGTGGCCCGAGGAAGTTACGTGTGATGAATCCTCGGGAAACCTCTGCTTCACCCGGCTGGGGGTTAGAGGGAGACGGGTCCTGCTCTACCCTCGTGCCACCGAGGTATCGAAAGGATGTAGTGAAAGGCATGCAGAGGAGGAGGAGGATAGTGCTCTTCATTGCCCCTTGCCCAAATGGCCCGTGGGGCATCGACTGGCTGATCTCCATCGCTCCCGGGCGCTGGCGTTACGTGAGTTGCTGTGTGTTGCTGTGGGGCTCGCAGGGCTGAGCCTGGCTGTGGGGCGCTGTCGTAGCCCAGAGGCAGCCCCGTGTCGCTCTGCACAGCGGGGCACGGTGTTGGCTGCTGCCACAGCCACAGTGCTCCTGCTCTCCAGGCCTGGCTTTGTCCCTCCCCCTCTTCTGGAGTCCGCACGGTGGCCAAAAAAGCTCCTGTGCGGGCAGCAGCAAAGCAGAGCGGTGCCAGGGCAAGGAGCAGGCGGGCAGCAAGGACTCGGCATGCAAGTGCTCCTGTTACTATCAGCATCACCTTCCTTTTCCTTGTCCTGTGCTTTTTGTCCTGCTCTCGCTGCCTGGCTCCCCTGCTTTCCCCAGGAGGGGACAGCGGTGACAAAGACCATTAATTTGGCATCCAGCTGCTCCAAACCCCCATCCTACCCCTGAGCTGTTGCCCTGTGACTGGTGCCTCCGAGCACCACAGATACCAAACCTCCAAACAAGACATTAGGGAGCACGGGGACGGAGGTCATCTCACAGTCCTGCCGGCCACCGTGGCCACCAGCCACTTCCCACCGATGCCCAACGCTCTCCCCTTCCCCATGGCTTTGCCAGGAGGGGATGTCCCCTCCTCACCCGCCTCCCACCTCCTGCCATCCAGGGGACCGGGGCTCTCCCAGCTCTGCCTTTGCTCCTTCGATTCACCTTCCAATTAGGAGCAACAAATGAGTTATTAAGTGCACACAACCCCGGCACGTGCGCGAGCCGGACCCACGCACCCCAAACCGGCGTGGGCAGACCCCGACCCGGCCAGCTCCCGTAATTATCTCCTGCCAGGCAAAACAATTAGGAGTCTTTGCTCTCCTCTCCCTCCCTTCCCCCTTCCTCTTCATTGTTCTTGGCAAAAAAAGGTTAATTAAACTCTGAAAATATCCCTTTTCTCCCCCCTCCTAAGCATGAGACTGTTAATTTTCTCTTTATATTTGTATTTAATTAATTCCTGCAAAGGCTCTGACTATATTTTTTTGGTATAATTTCCTCCTTTGTCTCTCTCTCTCATTGTTAATCCTTGCATATTCAGTTTTTCCCCTCCCTTTTCCCCTATATTTGAAATTCTATTACCATTTCAGAAGGCAGGCGTTTGAAGAGAAAATTGAATACCCGTCCAGTCTTGATAAGAAGGGACATTTGGTACTAACGGTAATTTGTGAAGCAGATTTTTTTTTTCCCCCCACCCCATGGTCGGTTCCCCCCCCCTCCTCCTCGCTCTCCACGCTCATGGCGGAGGATGCTCCTGTGCCACGGGGACGTGGGGGGAGGATGTCCACCGCGCTGCCCGCAGGCTTTGCAGCCCCTCCATCCCCGGATCGCTGTGTCAGGCCCCAGCAGCTGTGCCTGGGGATGGGGTGACACGGTGACAAGCTTTCCCTGACACCTTCCGTGTGCCTTCACACCCCCTGGGAGCCAGCCCTGCACCCCCTCTTTGCTCTTCTTGCGCTGATGCTGTGCCGTGTTGCCCCTATGTTTTTAGGGGGAGCTGGGCTGTGTCAGAGGGTACCTGCTGTTTTTTTGGGGTGGGCTCCTCTCCCCAGCCCCACCAGCAGCCACCATGACAGCGGGACTGAGAGCAGCAGCCCCGAACTTCCCTGTGCGGGGCCAAGGGGTTTCTTCTCGGGATGTCCCTGTGCGGAGCCGCGTGTCCCGTGTCTGTCTGGGTGATGCGCGTGCCTCAGGGTGCCTGGTTTTTGGGCACAGGGTCCTGCAGCTCGTGCGTTCAGCATGTGGCCGTGGGCACAGCCATCACCCTGCCCCCGGTCCCACCTTGTCCTCGCACCCTGGTGTGGGTGCGGGGGTGCCGGGGTAGTGGGGTTGACGCACCTGCTGGCGGGGGAAAAACAGGAGTGGGGGTTTATTCTGGTTCCCCCGCCCCAGCTCCAGGCTCGCCGTCGCCTCCCCATCACTTCCCTCGGCACGCAGCCCCCCCTGCGCCGGACCCCCTGAGCCGCCGAGGGGTGGGGAGCGCCCACCGGGGCCCCCCGCCGTGCGGGACCCACACCCGTGGGGCTGGGGGCCCTCCGTGGGCCGGCGGGGCCGGGCATCCCTTCTGGCAGGCAGCACAAGATGGCACTGTCGGTCCGCGCTTCTGCCGGAGCTGCTTTCCCGGCTCCCGCTGGGCACCGGGCCGGGGGAAGCCCCGGGGCTGCTGGGAGACGGCGACCGGGGCTGGCACAGGGGGACGGGCCGTGTCCCCAGGCTGCCCTTGGCCGAGCTCGGCGCTTGTGGAAAGCCGGGGCGCATCAGTGTGAGCATCCCGGACGACCCCGGTATCGGAGAGGTAAAAGCCCGGCTGTGACCAACTGCAGGACTTGGGCTGAGGCCTGTCCAAACTCGTGTCACGTGTGGCCCGCAGAGGACATGAATCCGGGTTATGGCCCCCGGGCTCCTGGGTCGGGTGCATCAACCGAGAGGCCCCGGCGGGGGGGTCAGGAACTGAGCACTGCACTGGCTGGTGATGTCCCGGGGCTCAGGAGAACGTCCCTCGCCCCAGGACAGGGTGGGAGCTGTGACACCCCCCCCCGGCAGCGGCAGGAGCCTCCCCGTGGGACAGGGCCGCAGTGGTGGCATTGCTGCCCCACGCAAACACCCAGCCCGAGCTGGATAACAGCCGCTGCGGCGTTTCTGTGATCCCAAACAGCCCCTGAGCGGGGTCTGGGAGTTACGCTCCTGCTGGGGGGCCGTGATGGGTGGCCTTGCGCCCCTCTCGGGCTGGAGGGGGCCCGTGGGGCAGGAGCGTGCTGTGCCCGTGGGTGCTGGAGGATTAAACAGGAGCGGAGCTGGTGGGACGTGATGGGGAGCTGATGTGGGATGCGAAAGCCCGGAGAAAGTTTTTATGTCTAGGGAGAGCGGCCCAGGGGCGGCGGGAGGGGGGACACGGCTGCTGGAGCTGCAGAGCCCCCCCGGGGAGCAGCGCTCCCCCCACCTCCCTCGCTGCGGTGTAAATCACATCAGACGGCTTGGACTGAGCTGGAGTGAAATATTCCCTGTTTCTTTGCCCAAATCTGTAGTTTCCTTCTGGCTCCGAGGCTCTGGGCCATATTGCACATTTGAATTTAAAAGCAGACTTGTGCTTGGGCTTGTTATTTATTTATTTATTCTAGAATTATTATTTTCTTTCAAATCAAGGTCCTTTTTTTGCTTGAGCTCGACGCTTCCTCCTGGAGCGGTGGCTGATGGACCAGGGTGCAGAGGGCTGCGGGCAGGAGGCAGAGGTTGGTCCCTGGCCCTGAGGGGGTGTCCTTGGGGACGTCTGGAGCCGGGATGAGGAGGGTGGTGGAAGGGAGAGCCTGGGAGCCCAGCACTGGCTCCCAGCCCTGAAAAAGGGAGGTGCTGAGTTAAGGCGATAGCTGGGGGTGCTGGTGGGCACCCTGCTTCCCCTCCCCGCTGCAGGATTTGCCATCTGCTGTGCGAGAAGCGGCATTTGCTCGCTTCGGGGATGTCACGCTGGGGACGACACGTCCCCGCGCAGCGTTGCTGGGCTGCCCTGCCCGCGCTGCGCTCTGCCCTGCCCCAGCGAGCCTCGTGTCCCCGTGGACTGGGGCGCAGCAGGGCAGGTCTGGGCTCGAGAGGTGGCCTTGTGGTTTTGAGACGTCTTGGTTTCATCTTCTTCCCTGGAAAGCCAGGAGATCGGTGGCTGAGACTGTGGCACGGGATGCCCAAATCTCAGCGGCTGCCTCCTCACAAGGGCTGTCGAGTATGGTGGGCAGGGACCGGGCTCACCCTTGCTTTGGGGATGGGAGCTGCGCTGCAGGAGCATCTTCCATGGGGGACGCTGGAGGGAGAGGTGGGAAGAAAAGGATGGAGAGAGGCAGGAGGAAACAAGGGTGAGAGAGGGCAGGGGGGAGGACGGGCGAAGCGGGGAGCTGAAGGGAAAAGAGGACACTGGGGAAGGAGGGGTACAAGCGGGAGCGGGCAGCGGTGCCGGAGGAGCGAGCCCCGCTGCAGGAGCAGCCACCCTGTGCCACACACCCGGCAAGCCCGTCTCCCTGTCAGGCTGCTAACGAGGATTAATCACCTGTGCTGGGCTCCTGCACGGGGCCGCACAACACTACTGCCTCCCCTCCGGCGTGGGTCCCCGGTGGCTCCGCGGGTAATTTATGGCCACGTCGGTGCGGGCAGCTGTTCGCCGGTTGGCAGCTTCACCGCCAGGCACCTGGCAGCTATTTGAGGCACTAAATAACCCCATCGGCTCCGCTCCCCGTCCCGGCCACGCTACGCAAACCGAGCCGCAGGTAGGGGGGCCACGGGGTGGGGGTCCTCCCGCCAGACCCCAGCCCCAGAAATCACTGTGTCCCTCTCGCCACCCCTGTGGGCACCGGGGTCCCCCGGCAAGGGGAGCAGATGGCTCTTGGCAGCCTTGGAGTGACTGATGCGGTCCCTTAATTACTCATACTGCAATTAAATGGCATTCACCGATTGCTGCTAAGCCTTGCTCCCTTGCTGCACATGGGGTGGGTGAGCGCAGGCAGCCGGTGTCTTGCCCGGTGGAGGCCAGTGGCACTGCTGGCACCTCGCTCCGTGCCTCGGGAAATGCGTGGAGACGTCATATGCTTCCCCAATCTGCTCCGTCCTCGGTGCGTTTCGGCCATCCCCTGCAAGTGGTCTCAGAGGGTTTTAGCTGTGGAAGGAGATGCCAGGGACACCGAGGCAGTGGGATGCCCCGCAGCCCCTGCCGTGCTGCCATGGGAAGGGCTGGAAGGGGCAGGGAGAAGTCAGGGGTGGAAGGAAAGCCCCAGGCCCAAGTGCTGCGTATTTTTGGGGGCATGGGCTCTGCTAGAGCTGGGTTTCTGCCCTAGGGTGAACCAGCCTGGCCAGAGCTATAAACCCAACCTATAATCCTTTGCCTTTGAGGATATGGTGTCTCCTGAGCTGTGTCCTGGCTCAAGACAACTGGAAAAATGGAGCAACCACCTCCCCAGGGTCCCCTGGCTGCAGTGTGCACAACCGGCGTCATCTCACCAGTTTTTAAGTCAAGAGGATGTGACCTGACCCGGCACCCGCAGCCAGCGTCACATCCCCGGGGGGGGTGGCCTCAGGGATGGGTGGGTGGCTGTGGGGGCACTGGGGAGCACTGGGGTCACCCCGGCTGCAGCCAGGGCAGGCCAGGGGGCATGCAGGCTGCTGGCCTTGGCCATCGGCGTTTGGGGATCCCCAGGGCAGCGCCTCCCTTGCAGCCTGCCCCGGGGCCGGCTGCCGCGGCTCCGCACTCCGGCACCTTTGCCGGAGCAGAAAAGCGATGTGTTTCCAGCGCGCCGCTTCTCCTGAGCAGTAATTGCTTTCCGAGGGGTTTGCTCCGTGTTCCCGAGCCCGCTTCCCGGTTTACTACGTGGGGAAACTTGCGCTCTTCCCTGCTCGGCTCCTCGGGTGTATCTGCCTGCAGACAAATCCAAGTCCCCCGGCATGTGGGTGAGGTCCATGGGGAAGAACAGGGGCCCGAAGGGTGGGGGAGAGACGTCTGGGGGGGGGTCCTGCCGGGGCTGGGGGAGAAGGGTGAGCCCCTGGAGGGGCAGGGATCAGGGAGGCAAAGCCCCTGCCTGGGCGGGGAGGTGCCAGGGCAATGGAGGTGGTGCGTACCTGCGTGAGGAGGATTCCTCCCTAACGGCGTGGGGTTTTAGAGCCCGCAGCCCCGCGGGGTTGCAGCCTGCACAGCGTCGGGCTGGGCTTTGTTACAAGGCGGTTAATAAGTCTGTACTGCATGGTTTGTTACAGGAGTTAATTTATCCTGGGCTGTTTGCTGATTTGGGTTAACGGAAGCCCGTTCGCGCTGGAACGGGCTGCCCAGGGAAGCGGTGGAATCGCCATCCCTGGGGGTATTTAAAAGACGGGCAGACGTGGTGCTGAGGGACATGGTTTAGTGGTGGTTTTGGCAGCGTTAGGTCGCCGGTTGGACTCGACGGCCTTCAAAGGTCCCTTCCAACCGAAACGATTCTATGATTCGGGCTGTAAGACTCAGCCGCGGCTGCACCAGGCTGGGCCTCTCCTGCTTCACCTCCCTGGCACTGTTTGCCCTTCAGCCTCGCTCCTTGCACCCGGGGAAGGGGCCGGCGGGATGAGGAGGTGCCCGGCATGGTTGGGCTGGGGTCCCCGGTGACATCCCCCTCCTTGTGCACCCCAAGGCCTGGCCAGGGCATGCAGCACCCCCTCCCCGGGGGTGATGGCAAAGCGCCGGGGCTCGGCTCGGGCTCCTGCCCTCCCCTGTCACCCCCAGGTAGCCCAGCTTCCTCACCGCACCGCCTCGGGAACCGTCTTTAAGAATACATATTGACATTAAAAAAGGCCCCTCTGTACCTATTAATTGAAGTCATTAAATTTAATGGGATGGTTATTGCATGTTAAATAAATACCAGCTAATTATGAAAAACATATTTGCCAAGGTTTAACTATAGAAAAGATGCCTCAATTACATGGTTATTAAACCTCAAAAAATATACACTTCTAATAATGAAGTGACATTTAAATAACATACATTAACTGTCTTATTAAATGTTGATTCTTTTCATATTTGAGGACTTTAATTTAGAGCGTTTTCCCTGGCACTAACCATATGATGCATCATTAGCTGTCTTTCACTCATCATTTTGTAAACTTTTTTTTTTTTTTTTTACAAATATGCTGAAGTGTTTGTGTTTGCTTTTGTTTTTCCAGCTCCCAGCTCTCCCTTCGGGCAGCGGGGATGTGCCAGGGGAGGCTGCACGGAGAGCGGGAACTTCCAGGCTGATGCTTCAAAGCACTTCAAAACCCTTTCCCAAGGATGGTAAACCCCTTCCGAAACCTGTCGTCCTGAAAGAGGCGGGCAGCCGAGCTTTTCAGGATTTCTTGGCATGTCCTTATGGAAAGGACCGCTCCGCCTCGCTCTTGGTTTTCCAGATGAAAGAAGTTTGTTGGAAGTAGCCGGGAGACGGGGAGCAGGGTAAGAGGAGCTCAAGGCTGCAGTGGAAGCACCAAAGGGAGGTTTATAGAATCCTAGAACGTGTTGGGTTGGAAGGGAGCTCTAAAGGCCACCTAGTCCCACCCCCCCTGCAGCGAGCAGGGACATCTTCGACGGGATCAGGTCGCTCCGAGCCTCATCCAGCCTGGCCTGAAATGTCTCCAGCGATGGGGCCTCCCCCACCTCTCTGGGCAACCTGGGCCAGCGTCTCACCACCCTCAGTGGAAAGAACTTCTCCCTAATGTCTGATCTAACCCTGCCCTGCTCTAGTTTAAACCATTGCCCCTCGTCCTGTCGCTACATGCCCTGGCAAACAGCCCCTCCCCATCCTTCCTGGAGCCCCTTTAGGGACTGGAAGGGGCTGGAAGGTCTCCCCGGAGCCTTCTCTCGTCCAGGCTGATCCCCCCCAGCTCTCTCAGCCTGTCCTCCCAGCAGAGGGGCTCCAGCCCTCGGAGCATCCTCGTGGCCTCCTCTGGCCCCGCTCCAACAGGTCCACGTCCTTCTTGTGCTGAGGGCTCCAGAGCTGGACACGGTGCTCCCACTTATTTCTGTCTCTGCCACCAAACCGTGGCACTGAATCTTGAAGAAGTCGGTATTTCGGCGTGCCCGTGTCCTTCCCAGGGGTGGGCAACCCGCCCGGGGTGGGGGGATGCTACACGTGGGCACGTCCCCAGCTGCTCCCGTGGGATTCCCCTGCAGCCCCGGCGGGACACGGGGCAGGACAGGGGCCGCGGGGATGGCGTGGAGCAGCACAACCGAGGGGCTTGCAGCTTCCTTGGGCTTTAATGCGTTTATTGATTGCGGTGTACGCGTCAGGATATAATTTAGTAATCGCTCCCCCAGAATCAATTAAAGGCCTTGCTAGTAATAGCCGTGCCTCTTTTAGTTAAAGCCCCCACCCTTTCCTCAAATACAGCCCCCACCACCCCCGCTCTGCTTTCGGGGGACTCCCGTCTCCCTCCTGGCCCAGGCTGGGTCCCTCTCTGGGAACGTGGGTGCCAGGATCGCCCGCTGCTTTTCTGGGAACGGACCCTGCCCCGGCTGCCCCCCGAACCAGCCGCCAGCTGCGGGCGGTCAGGAAGCCAGGACCTGCTGTCCCCCAGCCCCACTCGTAACGTCCCCTGCGCCCGCAGCGAGGTGGGCAATCGGTGCTCGGGAGGCCCCGGCGGGCAGCAGACACACAGCGGCATTTCAATTAATTATGGAGAAGTTAATTCCCCGGGGGGCGGGGTGGGGAGAGCCGGGCTGCGCGCGGAGGCAGTCGGCCGCGCTGGCCGCTTTAGGCAGGGGCAGAGCTAAGGGTGAGGTGGGGAGGGCAGAGGGCTGCCAGCCACCCTGCGGCTGCTCCATCGGTGTGATGAGTTGCTCTGGCGTTAGACCACAGCCCCACAGGGTCAGGCGGACCGAGGGATCCTTACAGGCAGCGAGTGGGGACCACACTGCGGGCATGGGGATGTGCCACATCCTCTGGCTTTTGAACCATAGAATGGTTCAGGTTGGAATGGATCTTAAAGATCGTCTAGTTCCAGCCCCGCTGCCACGAGCAGGGACACCTCCCACCAGCCCAGGCTGCTCCAAGCCCCGTCCAACCTGGCCTTGGACACCTCCAGGGATGGGGCTTCCACAGCTTCTCTGGGCAACCTGGGCCAGGGGCTCACCCCCCTCACAGGAAAGAATTTCTTCCTAATATCCAATCTAAATCTCTCCTCGTCCTACCACTACGTGCCCTTGTAAAATGTCCCTCCCCAGCTTTCCTGGAGCCCCTTTGAGCACTGAAAGGCCGCAATAAGGTCTCCCCGGAGCCGCCTTTTCCCCAGGCTGAACCCCCCCAGCTCTCTCAGCCTGTCCTCACAGCAGAGGGGCTCCAGCCCTTGGATCATCTTCGTGGGCCTCTGCTGGACCCGATCCATCAGGTCCACGTCCTTCTGGTGCTGAGGGCTCCAGAGCTGGATGCGCTACTCCAGGGGGGAGGAAATCAAATGACTATTGCCGCCGTGGGACAGCAGCGTGCCAGCTGGGTCCATGCTGACTCTTGAGGGGTGGATGTGATGGATCTTCAGCTGCTCGCACTCTGTGGTGTCTGCCCAGGCCATGGGGCTGATCCTGGGGGGTCTGGAGCAAATGCCTTCTCAAACCCATCATCTCCTTCTCTTCCCTCCCCTCCTCTTGTGCTGTTTGGTGTCGGCAGTGAGAGTGGGGCGCAGCTCCCAGGCGAGGGGGGCTCAGACCCGCTGAAGGTGGCCCCACGTCTCCCAGCACAGTGGGGCATCAAGGTGGGGACGGCTGAGCCGGCGTGAGCCTGGCTGCCGTGTGGGTCCAGCCCGGTTACGGTGCAGGACCGGCAAAGCAGAGGCTGGACTTGTTGGTTTTCGGGGAGAATCTGAGATTTCAAACGGTATGTTGCTCCACAGCGGGGTGATGCACTTGACACTCGAAATTCCTGTGCGGTAAGATAAGGGGAGGCGAGAGCTGGCTGCTGCGGTAAGCGGCAAACTTTGTATTCTGGTTTTGATTTTGCTAATATTATGGAGTTTATTCACAAAATGGAACTGAAAATCCTTTTGCAATGGCAATATCTCTTCCAAGACATAGATCTTTCTCCATGTTCTTTTTTTGTTTGTTTGTTTTTCTTTCCTTGCTGTGGTGGTGAACTTTGATCACATCAATTGGAGGTTGTTTGGTTTTTTGTTGTTGTTGTTGGTGGTGGTGTTGGTTTTGTTTTTTTTTTTTGTTTGGT
>VXBH01000807.1:56103-81466 GCA_013400035.1 Rynchops niger | reverse complement strand
AAATCATTGTAGAAGCTCCGCGAGTCTCTTTGCTTTACGTGCTGAGTTAAGCGAATGTTTGTGTGTCCAAATATTCAGGCTCTTGGAGAAGTAAATCCCTAGCGAGAGGAGAGGCAGATTCCTGTCGGTGCTTGCGCTGGGGGAAGAAATTCCTCGGTACCCTGAAGACTAAAGTTTCGGTGGCACCAGCAAGAGTTTTTCTCCCTCTTGGCTTATTTTTATTTTATTTTATTGTATTTTTTTTTTTTTTGCGACAGATGTGTCGGATTTGGAGTAGAGCGGAGGCATCCGCCTTCGCGCACGCTTGAGCTGTGCGCGGAGCCGGGGAGAAGAGCCCTCGCCGCCTTCTCCGTCACACAAAGCCCCTTTTCCCGTGCGGAGACGGAGGCCCCTGTGAGCCATAAACAAAAATCCCAACTCCAGCGGAGACGGGGCCGAGGACCACGCTGCTGGCGGCGGCTCCGAGCGAGCCGCTGTTTCGCCGGAGCTTTGCGCAGCCGAAACGGAAGAGGGTCATAAAAGCGGCGCTGCTGCGTGCTGGCAGGGCTACCTCCCCTCCTCCATCCCGGCAGCGACCAGCCCCGGCCCTGCTCCCCGCGTGTAAACATCACGCCAGGCGATTTAATGCTGGTGGGTTCGGTGTGTTTGACATCTGAGGGGCAAAGGGAAGGATTCGTCCCCAGGATCGGACTTAACGAAGGAAAGTTGTACGTGTTTATTCCCGAGGCTGAACGCGGGTCAGGGCCTTTGTTGCTGCCTGCCTTGCTGCCGGCTGCAGCACTAACCACCGGCAGGAGCTGGACTTGGCCCCGAGCTGGGAATTTCCGAGCAGGAGAGCCCGGAGCTGCTGTGCTGGCGCCGCCGGCTCCCTGCAAACCAGTGGGGGAGCCTTGCCTGCAGCATTGGGCTTCTACTCGGTCCCGCGGGGCTTTCTTATGGTCCTCTCTCCACATAGGGAGTTTCGGTGCTGTGGTTGCTTGTGTCCACAGTGAGTCATGTTTTTTGGCACCCCGTCACGGGAAAAGGAAGGTGGACCTTGGGAGAGGCAGGGCTGTGGGGGTGCTGCCACCCCTCTGTGGCAATGGGAAGGTGGGCATGGATCACCCCGATGCCCGTGTGCCATCCTCGCTGCCTGCAAGCTCGGGTTTTGCGTTGACCTCGCTGGTGGGCCGTGTGCGTGGAGACCTTGGGTTGCTGCTCTCTGTGATCCTTTGATGTCTCCTCCAAATCATGTCATTAGACACTCGTGTGCTATGTGGAAGAAACCAGTGGGCACAGGGCTCCTGACCAGCGTTTGACTGGTGAACGCTTCGACGATGTGCCATGTATGTAGAGGAAGGCCCAAGGGCTGGGAATCACGAGTGATGGGGAGCTTAGCTCAGCATGGCCCCCCCCATCCCTTACCTCTCCTGGGTTTGGGCTGGAGCCCCTTTTCCCAGCAAGTGCTGAGCACTGTGGCTCCATGTGAAATGGGGAGGAGTGAGTCTTTGCCACCACCCAGCGCTTGGGTGGCTGGTTTGGCTTCAGGCTGGAGGCGGTTACCTTCTTTGTCTGTAGCCCGTGACACGTTCTGGGCAGAGCTGTGGCGAACATCCTACTGCAGATGGGTGATACGTGGTGAGAACGTGTGTGCTCTGCCACTGTTTCTGACCTGCAGCCTCAGCTACGCTCCTCCTAGTCCTGGCCATGCATGCAGTGTGGAAGCTGTGTAGATAGCCCAACGTGGTCGTCTAGCTATGCCTAGAAGCCAGGTTTGAGCGAATATTTTGCATGTTATGGAGGAGAAAAGCTCAAGCCAACAAATAAACATTGATTTCTGTGCCAGGCATGGTCAGACATGGCTCGTCTGCCCTGCGCTTGGCATGTTGTGTAGCCAAAACGCATGTCTTCCCACCAGCTTGTCGGAGTGTGGCCCGACACGGGGTGGTGTCCTCGCTTGCCTTGCTTCCCTGAGCATCCCACGCCTGCCTCCAGCCCTTGTTCCAGGTGGAAGCCACCACTTAAAAACGTGAATTAAAAACACTTACAAGTTTATTTTCTCTTTAGCCAAGGCTTGGCAAACCTCCTTCTTGTTGCCGATGTGCTGAGATGTTTCGGTCTGGAGAAAAACTCCACGTCCAGACTGTCGGGCTATTGCTCCACAAATATTTTTGCTCCTTTCTTTTCTGAAGTCTCCTTGCGTGACGTAAGGCTGGCTATTTTGGCTGATCCTTCTGTCCTTTCAGTGTGGGGTGCCTTGGTGTGATGGGGGCTGAGCCCCGTGGGCTCCTGTGTACTGGTCTGTGCCTGGGGACCAAGACCCTTGTGAGCCACCTGAACCTCAGAGGAGATTTGTTACCGCTGGGGTTGATCCGGGGCCTGGGGCGAGCCGTGGTGCGATATCCTCTTTGCTCCTTGAGCTGAGCTTGTGAGGGATTTTGCTGGAGAAAGTGCCCGGGGTGAGAGCATGGCAGGGACGCTGGGGACAGGCTGCGGGGCTCTGGGGGACCCACTGTGCAAGGTCCATCCCCTCCCCATCTCTCCTCCTCCTCCTCCCCGGCAGCCTGAGATCAGCCCTGGGGCTCGGCGCCCACCTCCCCGTCTCGAGCATCCCGCAATCCGTTGGCCAACTTGGCGCGGGGACCCGGGAGCGGTAGTAATCCAATTTGGGCAGTTTAGCTGCACTTTGCTATCCGTGCTGCTGGCCGGAGCTTGGGAACTTTAATCCGGCTAATGACCTCGGCTTGAGGGGTTGAGTAACCGACGACCATTTGCTTGATTGGGTTTTCCTTTCTGTCGGCGGTGGAGGACGGAGGCTGAGGCTGTTTCCGAGTCCTGCCCCTGCTATCGGGGCGGGTTTCCAGGTGTAGGTAAGCGTAAGGATCGGAGGGCGAGGGCAGCGTGGAGGGGGACTGCAATACCCGCTTTCCCTTCCCGAGATCCCTCCATCCCCCTTCCCTTTTTCCGCCTGCTCCCCCTCTTTCTCTGCTGAAGATAAGCCCTTCTGCCGGAGCTGTTTTGCAACATACTATTATTTTCAGAAAGGCGAAGCCAAGAAAAATAAAGCCTCTCTCTTCCTTCGGTTGCCTACTGTTTAATGTACAAAATACAGGGGTGGTAATTGCATTAGAACGTATATAATTATACTGGAGGGAGAAGGGAAAAAAAAAATAATTTAAAAAAAAAAAAATCTCGCTAATTGCACGGGTGTTTTGAACTGATAAATGTTGAGCGATTCGTGTTTTCTCGGGATTCTGGTGGAGCAGAGCTATGGGTCCGGCACGTGAGGGGTTAGGAGCAGGGCTGGTTTTCCACCATTACCAGGAAGCTGGCTGGGATGCTCGCCATCCCGGGATGCTCTGAGCCCATCCTTGGGGTAGCGCCGGTTGTGTCCTCCGCTGTCGCAGAGGATCGGGCCCCGGACACAACCGGTGCTACCCCCATCCAGATAAATCTCTGCGAGTCCCTCTACTTTACATGCTTACTGTGTGTCCAAATATTCAGGCTCTTGGAGAAGCAAATCCCTGGCGAGAGGAGAGGCGGATTCCCTGTCGGCGCTTGCGTTGGGGGGAAGAAATTTCCCGTGTGATGCAGCCCCACATCCCGGGGCTTTTCTTGCTGCCCCCCCCCTCCCCCCCAATTTAATGTCGTGTGGGTGTGAGTGGGTGCTGCTTGGTGGCCGACCCCTTCGGGCAGGGCGGGAGGAAGGGATGACACAAGTGACAACACTGTGGAAACGGCATTTCCTTCTGCGAATGCCGACCCCCCCCCTTCCACCCCGGCCAAGTCAGAGCTGCCGATAACATCGCAGGTAATTGTAATGGCAATAAGTTGTTTGGCTTTGTGCGGGCGGCCGTGCTCTGACTTCGCTCTTCCTGTGCAGACTGTTAGTTTCTAACAGGGGAAGAGGAAAAACCAAAAGTATTTTAGGAGGAGTTTAAAAATAAATGCTCGAGCTTGGCCGGTGGGCAGGATGTTTCGCAGAATCATGTTCCCCGCTGGTCCCAGTCCAGCTCTGTGGCCCTCGGAAGTCTTTGCTGAGCGGTGTTAAGCCATGTCTTGTTGTTTTGGCCAGCCTGAGGACTTGCTGTGGGTCTCTGTGAGACGGAGGGGGCCAGGAGCAGGCCCTGGGTTTTAGCTTTTGCGCTGGGTGGGTCGGGCTCCCCCGTACCTGAGCTGGGCAAGCTCAAGCTTCCAGCTGCCGACGCCTCTTGTAGAACATGGAAAATCTGTTCCGCAGCGTCGCGCTTCTTCCGCCCCCATCTCCTCCTGCGTGGTTTTTATTCCTAGAAGTGCTGGCGTGCCGGCAGGGTCCCTGCCTGTCGCCTGCCTGCCGCTGCTTATCTCCAGGTCCGGCTCCTGGATGGCTGCATCCTTCCTAGAGTCACGGGGGGCTCTCCCCTCTCCGGCAGGACCAGAATCGGCCCGATGAGCCCTTCTGAAGTCAAGAACCTGTTTTTCAGGCTGATGTCATCGGTAAGAAATGGGGGAGGAGGAAGGCAGGAAGGCAGCGACGCTTCCGAAAGGAGAGCAGCCCCCGAGCCCCTGACGCCGCCGGCAGCCCGGGCTTCCACCGACACCCATTATTATTCCTTATTATCGGCACGGTGGTGGTGCCTGCGGGGCTGCCGGCACCTGTGGGAGAGGTCCCCCTCTGCAGGACCTGGTGCCTGCGTGGGTGAGAGGCAGCAGGAGGGATGCCCGGATGCCAGGGGCATGCGTCAGCCCGCACCGGGATTCCCGTTAGGATGTTTTTGGGCTCACCGAGCGTGCCATGCACGGCTCCCTGGCCCTCTGTGGGGTGACGGCGCTCGCTGGAGCCGCCATCCAGCCACCTTCATTAGCACAAAGTGGATTTTTGGCTGAGGCGCTTGGACAGCCCTCCCAGTGCAGGCGGGCGGACACGTCCTCTCGGTTTTGCGGCGAATAAGTAGATCCATGGTGCTAACGTCTGTTGGGGTCTTGGCCCCTCGTGCACAGCGTCAGGGCGCCTGTGCCCAGCGTGGGTTGGAGCCGCAACCAGGATACCACGGGGAGAGGAGCAGCACTGCTCTGCTCTCTGTCCCAGCCTGTGTCTCTTGGGCAGTGCTGCGCCCGTGCTTTGAAATTCGCTCTGCCCGGATCGGCTGGGTGAGACCCCCTTGCCAAGGGGGAGGTGTGTCGGAGCGGGGGGCCGTGCTGGTACCTGTTAGTCTCTGGGAGCAGTTTCCTGTGTGGTGGTGGTGCTGTGGGGAGGCTTTTGGGCTCTTTCCCCTCTCTGCCCATCCCGTAGCCCAACGAGGCTCCGTTAGCTCTCGGGCTGAGTCACTGCTCCTGGGTCTGCTCCGCCTTGGGCAAATAAAGCCTGGAGCCGTGCTGAGCCAGGGACCTCGCAGGGGAAGCGGAGCCGGGAGCTGAGCCTATTCCAGCAGCGGAGCTTGGGGCAGCACGGCTGGGATGGGGAAGAGGGAAGGATGGGAAGTCTAGGAGGAAGGAAAGGCAGGCACGGCTTGGAGTTTAGCTGGTGAAACCTCATTTGGAGAAGTTTCGTGGTCTGTTTTAATGAGACCGAACTCAGGTGTCGGTTGTGCTCAGCTCGCCACGTGACGGCGCGGGCGCTAGTGTCTGCGCGGTGCCGGGCGGAAGCACGGGAATTTCGGCTCAGCCAGGATTAAGCCAGTTCCGGAGCGACCTCCCTTTGCTGGGAGCAGAACGGGGTCCAGCACCCGGGAATCCTCCTGTGCCGGTGCGTCGTTGCAAAGCGGGAGCTCCTGGAATTCCCTCTGATGTTTGGAGGAAGCGCAGGTCAGGAGGTGCGGAGGCGTGTGTGCGTGTCCAAGAGGGGAAGGTCCTCCCTGCAGAGCCAGGCTGGAAGAGGTGCATTGATCTGGGGAGGGTCGGCTCGTTGGATTGTGTCTGTGGCTGCCCTGGCCCGGTGAAGGACGTGGAGCAGCGAGTTCGGGAACATTGAGCAATGTGTTGGGGCACAGGGAGTGAGATCAGGCAAGGGAAGGATGGCAGTGGCCAGAGGACCTCTCGTTGGACTTCTCTGCTGGCTGTTGGGAGACCAGGCTTGTGAGTGACCGTCTGGCTCTCTGCAGGTCCAGCTGGACCAAGGTGACTTCTGCCAGCAGGGCTGGTTTTTGGGACATTTGCATGGGCCAGAGGACTGATGGAGTGTGAGAACCAGTGCCTGGAATGCATGATGCAAAGTCAAGGTGGAATGTGGCCCTCAGGGATTTGGACTTCTTTGCTCTGAAGCTGGAGGCAAAATGTTGTTAAGTCATCCTGATCGAGGTGGAAAAATTCACGCCAGTCGTGTGGGGTGTGAGGCCTTGAGCTGGCCTGGATGTTGATAGTAGGAATCCACAGCCCTGTAGCTGGGGTCCTGGTGCCTTGGGTCACTTTTTGCAGCATGACGAGAGGTGCAGAGGGGTTTGGGGTAAGGTGTTTTGCTCTGTGTGTGCTGATGGACACACCTCCTGAAGCAGGAGTGGGAGGCAGCAGGCTGTGTCCTGTGTAGATGGTCAGCCATGGGCTGTGCGTTGGTCTGCATCCAGGCATCCGTTGGTCCAGGTCTTTATATTGCTCCCTTGGCTGCAGGAGCTCAAGTGGAAGATGGGGTGCACTGTCTTCCTGGGAAGTACACATTCAGCTCATGGGCTGCATATAGAAAGCCTCTTAGAAGTCCTTATATGGTCCCTATAGGGACTTCGATACCCAGATGAGTTGTGAGAATAATTAATGCGAAGGACAGCCATTGGCTTGCACTTCTAGCATTGCTGAATGGAGTTGGAGAACATGTGTAAGGTCCTGGTCCATGCCTGGTTCACATAGCGCACAAGCGGTCCTGGCAGGACCCGCTGAGACTGTCCTTGCACGCCTCTGCCTTGGGATGTTGTTGTTGGGGGAAACTTGTGTTTCCATCTCAGAAGTGCTTGTGAAGTGCCTGTTTGGGAACCGCTCTCTACAGGGCTCCAGAGCTATTCTCCTTGGCATGACGTGAATTCTTGCGGAGGACTGGGGAAGGGGAATTGCGCGCTTGAGAAATGTTACTTAATTTCCTTGCTACTTGTTCTTTTATGCCCCTTTTTGCTGAGGGTCAAGCTGCTTCTTGAAGCCCTTGGGCAGTAGATGGCTGCTTCTCCTTGTCATGTTTCTCAGGACGGGAGAGGTTGAATTCCTTGCCCAGAAGATCCTTGCAGGGCAGGAGTGGAAGCTGCTGTGTCCACGTGCGCGGCGGTGATAAGGTGGGATGGGGTCCTCAGTCCCTGCCCTGGCGGGGATGGCAGGAGCCTGGGAGGAAACTGAAGATATTCCTGATGGGGGTGATAGTAGCTTCAGCGCTTGCCATTTATTTCATCAGGGTGTGGTTCGAGCCAGGGATAAGATTTGTAATGATTTAACTCGCTGGCTAGGGAGGGCCCCCAGCCGAATAGTCGAATAGTTTTTAATGAGTGTGTGCGGCGAAGGAAGGAGTTAAAGTTTAGCCCTGTTGCAGAGGATTGCATATGTAGCGCAGCTCTAACTCGGTACCACCACCAGCCTTTCCTCATTGTTGCGAGGCTTTTCCCAGGCAGAGGAACCTAAAAATACACCAGCTGTATGGTGAGGCTGACTCTCCTGTGGCCTGCGGGCTTTTCTCTCCCCCGGATAATCTCCCCTCTCTCCCCTTTGCTAATTACTGGCAGCCTAGCAGCTCACACGTTTGAAAATGGAGCCGGTTCCTTTTCAGGCAGTTTCGTATTGCTGAGAGCAGAAAGTGACTCGGAGAGATTGCAGGTAAAGACCCGTTAAATGCCATTTCCCCTTTCGGGCGTCGGTTGTATGGGGGTTTCAATCTCGTTGCTTCACTCTTCCAGCCTCCCTTGCAAAGTGCAAGCTCTTGGGGCAGTTTGCAGCCTTGTCCCACTGCTTGAGAGCAGCTTCTCTCCAAGACAAACAATGCTTTCCCTAGCCCTGGGGGTGCAGACCCGCCCCCCCAGGACCCCTGGGGTGTCCGTGATGGCGGGGAGCACCCACGGGGATGTGAGCCCGCCAGGGTCTTGGTGGTGCAGGGGTGGGGACGGCAAGTGGGTCTGTGAGTGCCAGCTGTGCACCGCTGTGCTCGTCGGCATCTTTTAAACCCCAGCTTTGGCTGTTTCCGCGAGAGCTGCCGCTTCGTAACTGAGCTGCCTGTGCTGACTCGGCATCCGTCAGTGCTCCGGTCTGGCTGCCCGGATGAGTGGAGAGCTGGTCCTTGGTGCTCTGTCCAGTCTTTGCCTTTTAAGGTTAGTTTTTCCATCCCACTACTCCTGCTTTGTGCTATCAAAAGTGATTATTATTTTCCCAAAGCGTGATCTCCCATCCCAAACCCAGGTTTCTGTCCGCGCTGCGGGACGGGGAAGCCCAGCAGCCGCGGGGGGATGAATGCTGCAGCCCCTTGTCACCTCTTCAGCAGCGAGCAAGAGGGATGCACGCATTCGTGGGGCAAGATGATGGCTTTTTGATGAAAGGCTCTTTTGAAGCCGGGGTGCGCGAGCGTTGGCCATGGCGAGGCGGGCAGCCCCGTCCAGGTTATGCAGCAGCTGTGACCGTCGCAGCGTGGCCATTTTCGAGGAGAAACCGTGAGCAAATGTCCTTTCTGGCACGGGATGAAAGGGGCTGGGGTGGATTCGGTGCTTGCGCGATTGCTTCACCGGCTTTGTTTCTGACGGCAGGCTTCCTGCTATATGTGTGTGTGTATAGATATATACGTATGTGCATGGAAAACAAAGACAAGCCTGTGGTGCCGTCTCTGGTGGTGTGGCCCCGCTGTGGGGTGATCCAGCCCTGTGTGGGGATGCTCTGCGATGCATCGCTTGCTGCCCGGGCAGTGTAACAGGGTGTGTTTTTGGTCCTACTCTCCCAGTTGGCACATATGCATCCAGGTTGGGGGTGTATTATTTTATTGCAGCCCGTTTCAGGGCTGGGCTCGGCTCCAGGGTGTCCGCTCGGAGGTTTTCCATGCCTGGGGACCGCAGTGGCGGTGCCTGCGGTGCGGGTCTCGCTTGCCGGCAGCACTCCCTGGTGGTCCCGGTGGTGCTCCCCAGGGTGAGGTGCTGCTTGGGTGCAGCCGTCGGGGGGTTTGGGTGCTGGGTGGTTTAAAGCGTGTGCCGGCAGAGGAGCTGCCCTGCCGTTATCCGTGCTGTGACCTCCCCGTGGGGGATGGAGGCAGTGAGGCAGGAGGGAAATGCCCTTTGGTCCCCCACACTGCTCCTCCCTGGCTGCTCCCACCGGCAGGGAGCTGGGGCCATGAGGGCGGCTGTGCTCCAGTTCAGGGCTGCAGTTGGATCCCGCTTTAATTCAATCCAAGTCTCAGGTAACCGGCTCATTTAATCCTGAAGAAAGCAGACAAACTCACCATTCCTCCTTTTTTTTTTTTTTTTTTTTAAATAATTGCTGTTGATGGCTATAAGCAGGACTGGACAACCCCCCCGCCTGGTATCAAGCACTAGGATGAGATGTTGATGCTAGTGTATGTTTAGGATGAGATGTTGATGCTAGTGTATGTTTAGGAGCAGAAATCTCGGCAGAGCTCTGCAGGGTGTCGTGTCTCTGCTGTCTCCAGTTCTGCCTTGCTTTACTCTTGTTCTAGCTCCCGAGTAGTAGTTCCCTACATTAATTTGGAAATCTCCTGTTGGGCTTTCTAGCCCTGCTTTGTAGCAGCAGCCCGACCTCCAGCTCTCCTGCTCCCTGAAATAGAAGCGATGAATCATAGAAAAGCACTCAGAAAGTGGCTTCCCTGTCCCAGCAGGACAATGCTCTGGCTGGCATCCCTCCGTACGCTACTCCAAGCTTCTGCTTTCACCTCCACTGCCTTCCCTGCTCCTTCTTCTCTCTGCGGCATGTCGCTGGGGCCGGAATTTCGTGTCGCTGGTGAACTCCTTACGAGGGAGCTGGCTGTACTGTTCTGGGAGGGCCTCGGCCCCATAGTTCACAGTGGCTTGGTGAGAGCCAGGCTGGTTTCTCGGGGTGGGAAACCTCCCTCCGGCAACCCGGCAGGAAACCACAGTGCCTGCCACTGCTGGGATGGTGGTTTCTGAGACGATGGATTTGTGCCAATGACACGGCTTGGTCCCACGCCTTGGTGTGGTTTGGGGGCTCGTAAGCTCCGATCTGGGGTGCTCATGTTACCTATGAGCGCGTGAAAATGAGGAGGCTGGGCTGCGTGGCTGTCCCCTGGGAGCGCGCTCGCCCCGGGAGTGCTGGCCATGTGCTCTTTGCTGGGATGCTCCCAGTGTTGCAAAAGGTGATGGGAATGGGAGATGAGGACCATGCAGGGGATTTCTGAGGCTGATGGCTCTATGCTTCAGTTGTCTCCACAACCATGGAGCTTTGTGGCACCTGGATTTGATCTCAGTGTTGCTCGTATTCCATTTCCCAAACCTCCCTTGAGGTTATTGCCATGGAAGGTGATGTGTTGAGGGGGTGGAAGGGACCAGGGTTGTGAGTGTATGGGCAGGGGAGAGCTGGTGGAGCCAGCAGATCTGCAGAGAGGGTTTGGAAGTGGTGTGGAGGCTTTGCCCTAAGCGCCAGCTGGCACAGCTGGCAAGGATGCAGGATGGCTGGAGCTGCACTGGGAAAAGAGAGGAGGGTTTCATGTTCATTGGGAGTGGGAGATGGGGGGGAAGAGCCTCTCCCCTCCCTCTGAACTCCTCCTGGCTTGGGGCAGCAGAAATGAAGGATGCTATATGGGATGTCAGGGTACCGTATGGCCCAGCCGCTGGCCTGGTGATGATGGCACGCCCAACGTCTGTGTGGGGGCTGGCTGGTGGGTCCCAGAGCCCTGCTGAGCGCAGGCTGCCGAGCTCTGGGGCTGCCATTTTGCCCCACGCAGCCCTGCTGTTGGCCACCCTCCAACACCACCCTGCCCCGGCCGGGATGCCGGCAGAGCCACGCGGTCACCGCAGGCCATGTTTCCTACCTGTGCCACTCCCTGGTGGGGCTCCTCCCGTGGGTTATCCCGGGCTGAGTCAGAGATGGGCGATAAGGAGAGGGAGGGAGAAGGGAGGCTTATCTGCCATGGCTGGGGTGGGGAACTGAGGGCTGAGCTCCCGTCCCCACCGTGGACCTTGGCAGGGATGGTCCCACCCTGGGTGGATGGGTTGTGACGGTGTCGGTGGGACGGGCTGTGTGCTGGCAGCGGGGTTGCACTTCCCCGTGTTATCCCAGGGGGGCTTGTGCTGCTGGAGGATGCAACCGAGGGGCTGCTGAGCAGGCACGAAGGGTAAAGCTCTCTGTGTTGGCTGCCTGCGGCCATCTCCCTGCTGCCGGGGATGCAGAGGTCACACTGGTGTGGGTTTTTGGCTGGCTCCCTGCTGCTTTGCTGCTCTGTGTTGGCGAGCCCCAGCCGTGGCACAGCAGCGTGCGGAGCTCTCCATCCTCCCTGCGTGTGCCCCCTTGTCCCTGCGGAGACTCTCAAGCCAACTGCCTGATGGCTGGCCCTGTGTTTCTTAATGCACATAGATGACAGAAGGACGTGCTTCTCCTTGCCGTGCCCGCTTGCTCCCCCCAACTCCTCCTGCCCACGGCCCTCCTGGGCTTTGTCAGGCAGACAGGTGGCAGGGATGGCCGGCAGCATGCCAGGGTCTCGGCTCTCTCAGCTCCTTTAGAAGGTCCTCCTCTCTCTAGGGGCTCGGGCTGTGCTTCCTGCACACTGTGTTTTTGCATCCACTCCCAGCGCCGTGGTGGAGCGGGGCAGGGGCAGCAGCTCCTCTCATGGCTTGTTAGCAGCCATCCCCGGCTAACGCTTTGGTCCTGCCAGTTGTCTTAAAAGCAGGTTGAGGCCAGCCATAGCCTCAAAGTATGCAGTAGATGTACTGGAGCGTGTTGCAAGGCTGCTGGCTGCCAGGGATGTGCTGGTTGGGTCCAGCCAGCGGCTGCAGGCACGCTCAGGTGGCTGCTGCTCTTCCTGAGGGGATCTGGGTGGGCGTGAGGGCTGGGTGATGCCCCTTGGAGGGGGCTGCTGGCTGGTGGTTCAGTCTGGGATGGGGAGACAAAGCACGTGGCAGTTCCTTGTTTGGGATGTGCTGTGTGTGACCAGGTGGGGTTGTCCTTAGCATCTCGCAGGCTCGCTTCGTCCCCGCACTGGGGACGTGTCTTCCTCTGGGGCAGGAAGGGGGTGGTGTGGGGCATTTTGTTAGGCTGCCTGCTAGAAGATCGTGAAGCAGCCGAGTCTCTGCTGGGTGGGGTGGAACAGGCTTGACATCCTGCAGGAAAGGCTCCTAACCCTGCTCTTCTTGTCTTTTTCCCTCTAGGGCTGACTGGACTGGCCGTGCCCACGATGCCCTGAATGCCGAGCGCAGCAGAAGCAGAGGAGACTGTGTCCCATTAGCTCCTCCTCCCTCCCTTCTCCCTTTAGTTTGGGTTTGTTTCTATTTATTTTGTGGCTGGGTTTGGGCATGGCCTTGGCTGGATGTGAGGCTGCTGCAATGTGGCTCCTTTGGCTCAAGCACCATTTGTCCATCAACATTTGGACCTTGCTGCTCTTGGGGAGCACCTGGCTACCGCTGGCGGAAGGCAGCCCCAAGTCTCCCTTTAGGACTTTCCCGGTTACAGACTGGAGCTTGACACACTTGGTGGTCCACAACAAAACCGGGGAGGTCTACGTGGGGGCTGTCAATCGGATCTACAAGCTCTCCAATAACCTCACGCTCCTGCGGACTCATGTGACGGGGCCTGTGGAGGACAATGAGAAGTGTTACCCTCCGCCCAGCGTTCAGTCCTGCCCGCATGGGCTGGTCACCACCAACAACGTGAACAAACTGCTGCTGGTGGACTACTCGGGGAACCGGCTGATTGCCTGTGGCAGTGCCTCCCAGGGTATTTGCCAGTTCCTGCGGCTGGACGACCTCTTCAAGTTGGGTGAGCCCCACCACCGCAAGGAGCATTACCTCTCCAGCGTCAACGAGTCAGGCACCATGTCTGGGGTCATCATCGAGGTGCTGAATGGGCAGAACAAGCTCTTCATTGGGACGCCCATTGATGGGAAGTCGGAGTACTTCCCCACGCTCTCCAGCCGCAAGCTGATGGCCAACGAGGAGAATGCGGAGATGTTTGGCTTTGTCTACCAGGACGAGTTTGTTTCCTCCCAGCTCAAGATCCCCTCGGATACACTCTCCAAGTTTCCCACCTTCGACATCTACTACATCTACAGCTTCAGCAGCGAGCAGTTTGTTTACTACCTGACCCTGCAGCTGGACACCCAGCTCACCTCGCCTGACTCCACTGGGGAGCAGTTTTTCACCTCCAAGATTGTCCGCCTCTGTGTGGACGACCCCAAATTCTACTCCTACGTGGAGTTCCCCATCGGATGTGTGCAGGATGGCATTGAGTACCGCCTGATCCAGGACGCCTACCTGACCAAGCCTGGCAAGGCTTTGGCCAAGTACCTGGGCATCTCGGAGAGGGAGGATATCCTCTTCACCATCTTCTCCCAGGGCCAGAAAAACAGGGTTAAGCCTCCCAAGGAGTCTGTGCTCTGCCTCTTCACGTTGAAGAAGATCAAGGATAAGATCAAGGAGCGTATCCAGTCGTGCTACAGAGGGGAAGGGAAACTCTCGCTGCCCTGGCTCTTGAATAAGGAGCTGGGCTGCATCAATTCGGTGAGTTCCTGCTTGTCTGTACCCAAGCCAGGCTGTTTCTGGCTCCTGGTGGTGCCCTCTCTGGTTAGACCCTTGCTGGTGACCTGACCTGAGCCATGTTTTCCCGGTAGGAGGACTGGCGCTGCTAGGGCTGGGTGCTTGGCTTGCTCAGTACCATTCCCTGTGGAGATCATTGCTTCATTGTGAGGTTGACATCTGGGTTTGGGTTTCATCGGTGCCTGCGGAGAGCCCCAGGCAAGGGCCCCTGTGTCCATGCAGGTGCCTGCTTCTGGTGCTTGTGCCCAGTGGATTTGGGGATTGTTAGTGAGTTGTCCCGAGAGAGCAGAATGCTCAGTCTTCAGGGCATCTGTTGCAGCTTTGCTGGGGAGTCCCTTGCAGATGGCACGCGTGAATTTGTGAGTGTTGTGTCACCTGGGGCTTGGTGGTGGCCAAGCAGTTGTTGGGGCAGTAGGATGTGGGGGACAGGGAGCGCAGAGCTGATGGAGGGAGGAGGGGAGGTTGGCCGTCCCTGTGGAAGTTGGTCAGATGCTCAACGTGAAGGGACCGTGTCTTCTCCGTGGGGTGCTGGAGGGGAAAACAGAGGGCACAAGGCGGCGTCAGCGAGGTGGTTTGGGGTCTTGAGGTGCAGGAGGCGAGTGCTGGCATCCCGGAGCTGAGTGAGTGGCTCCCTTCTGTCCCCAGAGATGTGTCCTTCTGCCCTGTGCTCACATGGGCACCTCTGGCCCCTGCCCATGGCTCAGCTGCTCTGTGTGGGGCCTATGAGTGGTGGGGAGCAGAGGACCTCCCCGCTTGGCTCTCTGGGTTTGTTTTTCAGCTAAACTATTATTATTGCTGGATTTTTTTCCCAGGCAACGTTAGAAACCACAAGTGGCCACAGGGAGGCTGTGGCTCTGGGTGATGGGGCCGTCTTACACTGGGCATCACCAAGCTGGGCTGGGTAGTCCCCAGACAGGGTTGGATACCTGGCAGAGACGGGGTTTGGGGTGCCGGTGTGCGTGTTTGAGAGGGTCTGGTAGAGGTCCCAACACCCCTACTGTTGCCCACCGTCCCCCAGCCCCTCTGCTGGTCCTCAGCACCCATCACCAAGCACCCTAGTCTTGCCCGAGCAGGGTTTTGGGTGCCTGGTGGTACGGGAAGGTGAGGGGGTGGTCCCTGTGGAGCAGCCCTGCCTTCCCTCTCACCATCCTCCCCGCAGCTCCGGAGGAGACAGCTAACAGCTGCCTGACAAAGTAAAGGGTTTGCTGTCAAGAGCGCTGGGCTCGCAAATCAGATTTTGGCTTTGAACTAATTCAATTTTGCTGGAAAATGATGAAATCGTTACACTGCTGCCTGTTGGGTCGCGCAGCTGCTGGCTCCGGCGGCGGCGGCGATGCTCGCTGCCTTCTCCTGCACTCCTGGCTTGCCTCCCACAGCTCCCCACAGCAGCACCGTGCCCCCTGGGTTTGGGGAGGGGGCTCTAACCCCTTGGTGGGGGGGTTCACGCAAGGACGGTCCTGGGATCGCTACCTGATGGTTGTCCTGCATGAGTAGGTGGATCTCGAGGTGTTCTTTGGGTCCTGCAGAGATGGCTCTTGTGGGCTGGAAGGACGCGTGCCACGATGGGGTGGCTCCTGCTTTCCAGTGGGTTGGGTTGGGGGGTGCTGCTCTCCCCCAGGGGAGCCAGGTGGTGTTTTCTGTCCCTGTCCTTCTCCAGCTGCCAAGAAGAGCCTGGAAAGGCACGACTGGATTGTGAGTCAAGCCCTCGGCCCCTCGCTGTGCTGAGCGCAAGCCAAACCAGACCCCGCGGAGCACGTAACCTCTTTCTGGCAGGAATCTCCGCGCCCCTAATAAAATGCAGCCACCTCTGGGGTGGGTCGTGGCGGTGACAGATGTCTCAGTGGTGAGGGCTGGCCAGAAAATGAAGGGCATGTTGTTTTTTGTTTTTTTTTTTTATTTTTTTTATTTTTTATTTTTAAGGAGGCAGAATGTAATTGCTCAAGTCAGTAGTTGCTTGGGATCTACACCCCATCCGTATCGAAAATATCCCAGGAGGTCTCTTGCTCCACTCCTTTGTGGTAGCAAGGGGCTGAGGCTGGTCCGTGCTGGAGGAGGCTTTGCTGGTTCCAGATCCCAGACCTTGAGCAGTGCAGGGATGAGGGAATCCAAAATTCTCTGGAGCTGGTGTTGGAGCCAGGAGGAGAGTCCACCAGGCTTGGCAGCCAGCTCCCGAAATGTTAGCGGTTCCTCCCCGGTGCTGGTGGGCAGAGCAAATTCCAGTCCCCTGATTTCTCTCTCCCCTTCTGAGATCCAGCGGTCCAGCGGTGGGAAGGGGAGTGGAGCTGGCTCGGGAGCAAGACCCTTCATGCTGGTACCCTCAGACCTGAGCATGGACTTGCAGAAACAGCAAAGGCACCTTGAGGAACCATCTGGTCCATTCTCCTCTGCCATCCCTGCTGCCCAAATTGCTCCTGAGCCCGTCCAGAGGTTTTGCTGCTTGTTGTATTTCACTGAAGAGATGCTCGGTGTTGTGTAGCCCGGCTCTTTGCTTCCCCGGCACAGTGCAAGGACTGGAGGTCTGTGTGCCCGCAGCCAGATATTCTCAGCACATCTGCCCAGTGCTCCTGTCCCCAAAACGGGGGGACGAGGGCCTGATGTAGCATGACTGGGAAAGGGCGGTGGGTTGGAGCTGGAGTGGAGATGTTACAGCAGGGAGCGATTCGGGCTTCCCCGAGTCCCTGACCCTGGGGCTGGCAGCGTGGGCAGAGCCAGTGCCCGGAGCCGGCAAGACCTGGGCAGCAGCTTTCCCTGGGCTCCCCCAGGGAGAAAATGAGGTTTGAGTCCTTGGTGGGGCTTGCTGCCCAGCTGGCTGGCACAGAGCAATGGCTGGTGACAAACTGGCCCAAACTGGGCCAGGAGAAGCCAAATCCTTCCCTGGGGAAGCCAGAGAAATGCATGTGTTAATGAACTGTACCACACTGGGATTATTCCTGGGCAGCGATTAACGTGCAAAAAGCCTGGCATCCTGGCCTGGCACTTGATACCTGCCTCCTGCAACCTCCTCCCCCACATCCTCCATCGCAGCCCCTGGTGGGGGGCACAGGGGGACGGGGTGTGCCTGTAATGGTGTTAACTGGCGAATTACAGGATAATTAATAACGCTGAGTGGTGCGAGCCTTGCTTCTGCTGTCTGCTCCCTCATTGCTTTCGTAAGTGGGCTTGAAGGGAGGCAATGAGACAAGGCATGTCAAGGAGACGCCTGCTCCTGCTCGCTCGGTGCTGCGCGTCCGCTTTCCCCCCGCCTCTGGCAGGCCGCTTCTCTTGGGAAATCTGAGTTTCCTGACCCTGTTTTGGGGAGGCAGGTTAGTGGTGGGAGGGAGGAGAAGGCTGCAATGTCATGGAGGTGGGGGCCAGGGGCAGCGCAGAGGGGTGCCAAAGGGAAAGAACTGAAAGAAAAACAAAAGAGGGGGAAAAAAAGGGACAAAAAATACCTCCAAACCCCTAAAACAAACTACACCCTCCCCCTTGCAGTGTGCTGAGGCCATGGTCTGTGCAAATGGGAGAGCGGGCAGAGCTCGATGCCTCCTGCAGATCCCAGCCATCCGCAAGCTGAAACGCTGCAAGGTCACTGGCCCTCGTGTGCCACGGTGCATGTCGGTCCCTGCCGGCACCGGCCAGGGGACAGCTGTCCTTCTGTCCTTCCGTCCCTCCATCCCTCCGCCTCACCCCTCCCCGTAGCCCGCGTCCGCCCGGGATGCCCGTTGATGCCATAACCCCCGTACCACCCCCCTTGGCCCAACCTCGCCATGCTGCCTGCCTGCGCTTCTCCTAACGAGGCAGTTTGCTGTTAATGAGCTAATTGTTGGCGTAATTATTTTATCGAGGTGGTGTCGGCATCACGGCGGCGGGCGCTCCTCCTGGTCCCGGAGCGCAGCTGTATTTGTCGTTTCCCAGAGAGTTTGTTGAGACAAAGCAGAGAGGAGTAAACACCCTAAACATCTCTCCTCTTGCATATTCAGCAGCCGAGGGGTTGGGGAAGCTGCAGCTTGAGAGCCAAGAGAGCAGAAACTGCACCCAGGGGCTCCCAGGGCTTAAATACCTGCACGGCATTGCCCTTAATCCCTCTGCTATTGCTGGCGGCCAGGTGGAAGGTGCTGGGATGCTTTACCAAGGCAGAGGGGCTGTCCGGGGCAGAGCGTTTTTTCCCCAGCAAAGCGGCTGAAGGATCCTGGGTATCCGGATGGGCGCTGGGTATCGGTTGGACCATCTCTGCTGTCTCGCTCCGTGGTCAGGAAGATAATTTTCTCCGATCTGCTGTTTGCAAATGCCCAGCCTGGTGATGCAGAGGAGGATGCTGAGTGCGTGTGCTGGCTGATGGATAGGAGAGGGCACTTGCAAAGCTGGGATTCGGAGGATGGGTGGAGAGGTCCTAATTCTCCTTCCCCCCTTTCCCTGTGGTTGCAGAGGCGCGTGATGTCCCATGTTCCTGTCTTGGGGATCCCTGCATCTCTCAGGCCTGGCTGTAGGAGTTTCCCCAGTTTAGGGAAGGACGAGCAAAGGTCAGGCGGGGAAGGGAGATGATCTTTGGCTGTAGATTAACTCATCCGCCCCGCAAAAACAGAAGTCAGAGTAACTGAGGAAGCAGCCCAGCATCCCCAGACGGATGGGGGAGGCCAAACGTGACCGACTGGTGTAATTCCCAGTTCTCCCCCGCTGGAAGGCTGGCGTGGCGCTGAGTCCCGGCTGCAGCCGGGGAGCGGGACCGCTGGCCGTGGGGCCGGTGTGGTGGCACTGTGAGGAGGGCGAGTGGCCTCGCCGTGGCTGCAGGAGGCTGAAGCCGTTGTGGCTGCGAATGCATTGTGCTGGGGCACGGAAAAGCCCTGAGTTTTCCCTCCACCCCGCAGGTGACTGTGGATTGCTGGTGGGAGCCGCTGCGGGCTGACCCTCGCTTCCCAGGCAGCAGAGTGGGAATCGCGGCGCCCTTGTGTACGTGGAGCGCGGGAGCTCGGCGTTTTCCCATATGATCCGTGCACATGCTGCACGGATTTAAAACCCCTTGGGGACTGGCATGCATTTGGAGGCCGCCGCTTGCCAAAAAACCTCTCTCCCCTTTAAATTCAAAGTTACATAAGGAGCCTTGTGGAGTGGAAGAACCCCGTGGCCGGAGCTGGCTGTGTCCCTGTGGCCGTGCCTGCCTTGCCTCCCTAACCTCCTGCACCCAGGCTTGCTGCCACCCCGGGGATTTGTCTGGAGCGCCTTGCTGCTTGGGGCGGGCTGGGGGCTGCTGGAGGTGGATTTTGCTGGTGCTGTGCATGGCTATGAGGCCAATGGACCTCCATGAGGCCCAGGTGCCCCCCCGGCTGGGTACCCACAGGCAGGGTGTGTTGTTCTGCTCAGCAGGTCAGGGCGGTGTGGCGAGGATGCTCGGTGGAGGGGGCGAGTGCTGCCGAGCTTGTCCTGGTCCTGCTCCCCCAGCTCTCACAGGGGGCATCCCTCTGGCTTTTCCTTGCCCACTGGTGCAAGCAAGAGCTTGCAAAAGTTTCTCCCAGACCCGCGGGCGAGCGCTGAACCGAGGAGGCAGCTGGCTGAGCCAGGCGCCTTGTCTGGGGCAATGCAACACGAAAAAAATGCGGGGATTTCCCAAAGACGTTCCTGCGGGAGGAGGAGCAGGGCTGGCAGGTGGGTAGCGTGTTTGCTGGAGGCTCTGCTATGTGAAGTGAGGCTCTTTCAGGAGCCCTGACCTGTTTGTCTTGGCACGGCCTTGGCTGGGAAGTGTTCTGTCTCTGGGGGAAGGCTGGAGCGCAGGATTCAGCCCTCCTGCCTTACTGCCAAGCCGTTTTCTTTTTGAAGCTAGCGCCGGGGTGAGGAGGAGAGGGAGGGTTGTGTGCCGAGGAGCTCGTGCCGGCATCCCACGTGTCTGAGATGGCAGCGGCAGGAATGGAGGGGGAGCAGGGATGCTGCGCTGGCTCCCGCTGGGTTTGTGAGTGCCGCTCTGTAAGATGTAGAGGACTGAGAGCCTTGGTCCTCATCTGCAAAGCTTGCTCAGATGCAGAGAGGGGCTGCATGCCTTGGATGTGTCCCAACTGCCTTACATCAGCGCGTAGGGAATTTTAGGGAAGCATCAGCTCATCCCTTCCCTCGGCTGGTGAGGTGGGATAGCGGGGACATGAGGGGCAAGGGATGGCGCTGCCAAAGCTGCTGTAGCTGATGGGGTGGAGGTGGGAGATGGCCGATGGCCACCTGGGAGGTCCGGCATGTTGAGGCATTGTCAAAACGCTCATCTCTCCTCTGTTTTCCTCCAACAGCCGCTGCAGATCGACGACAATTTCTGTGGCCAGGATTTTAACCAGCCGCTGGGCGGGACCGTCACCATCGAGGGCACCCCGCTCTTTGTGGATAAGGAGGATGGGATGACCTCGGTGGCTGCCTACGACTACAGAGGACAAACAGTCGTCTTTGCGGGCACGCGGAGTGGAAAGATCAAAAAGGTAGGAAAGCTCTCAGTGATGCTGATGGGGAGGGCTGGCCACTCGCCTCACCAGCCCTTTGGCTCTGCCTCTGTTGCAGCATGACTTGATATACTGGGGGTAACGTGCAAAGGGCCAGTGAGGGGCAATTTCCCCTCACTCCTTTCTGCCAATCAAATTTACAAAACCTCTCGCTTTTGGAAGGGTTATAGCCTAGGGAAGTTGAGTCCTGTCCACTGGTGGATCAGAGCCCGTGCCGTTGTGTCTCAGGGCAGGTGGGTTTGCCCTGTAGCTGCCATAGAGTGGGCTCTGTCTGTCCGTGTCCGTATGGCTTTGCCGTTGACCTGGACAGGGTGGGTGGAGGTGGGTGCTGGTGGCTTCAGCCCGGTGTGGGGGAGGCTTCTCTTCCCGTACCCCGCCATCGCACAAAAGGCTGCTTGTTGGTGGCAATTAGCAAATAGCTCCGTGCATGCCTTTCTCTGCCTGCATCTCCACAGGGCACGGATTTCCTGTTATCATAACATCGTGCCTATAATTACAGCTGTACATGCCCTGTATAAACACAGCTTGCATTAACTGCATCCTTAGCTAGGGAAAGGCAGCGCAGAGGTCCTGGTATGGTCCCTGCCAGGGGCAGGAGGACCAGGGCTTGGCCGGGGTGTCTGGCCTATTGCTCTGTGACTTGTGAGGCGCTCCAGCACCCCGTCCTGGGTACAGCATCCTGCATTTTTGCCGCTTCTCTTGATCTGTGCTGGGCAGGGTGCTTTGGAGGATGCATGGTGGCTTCCCTGGCAGGAATCAGGAGCAGGGTGCTGTTGTAGGCGATAGTCTCCATATGTTCCGCTCGCCCTGCCCGTGTTCCCCTTGGACCCCTGACCTGCCTGCAGCCCTGCCTGTTAGCAGCATGTTTAGGGGCAGGGGGGACATGGGCGGCATGTGTGGAGGTGGGGGCAGGATGCTGGTGGTCCTCTCCAGCCCCACCATCCTCTGCTCGCCTTTCTGTGGTCCTCAGTGGGGGTGGGCATGGCGGCGCCAGGACTGAGCAGGGCTGCGGGGAGCTGACAGAGGCAGCTTGTCCTCCCTTCCGGATCGATAAAGGATCCAGAGGGACCGGTGTCACGTTGCTGGCGGCTTCTCCTGCCGCTGGGCTCCAGATGGGAGGTTTTAAATGGGGATGGGAAGAAAGGAGCGTGAGGGAGGAGGGTTCACAAAGCCACGGGGACAGTGTTACACCTCTAGTTCCTTATTTATCTAGAGGGGCTGGCAGTTCGTTTTTACGTGGCAGATTTGTTTTTTTCGTCTCCTTCCTTCTTTTCAGTTTTTCTCTGGTCCTTGCACCTTCAGAGCCATTTGCAAGTGGCGATCTAGGGGGGGTGCCTGGCCCGGGTGTGGGCTGCATCATACAAAGTCACGGCTGAGGCCGTGACTTAGAGCCCAGGTGTGGTTTGAGCATCGTCCTCTTCGGCAGGGCTTTCCTCAGCTTTCTTTTTGCTGGTTTCTAAACTCGGTGCCCCAAAGAGCTGCTCTGGCTCTCTGGCCCTGCGTGGCACGAGGACACAGAGCAGGAGCTCCATGGGGATTGACGGGGTGGGTCTCCATCCTATCCCAGCACTGGGACTCCTGGTGGGTTTCGCAGGCTCGTCCTGTCTGGAGCACTGGGGTGGCAGAGCTCTCCAGTGACCATGTGGGAGCACTTTGCAGGCGCTGAGCCCTGCGATGCTGGGTCCCCCCCTCGTCCGCTGCTGTGACCTTGGGGTGGGCAGCCCAGCCTTTCTGCGGCAGCCCCTGCTTTGCTGGCCCGGCAAAGCGCTGCCTCAGCAGCTACCTGATCCTGCTGCCTGTCTGCCGGCAGGGCCGGAGGGAAGGGAGAGCCTCCCCCCTACCTGGGGATTGTGAGACGGGGGCTGCTGACCTGTCCCCGACTGGTGCCGACGTGTCCCCATCCAGGGGAGGGGATGCCTGGGGTATACAGCAGAGTACGGCCAAGGTGTCTCCCCCAGGCAGAGGGTGCAGGAGGGGCGCATCCCCCAGCAGAGGTTGCAGTCCCTCTGCTTTTGAGCCATCCGTGTTTTCCCCCGTCCCCTTGGCAAGCGCCTGTGTTAGGCTTGGTGCAGCCTGGTGGCTTCTCTGCCCTCCTGCCCGTCCCCCCTGCCCTTGCTGGAGCCCCCCGGCATCTCCTTTGGGCAGGGAAGGCTGGGCCGACAGCTGGGAGCTCCCCTCCCCAACCCCGGGAGCCCTGTCATGGAGGCCGCTCTGCCGCGGTGGCACCCATCTCGCCATCTGGGCCGGGGTAAGGTCAGGGCAGAGTCACTGCCGTGTCTGGATTTTCCTTGGATGGCAGCTCCTATGCCCAGCATTTGTCCAGGCTGTTGCGTGCAGACAGAGCCTGCCTTTGTGTCCCCCCCACCCCAAAAAAAGCCACGCGCGCCTCTGTCTGCCCGGCAGCCTCTCCCCGGCCCTGCCGCCAACAGTTGCCGCCATGAGGCTGGGGTGCTGGGCAGCACCTGCTGCCGCCGCAGCTGCAGGGGGACCCTAATTTCGGGGGAGTATGCGTGTGTGTGTGCGTAAGGATATCGCAAGCAATGTCAGATGTGCAGAACCGGCTGCGGGCTGGGATGGGGAGGCAGCGGCAGGGATGGAGATACGGGATGCTCAGTGGGTCGCAGCAGCAAAGCCCGCGGCAGCCCGCTCTCGGCTGGCCCCCGCTGGGTTACCATGCAGGCGGTTATCTTTGGCTGGCCCCGAGTTCTGTGGAGAGGACAGGCTTGGAAAGCCCTCGGGCCCCACGCGCTCGCTCTCTTCCCTACCAGCAGTCATGGGATTGGGACGGTTGGGAAATTCCTGCCGCTGGCCGGGTGAGCAGTGCGGGGATGACTTCTCATGCTGGCGGGGAGTCACTTCCCGAACCGGTGCCTCGGGGACCCAGCTGTGCACCCTGCGGTCTGAGGGTGCTGCAGATGGGGAAGTGACATGGGGACGTGAGCCATGAGCATGCTGCGGCGGGGATATCCAGGGATATTTGCGCAAGGGAAGGGAGGCTTGCTTCCTAATGCTTGGGTTTTTCCTGTAAACCACCTGTCCTCACTTGACAATCTTTGTATTGGGCGGCTGTCATTTTCCCAGACTGTCTTTCCAATTTTTTGGGTGGACAGAAAGCTACGTGTGTAATTGCAATGGGAGTGCTCAGTCACGCGTTTGACACTGGACCCTTAGTCACCTCTTAACCATAGTCATCTCTTGTGCCCACCGACGACTCGATTTTGGGCGTGCTTGAAGTGTTGTACAGAGAGAGGGCAGAAGGGCGGTGCTGGAGGGGGTGCGCTGATGGTGCAGCCCCCTCCCAGTAACCACACCGTGCTGGGCTGGCGGCTCGGAGCTGGGGCATCCTGGGAGGTGTAGCCCAGAGACCTCGTTAGTTCACCATCTGCTCCTCGTTATGCAAACAAGGCACTGCCCTAGGGCTCTGCTGGGCTCCGGTGTGACCCTTGTGGGTTGACCCAGTTTTGGGTGCTGCCTGGTTATTTTGGGGGGGGCGATGAGCTGAGCTCCTTCTTCCAAGCAGCTTGATGGCTCCCTGCCCACTGCCGTCCCCTGGCTGCTGCGGAGCGAGGAGGCTGCAGGCCGTCCCTCCTGCCACAGCATCCCAGGACACAACACCTGGGATCCAGGCGCCAGCGATCCCTAAGGTGGGCATGGTCGTGGGACGGCGCAGCCAGGGCATCCCAGCCAGGATAGCGTCAGACTACACATCCCTCGCAGCCAGCCAAGCTCTCGGGTTTTTTTGAGGATTATCTGACTGCCCAGTCGCCACCGTAATCCCCACAGCTCCCTGCCCTGTCCTGAAACTGGCTGGCCTCGGGCATGAACACATCAGGACGTGTCTCCGTTGGGAATCTGCTCCCCCGCCCCGGGCTCACGCTTGCCACGGCTTGTTTATTCTCTCCCACGGAAAGCACAGCTGAACTGGCCCCACGTCTGGCTTCTTTGGCTTCTCCACTTCAATAATAATAATAATACCAATAAATAAACTCTTCACGCTAAGTGGGTCATCCCCGTCTCTATGCAATGGGATGCAGTGCTGCTCTCATGTCCTGGGGAGGGTCCAGGGGCTCCCTTGCAGCCCCCCTCCCGAGGGCAGGGAGATGGGGGTGCTTTGGGAAACCAGATTTGGCAGCCCGTGGAGGCACCCCCTGGGACTAGGATCCTCTTCAAGCTTTGTAGAAGGATGCTTCAGTGTGTTCACAACCCTTGACGTGTCTGGGCAACATGACCTGAAAGCAGGCGCTGTGGGGACTGGGAGCTGCTGACCGGGGGCTTTTTGGGAATTTCCCTATTGCCTGCTGGCTCTCTTCCCATCACAAAAGCCCCCATGCGTCGGCCTCGTGGATATGATGCATGACCTGATCGTGGTCCATATGAGCTGGAAGGAGAAGCTGTCGGGCTCCCTGCCCGCTCTGCCGGTCCCCATCCCCGCGGGTCCTTTCGCGTTGCCCTCAGCTTAGTGCTCAGGGTAAGCGGCTCGGGTTGAAAAGGGGCCCTTTGTGTCTCGGCACATGAAATCCGGCTCTGGGAGGGCTCGGCCCCCCTCGTGACCCTGCTGCCGGCTACCCTANNNNTCTTCCCTCTGCCCTCTCCCGCTCCATCCCCATCCCATCCCTTGGCAGACCCCTCGCCCCCTCCCCACGTTGACACAGCCCCCGTGGGCGCCTGCGCCCAGCTCTGGGAGGGAGATCCGCTCCTCGGAGCATGCGTCCGCGCCTCTCCCCAATCAATGGCAATAATTTTATTGGCATGACAAGGTAGCCGACGGTTGCCAAAGTGAATCCATCAAATACCTCTCGGCGGCTCCCCGCCCCCTCGAGAGCTCTCGCCGGAGTCGTTAAGCTGTTTTAATCAAGGTGGTGGTTGGAGAGCTGGCGTGTTAAGTGTATGGGGTGGCGGGGAGGGGGTGGCAGAGCCGTCCCCGTCCCCCTGCTCATGGTGGGGAGCGCTCGGCATCGCCCCGCTCCTGCTCGGCAGGAAGGGGCCCCCGCTCCCTGCGTCGGGCTTTGTTGAGCCGCCCGGCTCCGAACAGGATGTCTCATTGTTGGAGGAAACAATTAGAAATTCATCGTGAACCGTTGGCCTCGGGGACCGGCCAGGGCAGCGGGGCCGGGGCTGCGGGCAGCTGCCAGCTCTGTCCTGGAGTGACTCCTGGAGGGGGACGCCGCCGGGGCTGGGGCTCCTGCCTCATGCGGGATGGATAGGGCTGAGCATTTCCATGCCCCTGGCTCTCCGAGGGATGCTCCGGCGTTGCTCACACAGCCTTGGGGAGGCAGAGTAGGTGTCGGGGGGGGG
>VXBH01000807.1:43978-56085 GCA_013400035.1 Rynchops niger | reverse complement strand
CTCCAAACCCCGCTCCCTCCACCCCTCGTGCCCCCAGGCTTTTAGACTCACAAGCCATAACCCTCTTCCCCGCCCCTTGCCTTTTCCCCATCTGCTCTGCTCTCCGCACAAAGCCGGCAGGTGAGTGAGGGCTGGGAGCCTGGCGCCCGTCCAGCCGGGGAGGCAGCAGCAGCAGCAGCCGCCAGCCCTGCTCCAACCTCCCCTGCCCAAAGCGCTGACGGTGCACGTCTCGCCTCTCCCTGGCTCCGGCGCCGGGTGCCCGCAGGCAACTCGCCGCCTAACCCCAATCCATCAGCCCGCTCCGGCTGCCGAGGAGCCGCTGACGGGGTACGGCAGCATCGCCGCCGGGATGTGCCGGTGTCGGGGCAAGGTGACTTTTTGGGGAGCGGCGCCTTGCAGAAGCGGGTGGAGGCTCAGGGTTGGAGGCGGATCCTGAAGACCCTGCGTCTTCAAAAGGGCTGCTGGATGCGAAGCTGGCTTCTGTGATCATCCTGAAAAAGGGGTTTGAGGGCAAAATACCTCTTGGCAGCCCGCTGAGCCGGCTCGTGGTGCCCCATGGGGTCTGCTCAGGTCTGCACCAGCAGCATCACAGTCGCAGCCAGTCCCTGCAGACCATGGCGTGCCCCGGCAGGGGCTGCCACCCTGGAAGTAGGGTGGATATATAGGGCTGGGAAAGGAAAAAGCAAGAGCCTGCGGGTTCGTGCCTGCATGCGGGCGCTGGTCCTGCCCCGGTTGTCGCGGGGCTGTGTGAGGCAGTGGTGGCCGTGGCTCAGCAGCTCTGGGAGAACGAGGCGGAAGAGCGATGCTTTGGGCTTGTTGGTGGGAACGCTGAGTCCCTCTAAAGCTCCAGGGGGGCTGTGTTAGGAAGAGGGACTTGCCCATTGCTGGGGGCGTTCACTGGGTTTTCCCTCCCGGCCGGCGGGGTTGGTTTAGTTGGTGAAGGACGAAGCTGCTGAACATTCTCTCTGTATCTCTCTGCCCCGGAATGATGTGACCCCTATTCTACTGGGAAGAGCCGGAGCACGACTCCTGCTTTGGACTTCGCCTCTTGCTGGGGACCTCTGTGGTGGCCTCATGGGGACAGGGCAGGGTGAAAAGCCACCCCATTGAGATGGAAATGAGCTGGGAGGCCCCAGCTCTGTTGGGTTCCTCCTGTTGGAGCCATTGTGCCTATTCACAGGCTTGAACACTGACTAATTTTGGCTTTTCAGGTGGGAGAATGGCCCTGGCCTCCCGCCAAAGGCAGCTGAGAAGAGGGAGGATAGGGGCCTGGGTGGGAAGGGCAGTGCTGGTGTCCTGCCTCCCCTTTGTGCAGCCCCATTAACCCCGGTTAATGGTGCCAGAGGAATTTTCCCTGAGCCCGTGGCCTGCTGGAGGAGGGAAGATGCTGAAGGAAGGAAGATGTGTGCTCAGAAGGGGCCAACCTGGTTTCCGTGTTGTTCGGCTCCCCGCATGTCCCAGCACAGCCTCAGGTAGAGCTGTGACAGCGGGGAAGGTCAGCCGTCCCCAGTCCCGTGGGCTGAGCCCCCCCCAGTCCCCCTCCCCAGACTGGGAGGAAAATCCATCATAAATCAAGAGCGAGGTGGAGGTGTGATATGGCACTTGGGGATGCAGGACATGACTCTCGCTGCCCCTTGGTGGCTGCTCCAGCCCATCATCCATCTCTGAGGCTTTGATACACGAGGGGGTCATTTGTCTCTGCTGCAGGTCCAGACGGGGACGGCGCTCAGCCCCAGGCCGCTCGGAAGAGCTGCTATTTGCCCTCTGCTGTCCCCTGCCCTCGTTAATTATGGGCTTTTCTGAAATGGAGCAGGAGAAGGGATGCTAATGGCAGGCTGGTACTGATGGGGAAGGTGACAGCAAGGTGCCCCGCAGGATCGGCATCATGGTGTGAAACGCGGAGGTGGAGGACCCAGGGCGGGTGCCGGGTGTTCGTAAGGGCGCAGACCCCTGGGACTGTGCCCCCGTTTCTCCTGTTGTTGGGCAGTGGGGTGGGGGACAGGAGTTCAACCCTGTCCCGTCTGGTACCCGAGAAGCGCACGGGGTGTGCTGCCATTAGTCGGGCAGGACTGGAGCTCTCGGCCTGCATCTTGCCTGGGTCATGCTTAGCCTGCACGGTACAAGTCAAACGCCAGGATGAGGGCAGTGCTGGTAATCCTGCCGTGCCTCAGGAATGAGCAGGTACCCGGGAGCTCTGCTCATCAACGGGCGGCAGAGCTGGAGCCACATCGCTGGGGTTTACACGTGCCGCCTGGGTAAGGGAAGGGGTCTCCCAGCCTTGGGGGATGTGGGTGTGCTATTCGTGGCGTGGGCCACCACAATAAGGATAATCCTTAGCATTTTGCACGACAGCGCTTCACGATGAAATGAGCTTGGTGAGTTCTTGCTTTAGTCCCTCGGCTGGACGCAGCTGCGTGGCCGAGGGTGAGTTGGAGCAGGCTGGTGGGCAGAGCGTCTCAGGCAGGGGCAGGAGCATCAGAGCCNCCCCGCCCTTTCCTTAGCATTGCAATTGGGTCGAGGCTGGAGGGGGGAGAGTGGGGCTGCAGGGTGATGCAGTGGGGGATGTGACCGGCAGCGGGAGTGCTGTCGTTTGGGGTTTGGCACTGGATTTCGAGGCCCCCGGGTGCTTTCCCTGNACCCGAGAAGCGCACGGGGTGTGCTGCCATTAGTCGGGCAGGACTGGAGCTCTCGGCCTGCATCTTGCCTGGGTCATGCTTAGCCTGCACGGTACAAGTCAAACGCCAGGATGAGGGCAGTGCTGGTAATCCTGCCGTGCCTCAGGAATGAGCAGGTACCCGGGAGCTCTGCTCATCAACGGGCGGCAGAGCTGGAGCCACATCGCTGGGGTTTACACGTGCCGCCTGGGTAAGGGAAGGGGTCTCCCAGCCTTGGGGGATGTGGGTGTGCTATTCGTGGCGTGGGCCACCACAATAAGGATAATCCTTAGCATTTTGCACGACAGCGCTTCACGATGAAATGAGCTTGGTGAGTTCTTGCTTTAGTCCCTCGGCTGGACGCAGCTGCGTGGCCGAGGGTGAGTTGGAGCAGGCTGGTGGGCAGAGCGTCTCAGGCAGGGGCAGGAGCATCAGAGCCCCGAGTCCATGGGATGGACTGCAGGTACCACCTCCACTTTCTGTTCTCTTTCTTACTTTTTTCCTCCATTTTACCTTTCTCTTTTATCTCTTCTACACCCACCAGTGCTAAAAATATCTCTGCTGTGGCACACCAGCCCCACGTTCTTACTTTCCTGCCCTTTGGGAGGTCCTTGAGTTTCCCGCATCTCACCTCTGACTGGTCAGAGGAGTNCCGTGCCGTACCAGAGCCGACGCTGGCACCTCCCCGCTCTTTGTGCGCCCATGTACCAGCCGCCGGCACAAAACCTCCCTGTGGCAGCGAGAGCAATTGTCTGCATGGGAAGCAAATAGTGGGAAAGTTTTATTTAATGGATGCTTAGTTCTTTTAATGCCATTTAGCAGCTGGAGAGAAGGAAGACAGCCAGCGCCGTGTGACAAGCTGGTTCTCTGCAGACCGAGGACGGGCTGAGGTGGTGGGGAGCATCCCTACGGTCTGGCAGAGAAAGGCAGGGTGATCTGATGGCACTTGGATTTTGCCATGCTTTGTGCTCTTGAGGGCAGCATCGGTCGGTCTCTCTGTGCCAGGACAGATCTGACGTGGCTGGGGAGCTCAGTGTGGGGGGATGCAGGGGATGCAGAGCCCGTGCTGGGGAAAGCAGCTTCCAGCCGTAATCCCCATACGGGCAAAGAAAACGACGCCAGGCTGAAAAAAGCCCACGTGGTTTTTATTAGCTACAACCCTAATGATGTATTTTGGATTGCTCTCCTGTGTGGATAAAAATTACCAGACCTTGAACAAAGGAAAAAAAAACCAACCCATGTCTCTCTGACCTTGAAGCTGTTCGTTCTCTCGTCTTCATTTCATTCCCCTCGGCTGGGGATGCGGGTCAGTTTTGGGTGCTATTTATAGTCCGCTTCGCTCAACGGTTTTCTTTACAAAGCGAAAGGTTGTCACCTTTGTTTCTGATACTGCAGAGAGGAGCTGCTCGAGGGAAAAGGAAGAATAAATGAGAAATTTTTCAGAGCATTCCTGTACGTGGCAAACCTTTGTAATCTGGAAAGATCAAAAAGCTCCGGACTACCGTGCCGAGCTCCTCGTGCGGACGTAGCCGAGGTCTGTGCTTCCCGGAGGGGTGTGGGATGATGCTCTGCTGCGCCGGCGAGTGGCTGCTGGGACCGGATCGGAGCCTTTATCTGCTCCAGAACAGTGATGCTTTCCCTTCCCGGGCAGCTTGGCTCTCCTGTCTGTATTTGGCGCAGTTGGCTTGGGTTTGAAACAACACGTTAGCTTCATCCTTCCCTTCTCCCTCTCCCGTGAAGGAAGATGTGGCTGCCTTTCCCACCTTCACTGGAACTGCCCACCCGGAGGAGTCCTGCTGCCGAAATGGCATCACCCGCCTGCGCCTTCGTCCCCCTCCTCTGGCCCCGTCCCTAACTGACAGACTCGTTGAAACAACAAATGTTGCCTTAATTTAATTTCCAGGCAAACAATAGTCCGGGGACAATTCATGAAACTGGCTTAATGCGATGGAATTTAATGGAGCAATTTGTGCGCTAGCGCGGCTGTGCGCAGCTCCGGGGTAGCGGGGATGCTGCTCCGTCCTGCCAGGTGGTCCCTCTGTGGGGATAAGCCGGGAAAAGGCTGATGCTCCGGGGGAAAGGGGAGGTTGTCCTGCTGCTCCCCAGGCTGTGCGTGCTCTTGGGGTGCAGTTTTTGCGTCCTGCTCCCCGATCCTGCTGCGGTGCGGCCTGAGAGCTGGTGGGTCCAAGCTCCGTGGTTTGGCTGGGAGGGGAAGGGTTAATGAGGGCGTTTTGGGGCAGGAGGGGGCTTGTTCTCCAAAGGCTCTGCCTTCTTTGGTCCTTTCCACCCTTTGCCTGGAGCTCTGGGAAGGTCCCTTCACCCCAGGGCCCTTTGCTCAGGGCAGGGCTGGGGAATTGCCCCCCAGGGCTGGGCACCAGAGGAGGGTTTGGCAATGGATGGGTCCAGGCAAAGGGCTCCTGGCCATCCTGCTGCTGATCCTGGAGACCTCTTGGCATCCCCCAGACTGGCAAGGACGCTTGGCAAGGGCAGGCAGAGTGCAGAGGTGGGAGAGAAGCCGTTTCCTTGTGCTGGATCTGCATCCTGGAGGGCATCTCCTTGGGGTGAGGAGACCCGTGTAAACATGTTCTCCTCCCCCAGCCCCTGCTTTGGGGTTCTAGATGGAAGCCTCAAATGCTGGAGCACCCCATCTCCCACGCGCTGGCTCTTCCCAACAGCAGTTGCCTCCAGGGCCACCCTGGATTGGGGTATCCGTGGGGCTGTTAACTGGGGTTCTTCGCTTTCTAGCAAGAGTTAGGAGCGATGCTGCACTGGGAGAGCACAGGCTTGTCTTTAGGGGGGTTACGGTTCGCAAAGTGGGTGAGAAGAGGCAGTTTGAAGGGCGGAGAGCCCGGCTGCTTGCGCCAGGGGTGGCTTAGATTTGTGCCACCCCACCAGCATCCCTCAGGCACCCTGGTACCAGTAACGCGTAGGCTTCTGCTGGGTCCCAGTAGAGGTTCCCCTGCTGTTTCTTTCCCCTTGGTGATTGATGGAGCCCTGTAGATCTTAATTATGTGCCAGCATCCGCAGAAGAAACCTGGTGCTGCTGTAGCTGGAGGCTTAACGCTGATAATGATGCTCTCTGGGCTGGGTGGATGCTGAAGTAAGGGGCTTCCTTGCTTTTTTGGGGACAACTTGTTGTCCTTTGGTGGATGTGACAGACGTCTGGAGCTGCATGGGTGGGAGCTGGGGTGAAGGGATGATGTTAAATATACATGTGGATGATTTCACTGTAGCTGTTCTCCGGTGAATCTTGGGGAAGAGGGAGCTGGAGACACATGGATGCTGCCTCCTTTGGGGTGAGAAATGGGACCGGAGGAGGAGGTGGCATCCATGTGACTCCACCAGGACTTTCCTCACCTGCAGAAGTCCTCCCCAGCCCTCTCGCATCCTCCTAATCCTCCCAACAGCATCCCCTACCAAAACCTGAGCTCCACCAAACTCATATAGCTCGTGATGCTCTTCCCCAGCCAGGACCTGAAACTAAATTTTTGCTGAAAGATGTGGCAAAAATCCTTCCAAGGGTGGATTTGGGGCTCAGCAGGGGTGCTCGTGCGCGAACTTGAGGTCTGTAGAGGAGTTTGCAGTCCTGGAAGCTGTGAAGGCATCAGGTCTGCTGGTCTCAGAGGCTGGGGTCAAGCGCCTGGCTGTTCCCTGGCTTTTTGCTTTCCCTTGACGGTGGTCAAAAATTAACCGGTAGCTGTTAAGCAAAAACGCAACTGAAAGTATTAGCAGAAGAAAAATATGATGCAGTTTTGATGTGCATGTGTGTGTATATATATGTATTTATTTTTCTTTAAAAGCTTCCAAAAATAGGCCTGTGTCTTGGCCAGAGCGACTGTGTCTGTAATTAGCTGTGGAAAGTGGGTGTCTTAGCGAGGCTGGTATGCAGGCAGCCACGCAGAAAGGCTTGGCATCCCTGGCAGTGAAGGTCGGGATGGGGGACCTTGGGGGCGGTGGGCACGGCTGGAGGGCCGGGGGGTGCAGGCAGTGGGCTCCCACCGTGTGCTCTGGACCGGCAGCTTTCGTGGCAGAGGGATCGGGGCAGCCTCTGCCCCCCTGGATGGAGATGATGGATGGGATTGGACTCGCCGCCGCCACGCTTGGTTTCCCGGGGAGGGGGTGTGGGTGATGCACGTGATGGTTTTTTGTGATAAATGAGCAAAGTCCTTTAAAAAGGCCTCAAAATCCAAAAAACTGCGCCTCGCCTGCGCGGCCCGTGCCAGCTGATCCCCGCCCCGCACGAGGGATGGAAACTTCCCAAATTGAATTCTCTGTTTATTTCCCTAGGGTTTTGCCGTGTTACTCTCCCTCTCTGTCTGGTATGTTTATGAGCCTCGAGGGATCTGTTTTTACGCTCAACGTTTAAAATTAAAGATGTGTTTCTCTTCTAGCAGGTGAGATAAATGCTCCCTGTCTCAGCCGGGGGTTTCCTTCCTGCCTCTCCTTCCCCCCTCCCGGAATCTGCCGGTGGGAAAGTGCGAGCCCGCGGCTGGAGCAAATAACCTGGGAATGAGACGCTTGGGCTCTCCTTCCGGGGCTGGGGGGACAGAAGTCAGCTTTGATGTGGAATGTGTGAGCTTTGGCTTCTCCCTCGGGTGGCTTCTTGTTTTAAAAGAGGGCAAAAATTGCTCCCTTTGGCGCGGCGATGGAGGACGAGGGAGTGAGGAGGTGAAAATGTGCTTGGTCGAGCTTCAAAGGGTGTTTCATCTCAGTGACAGAGGGCACGCCGTGTGACGATGTGGTACTGCCGCTCGTCTGCAGGAGGGCTCGTTAAATTGCCGTACCTCAGTTCTGTGGCAGCGCCAGGGTTTCTGGGGGAGGCTGCGTGGGGGCTGGCGCAGCTGTGGTGGCACCTACCGCCTGTGGTCCCCGGGGGTGTGTGTCCTGCTTTGGGGTGCCTCGAGCGCATCCCCCCCCGTGCCTCGTCCCCTCTTCAGCCACTGATCCCAGAGGTGGAGAGCAACCGCGTCCCACTGGCTTAAGGAGAGGTGGGGGAGCTTCTTCTGTGCCCCTTCATGGAGTTCAGCGTCACAGCTTGCATTCCCCTCTGCAGCCTCGTCCTTTCAGACCGGGGCTGCCTTTCCACCCGATGCCTGCTCGCCCGGGCTGCCGAAACGAGACCTGGGCTTCGTTATGGAAATGGAAGCAATTAAAGAGCATGCAAACAGCTCCGGTCCTCCCCGACACCATATCCGCCCAGGTGGCTGTCAGTGCCTCCCTCCTGGGATGGAGGCATCTCCGCTCACCTCCGCTCGGCTTCATTTCCCACCCCCCTCCACAAGCATCCCCACCGCCGCCCTCTGAAAGCCTCGGCTATAAACCCAACCCAAATCCTCGAGAATATGATTTTTCAGCCGAGACTTGGCCCATCTGAGTCAGTGCCAGTGGTGGTACTGCGTACCTGCAGAGCCGGGTGTTTTTGTAAGCATCTAGCGAGCTAGATTGCCCTCGGTGTCCCTGCCGCGGGTGGCAGCTCTCGCCAGCCAAAGCTGTTGAGTCAAAACTCTTGTTTCTGACCCCCCTAACCTCCCGAACTCTGGTTATGCTCGTGAGCAGGGAGAAACAAGAGAGAGCGAGTGGTTTTTTTTAAGGGCTTGTGAGTTTCTGGTGGTGTTTTTCATCAGGAAAATGATAGTCGTATAGGAGCAATTAATTGGAGGAAAGGTTTATGGTGATAAATGTCAAGAATGTTTCAAGGATGGTTTGGATGAAATACTTTTTTTTTCAATTTTTTTTTAAAAGCCTCCCAGCAAAACCCAAAAACTTGCCCTATTTTGAACCTTGCCAAAGAGAAACAACTTCAAAACTTCAGTTTTCTTTTTTTTTTTTGTGTGTGTTACATTTAAGTGCTCCCCCCCCCCGGCCCCCAGCCTGTGCTCCTTAAACAAAAGCATGTGTTTTCCTGGCCCTGCTCCCCAGAGGCGGCTCTGCCGGAGCGGAGGGCAGGGGCTGGGGAGGTGACGGCCGCACAAGTCCAGGCAAGTCCTGTTTTTTGGCAGGAGCCGGAGTCCTCCCTGTTTCGGGGGGTGGTGGACGGTGGTTGGGTCGCTCCTCTTGCCTGCGCCGTCCCTTTCTCCTCCGTGCCATCTGCGGATGGCCATGCCCGCAGCCAAAAGGAGGAGCAAGCTATAGGCGTGCGCGGAATACTTTGATATCGTGGGGCAGAAGGTGATAAAGGAAAGAATTCATGCTTCGGAGTGATGTTAGTGCCTTGGCTGCCTCTCCCCATGCAGCCATCCTCTGGGCTGCTGGTAACCCTGCTGTGCCTCTTGCCCCCGAGAGCAAACGGGGGCTTGGGAAGGTTGGCATGAAAAAAGTGGCATTATGTGGGGGAGGTGATTTCCAAGGCGGGTGTGTGTGTTGGGGGGATGTCCGTCTCTCCTGCATGGTCCGAAGCATCCTTGGGATGCTGTGGCTGCGTGAATCTGCCTGGGAGCTCCGCTCAGCACAGTGCGGCCGAGCCCTGCTGCGCGCTGCCTTCCAGCCACAGCCGTACCTTCGGCCCCAAGCTGCGGGGCTCAGCGCCGGGGTGTTTTTCATAAAGGCTCTTAATCACATACAGGATGTTTCTGTTTGCTCAAGCAATGAAATCACACAAACAACCCACCCCCAGTTTGGCTTTCGCAGAGCATCAGCTGCTCGACCCAAGTCCTAGGCAGGGCCGGAGCAATCCTCCCCTCTCCTCCTCCTCCTCCGGCTCTCGACCCGGCAGCGTGGCGAGAGCGCGCCTTTCATGTTGCGGACATGCCCTGGAAAGCTGCCCGGCATCGGGGACGGGATGAAATTAGGTCTGGGAGCTGGGGCTGACTCATCGCTGGGGCTCGCGCTTGGCCCCAGCATCTCGCGGGAGCTCGGGGACCTGGAGCCGGGACCAGCCCCGCGGGCAGGCTCCGCAGTGCCAGCTCCGACCCTCTCCGAAGAAGGGTTTTTTTTGGGTGGGTTGGGCCGGACTGTGTCGTTCCTGGGCGCTGGGGTTGTGTTTTCTGTATTACCCCAAGCACCCAGACCTGGATGGGGACAGGGCAGACCTGCCACTGCGCCATCATCTTTTGCTTTGGGCTTCGTCCTTCAGGGTATTAAGCGGAAGGAGAGCAGGAATGCGTCAGAATGGATTGAAAAAAAAAAAAAATCCCAAAACAAAACACCCTGACTTTTCTCGCCCCTGTTGCGTGCATCGGTCCCATTGCTGCCGTTTCCATGGCAAAGCAGCGGGCCCGTAACCCAGCCCGCCCTGTGCTCCTCGCCGTTTGGAGGAGCAAAAATCCTCGGAGACGATGAGAATAATTTAACAAGCCATTAACGAGAGCGGGGGAAAACACCGGAGGGGCTGGAGCAGGGTCGGGGCGGGGGCGCGGGGAGGCAGGGCTGGTTTTTGGCAGGGAGCGGGTCACGTTGGCAGCCTGCTCCCCTCGCCTTCGATGTGTTATGAAGTTTTGGAGGTTGCTTGAAAAGTGTCTGGGGAGCGGTGGCGAGCCAAGCGGGCCGCGGGCCAGCTCGCAGCTAAACATGTTGTTGTGTAAAATTGCAGTCAATTAATTTAAGACCTGCCAATTTCAACTGCAAAGCGCTAGGAGGTTCTGTCAAGTTTTCAATGGGATAAAAAGGGGGAAAGGGGGGGATTAGTTCTCAGCACTTGGAAGGGCAAATAGTGATCCTCTGCCTGATCCTGCAAAGCACCGCCTCCTCTCTCTCCTCCTTTTTCTTGTGGTAAACTTGCTGCCACCAATGTTAAGAGTCCTTCTGGCGTGTGCCGTCGGGGCTGGGGATGGCTGAAGGACATCAGCCGGCGCCTGGAGCTGCACCGATGGCTGTTTCAGGGCCTGGGGAGGGCACTGGCTGTGGGGGGATGACCCAGTCCCCTTTGGCTTTGCCCCATGGGGAGCATCCCCTCTCCTGCATCCCGAGGTGGTCTTCCTCCAGCTTGTCTGATCCTGCGAGGCTGATGCTTGGTGTGTTGGGTGGAGTGCTGGCTGTCTGAAATGGAGGAAGAGCCGGAAAATGCTCGAGGCAAGCCCGAGAGATGTCCCGTGTACCCTGGTTGCCAACCTGAGGGTCAGAGGGATTGTTTATGATGTCTGACACCCACAGCATGGTAGTGGTGGAGAAGACGCCCTGCCCTGGGGAGCTGGCAGCCGGCAGGGCGCAGTGCCTGAACCCCAAAAGGGCTCATCCCCCCACTTTCATGGTGGCAGCAGATGGAGCCCAGGTGTCAGAGAGCCCTCTCGTGCCGCAGGAGCGTGGCACCTCCGGCAAGGGCATCCTGGCTGGATCTTCGGCTGGTGTTTCGTTGTGTTTTCCGCAACCTTTGTTAGAAACGTGCTTCCTCATTTTTGGAGAGCGGTGTTTGTACGCACATCTGCAAGCTGGCTTTTTGTTGCGGGGGGTGTGTGTGTGGGGGGTGGTTTGTCTTGTTCATATTTTTTCTGGTTTTCCAACTTAGGGAAACTTCTGAGGAAGCCCAGCTCTGCTGGTGAGTAACGGTCATGAGACCGGTGGGGTGAGCCGCCTTTGGCTGTTTCCCTTGGGCCGCTCGTGGGGCTGAGCAAGAAGGGGAGCTTGTTCTGCTTGGGACTTGTGCCTCGCTGGCCATGGCTCAGCCTTCCCCTGTCCTCATCCCAGCTTGATTTCCATCTCCGAAAACACCATCGCGTAGATTCACACACGCGTGTGTCTCTCCTTTCTGCAGTCTCACCCCTGAGCTTTCATCATAGCCTCAGACATCATGGCAGTGTGTCCCCAGGACACCTTCTCCAACCGTCGTCGCTTTCTAACTCGCCACCGAAGGGTTCAAAGCCGCGTCCTGGTCAGTGTTTGTGCTTTTCTGTGCAAGCTGGCTTCCTCACTTGCGTGTGCCATGGAGTTACTGCGTTCCCCGTGGAGCCTCGCTGCTCCTCGTTGCTGGGAGGAGAAGGGATTTGGAGGTGGGTCCCTCAGGAGCGGGGCTCTGCTGCGTAGGCGCTGCCGTCTGCGGACTTCCCCAAAATATATTAAGCGTGATTTCCTCCTGCTTCGCCGGGGGCTTGTTAATATTTCACTGTGACACAAGGGCAGCCTGCAAAGCCCGTGCTTCAAACGAGGGCAGCTTTCGGCAGCGCTGGGGTTAGCTTTTTGTTTCCCCAGCTCTTAGAATCATAGAATCATAGAATCGCTGAGGTTGGAAGGGACCTTTGAGATCATCAAGTCCAACCATTAACCTACCCTGACAAAAGCCACTTCTAAACCATGTCCCTAAGTGCCCCATCTACCCTTTTTTTAAACGCCTCCAGGGGTGGTGAATCCACCACCTCCCTGGGCAGCCTGTTCCAATGGTTAATAACCCTTTCAGTGAAAAAATGTTTCCTAATATCCAATCTAAACCTCCCCTGACATAACTTGAACCCATTTCCTCTCGTCCTATCACCTGTCCCCAAGGAGAAGAGGTCAGCCCCCATCTCTCTACAACCTCCTTTCAGG
>VXBH01000807.1:0-43691 GCA_013400035.1 Rynchops niger | reverse complement strand
GATCCCCTCATCCAGATCATTGATAAAGATATGAAAGAGAACCGGCCCCAGCACCGAGCCTTGGGGGACACCACTTGTGACTGGACACCAACTGGATTTCACTCCATTTACCACCACTCTCTGGGCATGGCCATCCAGCCAGTTTTTTTCCCAGCGAAGAGTACACCTGCCCAGGCCATGAGCAGCCAGTTTCTCCAGGAGGATCCTGTGGGAAACGGTGTCAAAAGCCTTGCAAAAATCCAGGTAGATAAGATCCACAGCTTTTCCCTCATCCACTGAGCGGGTCACCTTATCATAGAAGGAGATCAGGTTTGACTCTTGCTATAACTTGTTCTTTGGTTTTAAAAATAGGTAAAAAAACCCACCCAGCAGAGGAGAAAGCCCACCAGGCCGGCTGTGGCCTGCATGCCACTGCCTTGCTGAGCCGGGTTGTGGCTCTGGTGTCTGCTCAGCTCCACTCTTCCTGCACTGGCGTTTCGGGGGGAAAAAAAAAATAAATTCAATATCGTTAAGGGAGAAGGACTACCCGGATGCCTTCTTGAGCCCCGCTTGGGTTTGAAATGGCTGGGAAGGACCCAGTGCAACCCAGCTGTGTCCTACTGCTGCCAGCTCGCAGGTGGGCTGAGGTGGGTTTCCCTTCCCAGCGAGGAGCTCTTTGGGAATGACAGTTGGGGGTTTTTTTGGGGATTACTTTTGCCTGATCCCGGAGTCCACAAACCGGAGCAGGATTGGCCCTCCAGGAGCAATAACAGAAGAATTACTGCATTGCATGGGCGTCTTTATGTGTTTTTTAAACCGTGCCTCCTAATTATAAATAATGGCTGCGATATGAGATATGATTATGATGGATGATGATTCCGTATTCTGCGTGCATTAGCGGCTTTAACCTTGCTGGGGTAATTATGTCTCATTTCAAATTCTGATACTATTTATTTGAGGTAGGGGACTGGGAATTTAATTTCTACTGCTTTGTCTTTTAGTATTATTATTATTATTTGAAAAGGATACCTTTGCAAAATTGTTTTTTAATCATTCCCTCCAGTTGGCAGCACCAGTTCATTAATATTTTCAGGGCCCGCGCGGGGTTGTTTTGGAGATGTTTTGGGGGAATGTGAAGCTGAGGGACGATGTACGGGAGAGGAGCTTCTCCTTTGAGACACGTGTGTGCATCCCGCCGGCTTCGGTCTTCCCAAAGCATCCTTGCCCTTTTGCACTGGCTGCTGCTGTTGACCCGTGTCTCTGCCAGCCCAGGGCTCCCTCCTCATACGAGATCCTGGGGGGGGGGGCGCCGGGGAGGTCCACGCAGGGCTGAGCCATCGTCCTGCCCGCCCTCTCTCACCGCCTTTGACGGCGCGTTTAATTAAAAACCGCATCAACCCGAAGACTGCGCACGTGGTCCTTAATCAGTTTGAAGTCTCTGTGAGAATAAAGTAATTATACTACTCGTTTGGTTACAGTAATTAAAACTTTAATTAACATCATTTCCCACCCCTTGGCCTCCCTCTACAGATATTCAGGCGTGCGATGGGTGCCTGCCAGGGTTGCATCTTGGGATAAAGCTGTTTATCCGGGGACTGTCTGCCCATCCCTGCTCCCTCCAGCATCAGGCCGGTGAGGTCCAGCCATGCTTGGTGCTTGCCCGTCTCTCGCCGGGCTGCTGGGTGCCAGCCTGCAGCCTGGTCTGGGACCAGTCACAGTGCTGGCAAGTCGCGGTGGGTGGAAGCTCTGCCTGAGGTCCCCTGGCAGAGTGGGGAGGGTGGTAGGTGTTCCTCAAAGATCTTCTGAGGACTTGGGTTTGAAGGCAGCGTGTGCTCTGGTCTGGTCTTAGCAAGAGCCAGGCTTTCAGAGAGCAGCCTTGCGTTCCCAAGGTTAATTTATTAAGAGGTGAGTGCGTCTCTTTTTTTTCCTATTGCATGGACCCGCAAGAGCTGGGGTTACGACAGTTTGTGGCCAGGTGCTGTCACACCTGGAAAGTTCCAGGTGGGCTCCAGCCCCTCTGCACCCCAGTTTACCTCCTGCCTGAGCCCTGTGGTCACTGATGGGCTGTGCGTTAGCCAACGGTACCTGGCGTTGCCTGACAGCCTGAAGAAGGGATTGCTGCCTGGAGAAGCGGGGCGGGGAGTTCTGCATCGATGCCAAAGGAAATCCATGCCGTGTAAAACCTGAGCGCTTAAATATCTCGAGCAGCATCCTTAGGGAGAGCAATCTCTATATTTAAATCTTCTCAATCTCTCCGGCGAAATTGCTGCTATCTGCACTGACGAGCCTAATTTTCATCCTGTTTTGTTTAACGGAGAGCCCACTGCAGAGAAGTGGTTTTCATCACTCCAGGTTCTGTGCAGTGGAGAGCCTGGCCCCATAGCTCTCCCCTGGCTTTACGGAGAGGTGGAGAAGGCTGTAGTGTAGCCAGGGATGTGGCTCCCGGGATTGGAGATGCTACAGCAGAGGGGCCAGAGGTTTTCCATCGTTAAGATGGAAACGAAAAGCGAGCGCATGGAATTTAGCAAACACATCAAGAGCTCAAGGTGGAGCGAGCAAGAGGGTCTGAGTGTATTTGAAGCAAAATATTTGCAGGCGCTCTCTGATGCGCTCAGCCCGAAGCCAGGCTTAGCTGGCTGTTATCGCTGGGAACACTGAGCATGGAACGATGGAAGATTTCTTCTCTAATCTTGGAGGTGCTTATGTTTGGAGCAGGGACTGTTTCGTGAGGAAAGGCAGAGCCTGCAGTTTTGATCGTGGCGTGTCAATAGTGGAGATGTTGATCTGTAAAGCAAAAAAAAAGTAAAAAAAAAAAAGTAAAAAAAAAAAAAGTGTTGGCTGTAGCTTTCGGATGCCTCCTGCTGCCGTCGATTACGTTCCCAGGAAATACATCATGTGATGTATGATTTTTGTCATTGACTTTTTAAGAGATTCTGCATGTCCAGTCCTGCTGCCTGTGCTGGGTGGTAATATTTGATATTGTCACTGTGCCCTGCGACATTTAGACCCTGATCGTTTATTGCTTATCAGCTTCTCCTGGGCAGTCTGCTGTGATTTGTCCATGGAGATAAACCACCAGGACAGCCCAGAGCTGCAGTAACAAGAGGCCTGATCGGTAGGAAGGGATCAAAGCCAGTGTTAAAGGGGGGAAAGCCGAATTTCCCCCATGCAGTCAGTGTTGTCCTTCTCCCTGGGTGGAGGTGAATGGGCAGTGGATTTAGTTCCTATTACATCCCCCTCGCTGCAATGTATTGCTGCAGCAAATGGCTTTGGGCTTGCACGCCGTGGAAATAACAGCTGGTGCACTTACGCAGCTGGAGCTGAATGAATGGGGAGCTGCTGAGATGAGCTTGCAGAAGGCTTTAGAGTCTGATGGATGGATAAATCCAGACGCAAGCCATGGTGCAGGCAGCTCTGATGAAACAGGGGCTTGGCGGGTGCAGGCGCTGGGGTGGGAGGACATCTGACTGTGCGGGGGTCCCTTGAAGGAGATCCCCCCCCTTGGGATCCGTCCCTCCGCAGCTTCCCCTGCGTGGGCTTTTCCTGACACTGGCTCCTCTGTTTCCAAGACCGACAGCCCTTGCCTTGTCCTCAGGCAGCTCCTCTCTTGCTGCTGTGTTGTTTTAGGGACCAGGAAGGAAACAGCTCTTTTCCTGGAGCTGAGGAGGGAGGAAGGATCCAGCTGATCTCCAGCTGTGCTGCAGCCTTGGGAGCTCCTCCTTCCTCCCTTGCCGCCTCCGCTGCCTCCTCCCTGCCTTTTGGGATCCCCTGATGGAGATCTGGAAAGGTTTGAGCCCCTGGCTGTAGGCATGTCCCAAGTGGCCAGGAGGGCGAGGGTGGTGGAACAAGCCCTTGTTCGTGTTGGGGTTATCTTGGTCTGGTTGCATGGTCAGAAGCGTGGCGAGGCTCAGGAAGCGGGGCTTGTCCTGCCCTGTTGAGCTAAATAGTGTTGTTAGGATGAAAATAAGTAGCGCTGCAGATTCGCAGGAGAAATAGCAACTTCTAAGCAGTGGAGAGGCTGGGGATGGTGACTCTGGGTCTGTTCTGCTCACCAGCCAGGCTGGCCATCGCAGGAGACTGGTACTGAGGGTCTGGGCTGGTCCCCATGGGACAGAAGGATGCGGTGTCCTTGGAGGAGCCGGTTCCTTGGCACTGAAGGGATGACTTTTGTTTGGAAAACGGAGTACTGAGTCCTTCAGGCGAGAGCTTTCTTCCCAGGGACTTCTCTGGGACGTTTAGGTATTAACTCGCCCCAGGCTGGTCACGTGCAGCTTGAGTCCCGTGGGAGCCGGGAGGGTGACACGTTGCCATGGCTTCAGCGCGCCGGGGGCCTGCTGGGACGCTTGGGATGCCTACGGTAATGAATAAACGAGGGGAAAAATAATCCTATATTTCTGTGATGTGCGCTGCCCTTCACTGCTTGTCACCCACAGCTTTTTCCTACACGGAGTGGAGCAGTGGGACTCAGTGAGAAGGTCTCCATGTCATTTTACAGTGTGCTTTTTCTGGCTTCACCTTCCTTCAATTTTGCAGGGCTAAAATGCCTTACCTGTCCCTTACCGGGCTTTCCTACCTCCGCAACTCCCTCCTCTCTTCCCATGGCTTGAGAAACAGGAGGACCCACTTACCTGCTGGTGTTCCCTTCCCTTGAGAGGGACGTGTCTGCGGTGAGGTGCGGTGCTGGGGTTTCGCTGTGCATTTGCGCTGGAGAAAGCTCAGACGGGTGCAGACCGGAGGGATAGTTTTGGGATGTTCCATCGCTCCTTCCCCAGGGAACTGATGCCCCGGCGGCTGCTGTGCTGCCCCTGGGGACGCCCTGGGGCTCCTGTCAGTTTTGTTTAGCCGTGAAGTGCCTCGGAGGTAAAGCCCTTCCATCGCATTCGGAGTGCGTGGGGACGGTGGCTGCGTGCGCACTCCGTGCAGAGGTTACTTTGCATCGCCGTTCCTTGGCAGAGGGTCAGTGAAGACCGAGGACTGCCACCCTGCCGGTCCATGGCATCACACAGAGGGGTCCCCAGGGTCTCCTGTCCTCCACCCGTCCTTCCCCGTGCTGCTTGGCAGCTGCCAGCGCCTCCCGCCCCGTCCCCGGCAGCCCCTAGGGCAGAGGCTGCTCATCGATTCGCTTGTCGGGGGCCTCCCTCTGACCGCCTCAGCCCTGAGCGATGCTGATTGGGAAATAATTGCAATAATAATAGAGATATTTTGCTCCTGAGTGACTAGACGATACGAACTGGGCGCTGAGCCAGGAGAGTTTTGAAGGGCAAAGCTGGGAAATCAATGGCTCGAGACCGCCGGAGCAGCCGTGGGGCTGGGACCTGGGGCTTTGCTGGGGAGGGAAGCAGAGCAAGTGCCTTTATCCGTCCCACGCCGTGTGGCTCCCGATGGGGGCGGGGTGATTGTAATCCCTTCCTCTTCTTCATTGTCTCTGTCAGTCCCTCCTGCACCCGGGTTTGACTTTGGTGAAGGCGCTGCTCCCATGCGGTGCCCTGGCGCTTGCTTCCTTTTTCCAGGTTTTGGTACAGAGAGGTGGAAAAGATTTTTCTGACAGCGTTTGAAGAACTCTCCTGTTCTGTCTGAGACAGACAACAACTGACAGAGTTGCTGGAATGGTGTGTTGGGCTGTACTTCCCCCTCCTGCTGATGGGGCAGTGCGGGCAGACCTGCTCGGGGCGGGTTTTGAGAAGGTTTGCAGATGGTGGGCGAGAAGCTGGTCAGTGCTGTGCCGTGCCGTGCCCCGTGGGCTGGCGCTAGTCTGTCCGGTTCTGCCGAGCCCGCCGTGTGGGTGGCTGTACAAGAGGAAAAGATGGAAATGAGTCTGAGCGAGAAAAAAGGCTGTTGAGGATTTTTGGGGAAGGTAGTGCTGTGTTTTCGGGGTCCTGCTGGGCAGGGTCACCCCCCTGCCTCCCCCTCCCTATGGCAAACCCCAGCGCCTTCACCCAATTCCCACCCCACCTCTCTGGAGAGGTGCAGCGAGTACGTCTGTCAGCCCATGTGGCCGAGCTCAGGATGCTGCCTGGGGACAGCACAAGGGCAACAACACGTGCTTTGAAACTGGTTAGATGAACTGGTGTCATATCTGTCAGTGTCAGCGAGTCGCTGGCATTTGTTGCTGTTATGAGCATTGATTTAGCTTAAGTATCTCCTTGTTTTTTGCTTTATTATACTGGTATAATTAAAATCACAGTATTCTCCAGCTCAGGGCAATGTCAGGCCTGGGATGAAACCCTTGCTTGTATTCACCCTTATAAAGCAAGTGGGTTTCACTGAGTGGAATCAGGCAGCTCATCTCACCCTTGGCAGGTTCCTGGTAAGGCAGGAGCATCCCAGCCCTGTGCAAGTAGCCGGCAAAACCTCCCCCTGGCTCAGGAGTCCGGGAGGCCAGCATCCAGCTCCGCAGGACCCTGGCATGCTGGGTTCCAGCAGCCGGCAGCAGGCAGCTGCCTGCCCGTCTGGGAGAAGGAGGAGGAGGAGGAGAAGGCATGTGTCTGATCCCTGCCCGGCTGGTGCATTCCTGTGCAGGCAGCTGGAGGAGTGGAGATAGCCGGGGTGCCGGCTGCCAGCCCGCCCCGCATAGCTGGGATGTTTCTGCGGGGCCGTCCTGTCCCTAGCCCCGGGTGCAAGCCTTTGGGAGATGCATCCCCAAGGCCCTGCCTGTCCCCCTGCCACCCCGCACAGAGCAGCCATACGGCGAGCCCTGGTAAGCACGGCTGGGGCCCTCCTGGTGGCGATTTTCTTGATGCCCGAGCAAAACCTCATCACCCTGGCTGCCAAAACTTGGTAACCTGCAATACAGTGGGAGGGAGCAGGAGTCACTGCCTTCTCCCCCACCACCTTCTCCTCACTCTTGTCCCCCGTCGCGCCAGTGCCCCCCTTTCCAGTCCCCGCGTCTCCACTGGCTGTGACCCCCGGGACAGGCGATGCTGTGGCCCTGCAGCTGCTCCCGGCTCCGCATTTCACTGAGCAGGCCCTGCACCTTCCTGGGGAAGGGGGGAAAAAGGGCATATGTGTGTGTGTGTATGTCCCCGGAGCAGCTGATCCAGGCACCTCATTTTAAACCCCTCACCCTCCTTTGGAAACCGGAGAGGAGTGTGCGGGTGGCAGCTGCTGGTCCCCATGGGATGGCTGGAGTGGGGAGGCATGTGGGGGGGCAGCCGGTGTCCCTGTCCCCCCGCCGCCTGCTGCCTTAGGGTGAGCCCAGGCCACATGCCAGGAGGGGCTGTGCAGGCTGGCACCCCAGGGGGGTCCCTGTCCCCTGCCGGCCCCTCTGGCTGGACACGGGATACCCCCTTTCCGGCTGTAGGCTTGTTGGCACGATGTTGTGTGACACTGCCCAGTAGCTGTCACCTCTGCCTTGGGGTGGCTGGGCTGTGCAGGTCCTCTGTTGCCTCTGGGAGGTTGCCCCCTGGTTTGGGGGTCAGTTCTGCTGGGACCAGCTTGTCTCCTGGTTTTACTTGCTCTGTCTTGTGCCCTTGGGGCGGATGGTGCCAAAATCAAAGCAAAGTCCTGGGGGTGTTAGCACAGCCCTGCTCCTGTGGAGGGGGATGCGCACCCACCTCTTTGGGTGTGGAAGCCCGGGGCTTTGGTGGTGCCTGAGCTGGAGCACCAGTGACATGGGGACGGGAAGGTTTCGGTCCCCAGTGGCGTGGGGAGGGAAAGGTTTTGGTCCCAGGGCTTGGGCTTGGCCCTCGGCACATGTCAAAGCTTTTTCCTCTTACCAACCCAGGGATGTGCTGTAGAGCTGCTCACCGGTAAGAGAACGGGGCAGGAGAGGACCAGGGCGTGGGCGAAGGTTGGATGGGGACCTCGGTCCAGCATCCTCTCCTCGCAGCCCTGTCTTGTCCCCCCTGCTCAGTCTCTGTCCCCGATGGACACCCCTGGGGCTGGGGGACTCGCTGCTTCCCCCAGCGAGTGTTGGGAGGGAAGAGGAGAGGCTTTGAAATGCACTCTGGTAAATAAGCCCTTCTTTCGTGTTGCCCATCAGCGCCGTGCAAGCCCCGTGGAACTGGAAAGGGTCCCCGTGAAAAGGCTGCGGAGTGTGTTTCAGGCAGATAAGTCCCTGCCTTTGAAGTGTGGCAGGCGGGCAGAAGCGCCCTCCTCTTGTAGCTGCTGCCAGCCGCTGCGAATTAATCACAGCCCTGTACAGATAAGAGTACAAAGCGTGGCTGAGCACTTCTCCTGCCCGGAGGAGGGGGTCTGCGGGGGACCGCTTGGGACCCAGGATGGGGGCTTGAGAGCCCGGAGAGGGGGCGATGGAGGGCCCTGTGGGGAGAGACCGGCTGCGGGGCAGTGAAGAGCCACCTCTTCCCGGCAGTGGGCTTGGGGGGTGTCCCCTGCGGTGAGTCCCCCTGCGGGTGTCTTGGGGACTCTCCGCTTGTGCCCTCAAGCATGCGTTTTCGATCCTGTGGGGAGCTGGTGGGCCATCCCAGCACCCCCCAGACCCTGGCTAGACCCCTGATGGCATGTGTTAAATCCGAAAGCAGCCTTGGCATGTCTGCAGCTGCCTTCCCTCGCCGGCTGTGCTTCCTCCCCCTCCGCCTGGCATCCCTGGCCAAGGCTGAGCTGTCCTCTGCCGCTGTCCTCCTCCAGACCCGCTGCTGCCGCTGGGTGTCTGCCAGGTCACGGCTACTGCCCTTCATTCTTCTCATTGCCCGACTTACCAAAAGATGAGCCTGGGGAGATGCTTCTCTCTACTTTGTGCCTGTTGCTGGCAGCCGTAAGGACGTTGAGAGGTTTTCTCCTTGGCGGTTTGGCGAGTGGCGGTCGGGCAGTGGTTATGGGAGTGTGGAGGTGCCTCCTCACCTGGACCAGCCTGGAGGGCCTCCTGCCCAGGGGAGCAAGCATGCTGCAGTGGAAGAGCCGTCTCTCCTCTGATGTGTTCTCTCTTCCTTCCTGGTGCTTTCACTTCCCATTCTCTCTCGCGTGGGTGTCGTGTCCCAGCCTTGTCTTCTACAGCTCCTCGGGGCAGCGGCTCTTCACTAGTGCTGGATGCGGTGGGGTCTTGGGCCCTGCCAAAGCTTCTGGATGCTCCAGCATCATGGTTCGTAAAAGAGAGCCGAGCTTTGGAGGGAGCTTTGGGCTCGACGCAGCAGCAGCAGGGCCGGCTGGTGCTGTTGTCCGGCTGTGACCCTGCACCGCTGCATGCTTCTTAGTGAGGTGATGTGCCCTCCTCTGCCAAAACCTGTATGGGATGGAAACTCACTTCTCCAGCCAAGACAAGGCCATCCCCAGGAACCCTCTCAGGGCCTCCTGGGGGAGGACTGTGCCTGGCTGGGGTGTGCTGTGCACAGTCACTTGTGATGCTGGGGTGCCCGGGGGTTGAAGCGTTGCATGCCCTCCTTTCCCTGCTGGGGTTCTTCATGGCTGGCTTGGGAGGCAAGGGACCTCTTGGGAAGGTGAGATGCCATTGCATCTCCTGGCCTTGCGCTGCCTCAGCCAGCCTGCTTGACTTCTGGGGGACCAGGTCTTAAACCCTTCCCTCTTCAGAGTGATGCTGCGCTGAGTGCTCGCCCCGTGGGGTGGTCTCCTTGCTTGGGTGGGGAGGGTGTGCACGTGGGTTTCCGGCAGAGCAGCCTCCAGGCTTGCTTTGAGATGCTTCACCGCGGCAGGGAGCTTGTAATTTCTTGCCTCCGATCTCCTCCGTTTTCATAATGAGGTAGCAGGCCAACACGATGACCCTCCCTCCTGCTCCTCCACCGCCGCGTGGCTCCGGGGTCCGGCTGCTGCCGGGGCTCCTGCTGGCCCCTCGCAGGAGGCAGCGCCGTCGAGCCCATGCCCGGAGCCAGCCTGAGGCAGGCAAGAGCGAGGGCAGGAATCCTGAGCGAGAAATTAGTGTGCGTAATTATTAGTATTGGGTAATTATATCAGCGTCAGGATGAGGAGAAAGGTTAATAGGTTTATTTATTTATTTATTTTTGGTAAATGTCTTTTCCCCTGGGTGGGAAGGCAGGCAGGGTGGGCAGGAAGGGAACGTGTTTCCGAGGGGGGCTGCTCTGATTAAACCGCATCCTCTCCCCCTTCCCCTGCCCCATGGGTGTCGGGAGAGGGGGGGAAGCCATCCCTATCCCTCCCTGCTGTCTGTAAGAGATCAGATGGGAGGCATCTTGTGCATCCCATGCATCTCTCCGCTGTGTTATGGTCCAAACCGCCCATCCCCTTCCCGCCAGCTGAGATGGGCAGGTTCCCATCAGGCTAATCCCACTGGAAAGGCCCTGATGCCGCATTCCCATCTCTGCCTGCATGGCAGCGGACGCAGCAGTCGGATCCTCCTGGTGTGGGATGACATTGGGGTCTATCTGCCGATGATCTCCTGGTGCTGGGGAGGAGCAGTAGGATGTGTTTGCCTGCCATGAGCTAACTCAAAGACTCCATCGTGCCCTGCCTTTTGGCCAGCCAGAAAACAACTTAATTGCCAGGTCTTCCAAATTTCATTTTCCTGAATCCCAAACCCCTCTGTAGAGCATCCTTAGCAGGAGGAGAGGCTCTGGAGAGGAGGGTTCCCATGTGTGCAAGCCTGGGGTGGCCCTGCGCCCCCCACCAGAGCACCTTGACGTGTGGCAGGCTGGGCTCCAGCCCCCTTTGAATACTGAGAATATTTTTAGGTTCTTCCTGGAGTCTCAAATTAACTGGAAGTGCTTCATGTCTGTTGGTTTTTTTTTTAATACATCTCTTTCCCAGCACTGCGCAGTGCAATAATGTAATGGGGAAATTACCCCGCTAGTTAAAAATTACTGCCAGCGCGACATCCAGCCATAGATCTATTTTAGAACCAGGCTAAAACTATATCGATTCTTCTGTGCCGCAACTGCATCCCATAAAAGGGTTGGAAAGGTGCGTTTGTCACGTTGCTGTTGGGGGGAGCTGCTATGCCTTGCTGCCGGGAGGGGGGATGCTCCCTGTTACCCTCCTCCAGAGAGCTGGCTTGGACAGGACTTCATAGGGGAGAAGCTGAGAGCCCGGAGGGGAGTGATGAGCGAAGGGATGCGGGGAGGCAGGGTTGGGTCCTGGGGGCGATGCTGTGGGGCAGGGGGTAAGGTGGGACAGGAGGTGCTGCATGGCCCTGTGCTGCAGGTGTTTGAGGCTTGACCTGCCTGTGATGTTTGGAATAGGAGCAAATGTGGTCCTGGGCAGAAAGACCGCCCCCCCCAAAAAAAAAATGCACAGGCAGAAGCTTTTGGACAGGCTTTTGGCATCTCTGGGTTCCCCAGCACACAGTGGTAACCCAGGGTGGGGGTGATGGGGAGCAGAGTCTGTGTATGGGTCTGGCAAAGGATGCTGAGAAGGTGGGTAAGTACCAGGACCAGTTTGGGTTATGGAGAAACTCCTGCAGCAGGACGTACAGGGGGCTTTTGGCTGTGCCATGGGCTCCCAAGAGTTACACCTGGCCCTGCAAGCCCTGTCCCCGTGTCCCCTGGGGAGAGGGCGGCCCCTTTACTCACTGCTGCGCAGGACTCAACACTCTCTGGTTGCTCAGGGGTCTCTTTCTTAATTAAATACATTTGTTTTGTAAAACTGCCTAAAAATAATCCGGGGCTGGTGCATGCAGGAGGCTGGCGGTGAATCAAAGGCGCCGCTCTAATTAAACGGGCCCCGGTTTGTTTGTGAGCCGCATACATTTCCATGCTAATCAGCTGCACACCGGGATCCTGCTTTCCTGGCCCCGTATCCTCCTGATTGGGAACTATGCAAATGCTGGTGGCCATTTATTGCAGGAGGGGGACGAGGCGGCCGGCGTGCTGGGGCGGTTGCCGTGGGGGGCACAAGGGCTCAGGCATGGCTGTGCTGGGCTGTGGGAGTGGGCACCGTGATCAGGGCAGGGCCATGGGATGCGTTTTTGGGGGAGATGGTTCAAAGCAGCAGATTTACCCCCGTGCCCTGGGGGGGGGATCCTGAGCCCTGTGGCTGGGGGTGCTGGACTGGCTCCCCGTGTGTGCCGGCAGCAGCGTGGAGCTGATGCTGGGCAGCGTTTGCTCTGTCGTGCTGGGCACGCTGCTTCTCTGGGCACTCCCATCCCTGGAGGGGTTCAAGGCCAGGCTGGATGAGGCTTTGAGCAGCCTGGTCTAGTGGGAGGTGTCCCTGCCCAGGGCAGACGGGTTGGAACTAGATGATCTTTAAGGTCCCTTCCAACCCTAACCTTTCCGTGATTCTATGATTCTCTGCTTGCTGCTGGTTTTTTTGCAGAATGTGCTCCTGGCGTGGCCCCCATCCCATCCTAACCCATCCTGTGGGAGCAGACCAGACCCACTCAGCCATTTCTTCGGCACTGTCTCCCTTGAGGCTGCCCTGTGCTGGGGGACAGCCCGAATCTTGGGAGATTGTGAGGGATGGCATTAGCAGAAAGCGCCTCTTGCTTGTGGAGCTGGCAATCAGGTTACGGCAAGTAGCGCAGCCGAGTTTAGCTCCTGCTCGGTGGGTGCTTCCAGCCCCGTGGTGCCTCATGATGTGGTTATCACCGGTACAGCCAGAAACCAGTGTACTTAGGAAGAGCTTTAACGTAATTGTGAGCTGTTAGGGGATTAAAGCCTTTGCCACGTTCCTGCTCAGGGAACAAAGGCGCTTTCTGAACCTCTGTTGACCCCCAGCTTCCTTAAGACCCTCTTGACTTCCCCGGTCATGAGCCCAAGCGTTTCCTCTGATGGATGGGGAGACGGGAGCCCTGCCTGCCTGCATCGCAGCATCCTGCCCGGCCGGGGCTCGGTGCGGCAGGGCGTGCGAGCCACACTCGGCACTGCTGCGGCAAGACGGGGTTTGCTGCTTTGCTTGTCCATACCATGCTGCAAGTTGGAGGGGCTTTGGGGCTGAGTGGCAGTGGGGCAGTGCAGAGCAGGGCCACGTACGTGGCATCCCTCCCTGGAGAGGGGTGAACGCTGTCAGCATAAACATTGGACAAATGCAAAAAAGGCAAGAAAATATTGCAGTTTGCTCTTCTGGAAAGGCTCAGGATGTTTGCAGCACAGCTGCTGCTTCGCCATGCTGTGATGAGCACGGTGTGGCCGCACTGGTGTGGGACAGAGAGGTGGCATCTCTAACGGGTCATGTTCCCCTTCCCCGTCCCTGGGCTGCGCGTGAAACTGTGCTCACCTCCCCTTGCTCTCCCCGCAGATCCTGGTGGACTTGCCGGCCGAGAGGAAGCACCAAGCGCTGCAGTACGAGAACGTCGTGGCCCACGAGGGCAGCTCCATCCTGCGAGACCTGGTGCTGAGTCCTGACCGCCAGCACATCTACGCCATGACCGAGAAACAGGTAAGGGGAGGGGACGGCAGCCCCTTGGCAATCCTGACACGGCAGCTCACGTTGCAGCCCCAGCTCGCAGTCCATGCGCTGGGAAGCCTTCTGGGCAGCTCCCCAGTGCTTTGCTTCCTGGGGGCTGGACTGCCTGGGGACAGGACTCCTGTCGCAGAGAACGGCAGCAGCTCCTTCTGGCTCCTCTCTGCAGAAACGCTGCCCCGAGGCACTGACGCTGTGGCCCTTCTGCTCCTCTCCATGCCGGGGCTGTGCCCCAGGCAGTAACTGTTAGCAGCAGCTGCTTGAAACCCCCATGGTCCCTGGGGACCGAGGGCTGCCTGACCCTTCCTTGCTATGAGGGGCTGGCCATAAACCTCCTCCCTGTGCTGGCCGTTCCCTCCAGAGCAGGGTTTCTTCTTGTTAGCAGAAGCTCCTCACTCCAAACGGCTTATTCTCCTCTGGGGCAGCTACTTTTGCACCTCAGGGCAGAGGGGACATGGGGCTGGTGTGTCCCCAGACCCTGGTGTGCACCCCTTGGTCCCTGCCTCTCTTGTACTGGAGGTACAGACCCGATCTGGATCCGGTGCTGCTGTCCTGGCAGCACGGTTGGGATTCAGGGTAGGACGTTTCAGTTGGCTTTGTGAGTGTTTGCGTGATCCCCGACCTGCGGGAGAGCTTGCTGATGCGAGTTCATCCGCTGCAGTGGAGTGGGCGAAGCAGGTTTGTGCCGTGGCGGTGGCACTGTTTGGATCCGGCGTCATCCTCGTGGGGTGACACAGAGCTGCCTTGCTGGGACGTGGCGTGCCTGCATCTCGCAGAATCTCCGCTACCCAGCCCGGCAGAGGGGTGTGAGTGGGACCATGGCAGAGCTCAGACCGTGACAGCTCTCCTGGCCGCCAGCCCGGGGGCTTGGGAGGGGGAAGGATGCTGGAGTCGGGCTGTGGGTTTGTCTAGACATCCCCATGGGGACAGCAGGGCCCTTTCCCTCTCTCTCCCAGCTCCTGTCTCTGGTTTCTGCTCTGCTGCAGGAAACCTGGGGCTTCCCAGATGAGGTAGAAACTGGATTTGGAGTCCTCTGTGTTTCTGTCCCACACCTGGCTCAGCTAAGCCTCCCCTCTGCAGGGGAGATGTTGGAGATGTGGGTGGGCGGGTTGCAACGAGCTGGACTGGGGATCTCCCCTGTGACTGCTGGGAGCCGGCATGCTCCTGTGTGGGGTCTGATTTGGGGGGGACCTGCTGCCAACCCCCTCACTGCTGCCTGCCTGAAGTAATGTCAGGGACAGACAAATGGAAACGCTACAGGTATCCTCATTGGTATGCAAGCCGGAGGGTACTGATTGGCCAGCCTTACCCCAACCCTGTAGGCATCACGCTGAGCCCAGCCCCTGCTGGGCTGGGAGGAGGGAGAGCACCCCGGGTTTAGCCTTCGGTAGAGAAGTTTGCAAATTTTAATTAGCAAATGAGTCCTGCCCCATGGGAGCACTGGGGAAACTGAGGCACGAGTGTGTCAGGTGCAGGCAGCTGCCTGCTGCTGCCGGCTCCCCACGTCCCCCCTCTTCTCCTCCCCTCTCCTTAATAAAACCCACTCTCTTCCCTACTCCGGCTCGGTGTTATCAGAGTGCTGGTGGAAAGTAATTAAATGAGCAGTTGTAACAGAGCTCGAAGGGCTTGGAGAACGAGGGGATTTTAATCAAATCTGGAGGAGCAATTAATAAAGGACGGGTAACCCTCTCGGAGCTGGGCTGCGGTAGCCGCGGGGTGCCTGGCCGGCACCGGGAGCCGGTGTGGGGCTGAGCCGGCACAGCCCACTCCCACAGCCCTGCGAAGACGCGATGGTGGAAGGAGCTCGGTCGGGGTAAAAGCCCCCCTGGGGTGGAGACGTTGCCTGCAAATGTGCTGCCCGGGAGGGGAGTGGGTGGTGGTGGGGGCTCAGGCTGCTCCCTGCATCTGCCTCCTCTCTAATGGGGTGGGAGCTGTGGGCCAGGGTGAGTCCCATCTCTGGCGGGGTCTAGGCATGGACATGGCAGGGAAACACGCAGCCTGTCCCCCTTCACTCCCCACCTGTTCCCCGCAGGTGACGCGGGTGCCGGTGGAGAGCTGCGAGCAGTATGAGACCTGCGAGCTGTGCCTGGGCTCCCGGGACCCCCACTGCGGCTGGTGCGTCCTCCACAACATGTAAGTACTGCGGGATCGGCCCCGGGGCCACGCCAGTGAACCACGGTTTGGAAAGAGTGTCCGTCCCCACCGCTGGTCTCCTTGGGGGAGACCCTTCCTGTGCTTTGGCTTTGAAACATGTGGGGATGGAGTGGTCTGAGAGGTCCGTCATCCCTTCCCACAGCACCCGTGCACGGGAAAGCTGCCGGCACGGCAACTCTAAATCCTGCCCACGGGCTTTCCAGTTTGGCATCCTTGTGCCAGTAAGAAAAAATGAAGATAAAAGGCCTCAGAACTGCCCATTGCTGGTGCCAGGGGAAAGCAGAGCTCCTGTATGGACCTCAAGCACCCAGCGTTCCCCAGCTGGGCATCAGCTCCTTGCCAAAGGGTCTGTCTGCCGTGGTGTCAGCCCAGAGCCACGCAGGACCCCGGGGTATCCTCCTCCTCACCGTGGTGGTTTCATCCCTCTCCAGATGTTCACGCAAGGACCGGTGTGAGCGGGCAGACGAGCCCCAGCGCTTCGCCTCTGACCTGCGGCAGTGTGTCCAGCTCACCGTCCAGCCGAAGAACATCTCGGTCACCATGTCGGAGGTCCCGGTAAGCCACTTCTGTTGCCTGTGGATGCCCCCAGCCACCTCCTCACCCTTGGCGGGCAATGTCTTGGAAGGTGGCAATTAAAAATACCTAATGAGTACATGGCAAATAGAAGAAAGGGGAAGAGAGGTCCAAGACAAATAAAACATAGCACAGTGCAGAGCATTGATGGAGATAATAAACCGGTTGATGATTATTCAGAAAAGACATAAGTGAGCAATAAATATTTCTCCATAGTACAAACACCAACATCAGAGTTGCCGTTCATCGGCCAGTGATCCATCTAGCTCAATAGCCTGTCTCTGACCCTGGCCTGCAGTAGATATTTTGGGATGAGGCTTCGGTGTACAACTTGCTGCTCTCGCTGTGCAGACAGAAAGGATGATGGACTTCCCTGAAGTATTTTCCAGGCCATTAGCATCGTGAAGAGAATACAAAACAGCGTATATTAGCAATAAAGTTTTGAAAACTGCCAGGTCTGGCTATCTGGCTCTCAGGAGTTCTAAAAGAGCTGCTGAGGAGCTCCTTGGCCTGTGGGTATTTGTAATAATAGAATAGCGAATGATTATCATTTTGTAATAAATAAGCAAATGTTGAGAAAAGCCCAGGAAACAGAGAAAGTTCTCGTTTTTTTGCCCCGATGCAGAAAGGGCACATGGGATGGACCAAATGGTCAGAGACTGCTTAGTTTAACATCAGATTTAGAAAAAATGAAGGAAAAAAAAAACCCGCCTACAGGATACAACTGATAAAGATTTAAGGATGGGAATATAATTAATGCCAGTCAACGTGGTTTTATGTCAAACAAACCACATTTTGCTCTTTGATGAAATTATGACTTGAATTAGAAGAGGGACTGTGGGGATGTGATGTCTTTAGGCTTCTACAAGGCATTTGACTTGGTACAATGCAATGTTCTGATTAAAAATTAGCATTATACAATATTGATAAAGCACGTGTTAAGTGGATTAAGAACTGGCTACGTGACAAATCTCAAAAAGTCCTCATCAAAGGGGAACTGTCACCAGATGAAAACATTTTGGAAAGCGCTTCTGCAGGGGCTAACGTTTGTCGGGAACGTGGAAATAAACGCGAGGTGGCTGCGGATGGGGCCTGCTGGGACGCTGAGGCTGGCGGGGTGGTGTGGGGCGAGGTTCCTCTGCAGAGCAGTTGGGTCTGAGCGGGGCTGGTTTAGCAGAGAAATGGGGGTTTGATGTTGCCAAGTCTAACATCAGACATGGAGGGAGAAAGACGAGCATTCACCCGGCGTCCTGGAAAACGGTGCCGGGGCTTAGCCCCCACTGTGGGGCTCTCCACGCTCCTCGGGCGAAGCTGGGAAGAGGGTGGCGTTTTCAGCTCTGCGGGTGGTTATCTCCCTGACTGGTGGCAGGACGCTGCACGGAGGTCTGGTGCGGTCGGCACGGGGATGCTGCGCTCAGGCCAGAGTCCAGCTTTTAAAGGGGGAGGCTGAAAACCTTCCGTAAACATCATGTAAATGAGTTGAAGGCTGGAGAAAATGCCTTGCAGTGAGAGACTTCCAGAGCTCAATCTGCTTAGCTTATCAAAAAGAAGATTAAGAGGTGACTTGATTACAGAGTATAAGTGCCTTTACAAGGAGCAAATATCAGGGACTAAAGGGCTTTTTAATCTATCAAGGAAAGGCATAACAAGAACTAATGGCTGGAAGCTGTGAAAAATTCAAATTAGAAATAAGGCAAGCGTTTTGTAAAGTGAGAACTGCTGACCCTGGGAATGACTTTGCGAGGGAAGAGGTGGATTCCTCCCCTCCTCATCTCTGCCGGAGCCGATGCCTTTCCGCGAAACGCTCTTTAGCCTGACTCTGTGCTTCGTCTCTGTAGAGGTGAGGTGTAATGGCTTCTGGTACTTCGAGGGCAGAGGACAGGAGGCTGTGAGTCATTCCGTCTTTTAACCCATTTAAATCCACGCTCCTTGCTTGAGCGGGGAGGTCCATGGATGGGGCTCGCTGGCAAAAGCCCCAGCCAGGTCTCCCCACCACATGTGGGTGGTGGAGTGTAGGGATTGTACTCCTGGTCTTTTCTGTTGGCTGGACTTAACACATAGCAGACGAGGAGGAGTCTTTTTTGCTAATTTTCTGTACTGATGCTCTTGCTTTTTCTCCCCCAGCTGGTCCTGCAGGCCTGGAACGTCCCAGACCTCTCAGCAGGAGTCAACTGCTCCTTTGAGGACTTCACTGAGTCCGAGAGCCGCATTGAAGATGGAAAGATCTACTGCAGCTCTCCCTCTGCCAAGGATGTCATCCCCATCACCAGGGGCCGCGGTGAGCTTGTGCCCCGGGGTGGGGAGAAAGCCCAAGTCAAACCTTGTCCTCATTGTTGCCCCACAGGCAGATGTGGAGGAGGACAGTCCTCCTGTGACAGTGATCCCCGGCCCCTGAGCAGGACCCAAGTTGGGTTCTCGGGGTGTAGGAGGAGGACATTGCTGCTTGTGGAGGGACTGGTCCTTGGTCTCCTCCAAGCTGTGGGCACAGCTACTTGCTGACACTGTAGTGGTCTGTGCACCAGTCCTGGGCACCCTGGCCTTGTTCCCATCTATGGTCCGTTCCTGGGCAGGTGTGCTCTGGGTGGCCATGGGCTCTAGGACATTCTGCGGGCCCCAGAACTGTTAAGCTCTCGTTCAGTACCGCCAGTGCAGCCCAAGTCACCTGCCTCCATGCCAGCAGGTTGCGGTTAGCTGTAGGGGCTCAGACCTGTACTTGGTCTCCGTTGGCCCATTTGGTGGCTGGGTGGATGTGGGTGGACACCTTTTGTTGCCAGATTTGGGGGATTTTGTTAGTGAACTGGGCTAAGTGGTGATGCCCAGCTCCCTCCAGCCCATCACAAGCCTTGGGATGAATGCTGAGCTGTGCACTGTGTCCCTTCTGATGCCTTTTTCTGCCTGGGTCTCTCCCAGGGGACAAGCGCGTGGTGAAGCTCTACCTGAAATCTAAGGAGACGGGGAAGAAGTTTGCCTCTGTGGATTTTGTCTTCTACAACTGCAGCGTCCATCAGTCGTAAGTGTCCCGGTCTTCACAAGAGTCCTCCGGGAACAGATTGGTGGGGCAGTGTGAGACTGGGAGAGGGGGATCTCCGCATTGTGGGTGCTGGTGTTGCAAGAGGAAAGGGCAGTCGAGTACAGTGGTGTTTGCAGTGAGAAACCTCCTCCTTTTGCCCTTGTAAACTGGGATGGTGACCAGAGCGCCCGCAGTTGGTTTGAGCGTGTGGGAATGCGTAGCATCAGGGCAAAACCTCACTTCAAAAACAGGGCTTTGGGTTTGGCAAAGCTGTGGAAGAAAAAGCGAGTTTACTGCATTGCAGACTGTAGCAATAATCCATGTGACCGAAAATGCCAAGCATCTTGTTATTCCTGGAAACAGTTAATAGGAGTGACTTGGCGATGCAAAAGGAGAAGCCTGTGTTTTCCTGCGACAGTACCTGCTTCCCAGGCTTGCTGGAGAGCAAGCTGGAAAGTTACAACAACATGGGGTGGAACAGGCCGCATGTCCTGGGGCGTTTACCCAAGAATTTCCTAAGTGGAAGTAATTGCGAATTTGCTTTCTTGTCAGGCTGCCGTGAAATCTACTCCGTGTACGGGTTTTTAGGCAGTTTGACATACGCACGTGGTAAAATAGAGGAGGTGTGGATTATCGATGTGCTGTCTAAGCAGCGAGCTCCTGATGAGGAGCCGTGGATGGTGTGTTTGAGCGGCGGGGAGATGGCTCTGCTGTGGGAACGTCGGAGGAGATGCCGGGGTGTGTTTGGGCAAAGAATTTGGAGCTCAAGAATGTAAGTGATTTCATTACCCTGGCAGAAACCTCCCATGGATGGTGGCCCTCCAGCTGATCAGTAATTATAGATAAGCAAATGCAGAGCGATCTCTTTTGGACGGCTTTGGGCAAAGTGTCTAGCCTGGCTTGGAGGGCCGTGCTGCAGGTTGCTCCTCCAAAGCCTGTTCGGATTGTCCACTTTGGTCAGGGAGAAGCAGGTGAGGTGCGGGCTCCCCGGCTGGGTACCTGGGTAGCAGTGAGCTCCGAGCGGGATGCCTTTGCTCCTGCAAACCTTGTGCATCCCGGGGATTTGTGGCCTGCCCGTTCTTTGCAGAGGGAGCGGGTCTCGGCTCCCGAGAGCGCTGTGCCGGCGAGGGAGGAGAGAGTTTACAAACTTGACTTTCTCCCTCACCTTGACTCCCGTGATGAGCTTTGTCTCCCTTCACGTCGTGTGGTTTCAATAACATTAGCTCAGCTTTGGCTCGGGCTGGCTGCATGTCATTATTTCGCAAATCAAAAAGCAGATGTGGCTTTTATTTTTCTAAATGAAAAAAAGAAGACTTTAAAGTACAAATGGCATCCGATTCGGTCCAATCGGGGCTCCAGCGTTTTGGTCCAGTGGGAAAAGGTGACGGGAATTGGCATTTTATTTTATGTGCCTGACACAGGAGGGGGAAAAAACCCTACACCTCCCCCCCCCAAACAAACCTACAACAAAGAGCCCTGACTGATTTATTACTGCGTTGATGTTTAGTTTTGGATGCATTATTTAAAAAGGCTAATTATGGATGCATTAATATTTATGGGCTTCGGTTGGAGCTGATAGAAAAGTCCATGTTCTAGGCTGGTGAATGTTATTATTTTCTTTACATCAAGAATTTTAGGGTTTGGAGGCAGTTTTAACAGTGTGACCTGCAGTCGAGTCATAGCCGAAGAGCATGACAATACCTAGGATGATGCAATACTTTTAAATACCATTTGCAGACAGACGTCTTTAATGGATCTCTTCGGAGTTAATAGCCTTTCAGATCCAGGTTTCATATTTTGTGGAGGAAAATCTATACGTCAGCCTGATAAATTCTGTATTAGGGGCAATATGGTTTTCCACGAGGCTAATGTTTTTCCTGTGGAGATCTCTGATGACCGTGCATTACGTTTTCTTTTTATATTTGGGCGGCTTTACTTAGGTTGGGAGCCAGAGGCCTGTGTGTCAAATCATTTCTCCGCCAAGGATGAAATGTTTAGGTGAGATTTTTCAGATGGCTGTGGAGAACTTTGAGGACTGTAAGGCAGCTCTTTGCTCGTGTAAGCTGGGGTAGCTCCAGGGAAACCAACACAGCTCCACTGCGCACACAGCGGAGAGTCTGTCTGACCCTTCTTATTTTCAGCAGATGCCTGGAAAGGCAGCAGCAAATTGCGCTGCTGTGAAGCCCTGTAGTGATGGATCCTGCTGCTGTGCGAGGATCCCGGCTCTCCTGTTTCTCACCACCCTGCAAAACTCTTCTTCCCGTGCTTTTTCAAGGACTGCTGGAACCAGTCTCATCCAGGGAGGGGTTGCAAAAGGGAAAATATGTCTAACCCCCTTCTCCTGCAGGGAAGGAGGGGTACAGAGGGGGTTGTGCTGCCCATATATTTGGCTTGTGATGGTCCACGCCGAGGGGATGCCTTCCAGGTAGACCCCCGTTGCTGTCCCATCTGTTATCGCAGGGCTTTATAGTGTTACCTGGTGCAATGGGACTGTCCCCATCACAGACCAGCATCACTGGCTCCTGGGGTACTTCTCCATGCGGAGTCCCTGGGAGCCTGGGTCTGGGACTCACACGCTCTCTGGGGCTCCATTCCTTGCTCCAGCAGGGTCACCTGGCAAGCTTCTGGAGGTCCCAGCTTGGTGCACCTCACCTGGCAGCCTCGGGGCTCCTGTGGGACTCAGGCAGGCGTTTCCAGGCGGTGGCATCTTCTGGGCATCTTGCTTCTGAAAGGCCTGTGCATCAGGCGGGGGATGTTTCTGGCTGACCTGAGAGATGCATTGAACGGGGGAGTGTAAATCTGGAGGTCGATGCAGAAAAACGGGTCCCTTGCAGAGGGGTACGTGAGTGGCTGAGGGTCGCTGCCCAGCCCATGGTGGGGGAACAGGGCTGCCCACGCAGGCTCGCCTGGGGACAGGCTGTGGTTCCTGCGGTGGAGGACGGGATGGAAAACCCCGTGGCAGGGACGAGGGTGGGTTCCTTTGGGGTTTTCCTATGGGGCACTGATCAAGCACAGGCATTGAAAGACCGCTCGGCGCCTTTGATCGTCTAATGAATCAGCCCATGTCCAGCGCGTGCGCGGGCAGATGTTGAGGTTGTCTTTGTCAGCGCTAAACTTCCTCTTCAAAGCATTTGTGGGGAAATGAGTCCCCTTTCAAGATAAAGATGTAACACCAGGCTCCCTGCCTGCCTCCGGCAGAGCCTGCACTGGCTGGCGAAGTGGGTGAGCAAGGAATCCTCCTGGAAAGTCAGCAAGCAATTCCAGGGAATACCAAGATGTAATTCTTCCCGCTATTTCTATGTTTGCTCTCTGGCTTTCTCCCCTGGAAACTCCAGTCCGTTACTCCTGTTGTGGTTTGGCTTTTCGGAGAGCGCGGCTGTAGGAAGGGGGCTGGCAAGTGGAGGGGGATGGGGGAGAAGATGAAAGCCTTCAGTGCTTCCTTCAATGCTACGGGTAGGTTTTGCAGCGCTGCTGCTTTTCCGAGCACTGGCGTGCCTGGCGCATCACCAGACTCTGCCCAGCATCACCAGCCATTGCAACGTGGAAGCAAAAATCCAGGCAGTGGCACAGGGCAAGGGGGAAAATCACAAATCTGGGGGGTCTTATGCTGAGAGGGGGGAGACAAGCAGCCAGGAAACCTGTGTTTGTGCACGCCCGCGCCGTGTCTTCTATCCGGGAGGTGGTTGTGATGGTGCTGGCCTCGTCCTTGTGCCTCGCTGCAGTGATGGTTGTGACACCTGGGTCCCATCACCTGCAGGGTGCTGAATTTCTCCAAGGCCGGAGCGAGAGGCAGACATGCCATGCGGCTCTAGCTCCTCCTGGCCAGAGAGATGTGAGTTTGATGTCGACCTATCCCACAGGTCAGGCTTCCCCTGTAAGCCTCCATTAACTAAATGGGATTTTAACACACAGCCCCAGCGGCTGGGGGCAGGGCTGGGCTGCTGTGGTGGCCGAGGCACCTGGTGGCACCTGTGGGACGATGTGGGACGATGCCAGCCCTTGTACTGCTGGGCTCCTCACTGCAGCCTTTCCGTCTGGCCGGGCCTTGGGCTGCCTGTGCCTCTGAGCTGCCCATACACAGTGTGGCTGCTTCTCCGCAGGCCCCCCGCTGCTTGTTTCCAGATGCTTACAGATGCTTCCTTGTTGAAGGCACAGACAGATGGCTGCGAGCAGTTGAGTGAGTGTATCTGAGTTAGCACAGCTGAGCTGCAAGGCGGTAACAGATCCCTGCGTACTCCTGGGCTGGGGCAGGTGGAAAATCCCGTAGGATAGCCCCAGAGACCACTCGGGATAACCTGGTTTATATCACGTTTGTAGTAAAGGAGGAGAGCTGGTGCAGCCTGGTGTTGTGTTTCAGTGAGGGGAGGCGGCTGAAGGTGTTTCAAGTGAATTACATGTTTCTGGAGATTTTAAAAACCAGGGCCTGATTCTGCATCCTCCAGCCAGCGTGACAGTGGATGCCCTGCACCACTCTGCAGCAAGGCTGTGTGCCCAGCCCCTGTGAGTAAGGTCGTGGCAAAACCCAGCAGGAGTGGAAAAGCATCAGGCTGGCGTGAAAGGAAGGGCAGGAATGTGGTGGTTTGAGATGGGCCAGGATGGATCTCCCACCCTGTGTCTCACCCGGCTTTGTGTCTGGACACCGGTCGGGAAGGACAGGGCCGTCCATAGGTCCGTGTAGGGGCTTGGGGGCACTGAGCGCTTGTTCTTGCTGCTGTTCAGCACTTCCCCCCCTCCCTGGGGCAGAGAGATGGATATAAAGCCCAAAGCACCGCAGTTCGGCCCCTCACTCCACCAGCTGCTGCTCCAGATGCGGGCTATGCCGGAGCTGAGTATTCACTAAGGATACATCCTCCTGCCAAGAGGAGGTCTGGGGAGCGGTCGGGGGGCTCACCGTCGGGCTGTGCTGTGCGTGCGCAGATGCTGTTTCCATCAGCACGGTGTTTATAATTTCCCTTCTCAATGGACCTCCCCTGCTCTGCTCTTGGTGCCGTTGAACTTGCCCCTGTCCCTCTTCCCTGCCCTTTGCCCCGTGTCCTTCCTCCAGGAATGTGCTACTCCATGGAAATAGCCCCAGAGTGTGTGTGTGTGTGTTTATGTGTATACACTCATGTGCAACACCTCGCTCCCCCTGTCCCTCTCGTTTGCTCACGCTTATGACACCCCTGTGGATGGTGGTTTTGTTTTCTGCCTTCCCCCCTCAGCGCGCGTGGAAGAGCTCTGGGCTCCTTTGGGCACATGGCACACCTGGGGCTGGGAGCACGGGAAGGACAGTGAGTGAGGAGCCCGGATCCAGCACTGCTGGCTTCCCGTGCTTCCCATCAGCTGCAGTATTGCTTCGGATCAGGCGTGAAGACAGCAGCGACCTCGCCGTGGTGGCGGGAGGTGCCTTCTGCAGACCTGCCCTTGCGCCCGGTCCCCTGAAGCCACCCCTGGGTCTGGGCTCATCCTGCAGCGATGCTTGTGGTCCCGTGCCCATCCTGGAGATGCGCCCAGCTCTGAGATGCTCCTTCACTGTCCTGCCGCCCTCTCCGCACAGCTGCTTTCCTGCAGCTGTGTCAGGTGTTTTTCTAGCGCAGCCTGAGCAAGTTTGGGATCGGTTTGGGAAGTGGGAGGGGAGCAGCACTGGGAGGTCTTGACCTGGCTGCGTAGTGAGTTGGGGGCAAATGTGGAGGCTGTGGGGAGGCTCCGGCTTTGCCCCTGGGTCACTCAGAGGTGGGCAGAGCTGCCCTGCTGCCTGCAGGGCTGCCTGCTCTTTCAGGCAGGCAGCGAGCCTGGTCTTGTTTGGGGATGGGGCATTCTTTGCAGAGTGATCCTGAAATGCGGGTCTGAGGTTGGTGCTGCTCCCTTTGCCACCAGGATGTTGGGAGGGAAGAGGGGTGCTGCCGGCGGGTCTGACCCCCTTCCCCTTGCCCAGCCTGGGCTTCGTCTCCACCTCTCCTCTGGCAGGGCTGGGGAGGAGGTTGATGGGGTCCGTGTTTGCGCTGCACCCCCAGCCTGGGTTTTCTGCCTGGCTGGGCTTCTCGCACTCCCGACACGCTCTGGGGAGGAGGGCTGGGGGGGGGGACTTCGACACATGAAGGAGAGCCTCCCTCTAATTATCAGGCGTGATGAAAGCCTCTTAGGCAAGAAGTGTTGAGGGAAGAGTGCCTGACCGTGGGAAGGAGAGAGACGGCACAGATGGCATCATGCTGCCGAGCAACCTGCTCCTGCGCTGGGAACAGACAGCAGCGACACACGGACACACCGAGGATACGGCCCCGGCCACGCTGGCCAGCCTGACCCGCAACCGGGGAAAATCCTGCCCTGGGTTTTGGGCAGCCTCACAGGGAGCTGGGGGGGTCAAACAGATGTGCTGAGGCCAGCAGGACCGAGGGAGGCTGGAAGTGGGGTTTCACCCCATTACTGGCACCCGGGCACTGACTTGCTCGCCACTTTACAGAGTCTCGGGCCGGCCAGGGGCTGCTGACCCAGGCAGGCTCTAAATGCAGCAGAGATGCCGTGGAGCAAGACATGTGGTGGTGAGTGCTCTTGTGGTGGCGTTTGATGTCTTTATGGCAGATGGAGAACCTCGGCAGAATGTGAAAAACATCTCTGGGGATGGGGCTTTAGAAATGGCTCAGTTACGTTGGAAGCAGCCGGGAGGACTGAAGTGGGAGAAGGGCATCCCTGTGCCTTGGGGTGTACGTGGAGGATAACCTGAGATGCTTTAGGTGTTGTTTGGCAAGTGGAGACCAAGAGACCGGCTGGGACCTGCAGTAGTTAAATGGCAAAGGAGACCCTCAGGTGAAGCAGGGTCCTGAAATAGCCAAGATTTGGCTTTGGCCCTGAAGAACTGTGGAGTGCAGCTGCAGCTCCGGTGGCCGGGGACTTCACCCGCCTGCTTTGAGGCACTTCGCGAGGTGGTGAAGAGGGGACTGGGGACGTTTTTTTGCAGACCCTGAAAGACCCGGTGGCTGGAAAATCTCTCCCTTGCAGAGATTTCGTGGGAAGGTTGGTGGTTATTCCCCGGCGGGTGTCTTACGACTGCTTGTACCACACTCCTCTCACAAATGACCTCTCTGTGGTTGCTCTACTTCCATGAGGATTAACCTGTGCTTTCCCTGCCCCTCTGCCTCCGCATCTTGGATTTCCCTGCCCACCGGTCTCTTATCAGGAGGGCAGGAGCGGTCCTTTTGCTTTATTTGTGTCCCCCATTTCCCCCACCCTCTGCACCTCCCTCCATCAAAGCAGCCGGAGATAGGAGGCTACGGCTCTGCTTTTAAGTTGAATCTCTGCAGCTGAAATAAAATTGCATATATTTGCATAAGGAGCATCTCAATTAGCATATTTGTGGGTAAAGCTAAAAGGGCTGTTCATTTGGAAGTGAAAATGTGAGCGAAACATGGAAATGACTTCCAGCCCCCTTTGCAAGCAGCTTAATTAAATATTTCCTTAGTGTGTGTGCATGGATTTGGGAAGCTCTTGCTGTATATGTAATGGTGTGTGAAGCCCCAGGGCGGGCAGGGATCGATGGCTCTGCGAAGCCCTAGGTGTGCGTTTGCACCCTGCGCCGCCCGCTGCCGCCGCTCCTTTGTGTGCTGCCCCCACACCCCAAAAGTGACAAGTCTGCCCGAGGGCCAGGGATTCGGCATGCCAGGCCCTGCCACCCCAGGATCCCTCTCTCCAGGAAGGTTTTCTTTCTGCCGCCTGGCTCAGCGGTGCTGTGTTTTCCCCGTCGTTTCCCAGGCTGTAGAGGCAGAGAGGTGGCGTGTGATTTAGGAGCGGGATGGGGCTGGGCAGGGCTGCCTGCCTCCTGCCAGAGCCGTGCTCAGGGGAAGAGCCTGCCTTTGTTTAAATATAATTGCTTTGGGCCAGATGCTGTGTGTGCTTGGATCAGTGAGAGCAGGTATCAGCCTTCTAGGGAGGAAAACCTGGCTGCTGCTTTTTTTTTTTTCCCCACTTTTTTTTTTCCCCCCCCAAAGCCAGGCTGATTTTTTTTTTTTTTTTTTTTTTTCCTTCAAGCTTATGCCTCAGCATCTCCTCAGGAGGGTGGCTCATGGGGAGACCTGCCCTGTGAAGGCTCGCCGCATTGATGTGGGACCTCTCTGCTGCCTGGGGGGACAGCGTGGTGGGGAGGGCTCAACCCCTTCCATCTGCGCAGGGCCAGGGCCCCGAAAGTCACCCTCCGGCTGGGGGGCTCTGCGGGATCCCCCATGCCTGCGAACAGCGATGCCTTGCGGTGCTGGGAGGGCATGTTTTTTGGTAGTGGTGGTGGGGGGGTTAGCAAGGGGACAGGCTCTTGGTGTACCGCTTGTGTGAATGGTTGCACAAGGAGGGGACTCTGTATGCTGTGGGGGAAATGCATCAGGTCCCTGGGGCTGGTTTCTTTGGTAAGAGGGGTGCAGAGCAGAGCATGGGGCTCCCGGGTGCCCGAGTGCTTCCCCCAGGAGAAGCGGGGAGGCACGCGCGATCCCACCGCACAAAGAGCCTGGAGAGGAGGCTGGGAAGAGAGACGGAAACGTGGTGGGCTAGAAGGAAGGGTGGAATTGCACAGACACACACGCACGGCCATGGAGGGCTGAGGACGAGGGGGGCTGAGGGGGAGGGGGTGACACACAACCTATTGTGAGCGGCTGAAAGGCACTACAGTCCCGAAATGTTAATCTGACCCAACCTTTCGCCAGTTATAATTTTCCTCTCAATGAGCGTGCCTTCTCCCCTGTTGCCCCGTGGTGCAGAGCTCTTGTTCTGCCGCCTCTTGCTAAAAATCGCCTTTCAGCGAACCCAAATAAAGCTCCCAAAGTCTGGAGCTTGGCCTCCCCACTCCAGGAGCGGGGCGGGCAGGGTCAGCCTGCCAAGCGGAGGAGGGAGCGTGGCTGGCCTGGCTGGGGCACAAACCCTGTGGTGCCCAGAAGGCCATTTCTTCTCGCCCTGCAAGGCCAGGGGGTCCGGGGTTTGCAGGCATCTCTCCTCTCAGCTTGCTGGCACGCAGCCCTCGCCCCCGTGCATGAGGGATGAGAGATGCAGGATCACCTATGGACGTTGTCCCGCAGAAGCATCCCGAGAAGTGCCCCGATGGACTCTGCCCTAACGCTGCCCGCTTTGCTCTCCCTGCAGCTGCCTGTCCTGCGTGAACGGCTCCTTCCCCTGCCACTGGTGCAAGTACCGCCACATCTGCACCCACAACGCCGCCGACTGCTCCTTCCTGGAGGGACGTGTCAAGCTCTCCGAGGTAAGGCGATGTGACCCAGCTCCCCTCTCCTGTCCTGGTCCTGTTGCGGCCCCCTGCCCTACGGGGAAGGGTTTAGAAGAAGGCAAACGGCTTTGGAAACCTTTCCCACCGCCTCGCCCGAGGTGTTGGGGCTGCCTGGGAAGCAGTGAGGGGGGAGTGGGAAGCGCTGCCGGGACTGGATGCCAGCGGGGAGAGGCTGCGCTGGCTGAGGAGTGATGCTGCGGAGAGGCTGCTTGGGAAGCTGGGTGCAGCCAAGAGCACTTTAGGCTGAATGAAGGGAAAAACAAAGGCAGAGACGGTGAAGCATTTTCCTTTGATGTTTTTGAAGGGAGCAAGCTTGAACTGTCATTGCAGAACAACTTGTTTTCAGAGAGGGGAAGGTTGAAATCCGTAAAACAAACTGTTTTGCTGCACCCCACGCCTTCTTCGTCTCAAGTGCTTTGCTAAGAAATGTGTTCTTTTGCGGGGGTTCATCCTGCGCGGCATCCATGCCACCCACCGCTGAAACTTGTCACTGGCAGGGCGCTCATGGGAGGTCCTGGTGTCCCCAGCCTGTGGTGGCATTGCTGGCTGTTTGGGTTGGGTCTGGAGGTCTGGCCAACAGCCATTGGCTCTGCTGTAAATGCCGATTCTGTTTCTGAAGGGAGAATTTTGGGAAGGAGAGTTTCTCCTCCGTCCTTGTCCTGGAAGGGGTCTCTGGTTGAACTTCCCTGGCTTTGCAGTCTCCTGTGCAAGTGCCCAGCGGAAGGGTCCTTCTCTCTGATGGTTGCTGCTGGGAGCAAAGCCGTGTGCTGTCCTCACAGGAATGGCTGTCCTGGAGAAAGCATTTGCCCAGATCATCTCAGATAAAAGTTTGGTCTCTTGAGCTGCAGCAGAGCTCATGTCCCAGCAGCCTCCCAGGCCAGGACTGGTCCCTGGAAGCAGAGGTGAACAAGGAAAGCTTGTCTCCGCTTCACAGACCATGTGTGAAGGCAAGCAGCCGAGATCTCCCTCAAGGTCTTTGCTGTCCTGGCTGGCACCGAGAGGAAGCCTGTGTCTGCATCTCCCCGTTCGGGAGGAGCAGTAAATCTCTATTCCCTGTAATTTGTGTCTTCTGAGGTCTGCCCTCATCCTTGGTGAGGACTCATGAGCTCATGGGTATCGTTCTAGATCAGGGCTGTTGTCCTCCATGTGTCCCCCTGCTTCTGTGCTGGGAGCACGCATGGAGTCAGACGGATCCTTCTGTGGATGAGGAACCCCAATTAATTTTTTCCCATTACCCCCCTCTGCCTCTGTCATCGCTCTCTCACAGGAGAGAACGGGAGAGCTGGGCCATTACTCAAACATTGCCCAGCCACCAGCAGCACCATCGCTTTTGGGCCAAGGATGGGATGGATGGAGGAGCATCTTCCTGTGTACTGGGGCTGAGCCCTGTGTGGCTTCCCTGCTCCCTTGGGGTGGCTTGACCTTGGCTGGACACCGGGTGTCCACCAAGCCGCATCCCTGTGGAAAGCCGGAGTACCTGGTGCGTCTTCCTCTCCCAGGGGTGCTGCTGTGTCCAGCAGTGTGTCCCAGTGGGAGAACGTCTGGGCTTTGCAACCTGCAAAGAGAGCTGCTTGGGTCTCATACGTGGGTGCTCCCCAGTTTGGAGCCTCCAAGGCCTTCAGGAGTCGATGGACGTGAAGAAGATGTGGTGTGCCGGCACAAGGCCATGCTGGGCTCTCATCATGATCCTTACTCCAAGTGTGGAGCTGAAGCTGCCTCTCAGCCAAGTGCATCAGGAGAGCTGGAAAAGCCCAACTATCATTCCTGCATGTGGGCAGGTGGGGTTGGTGCTTGCTGTTTCTGCACATCAACAGGATGGTATTGAGACTCCGCTCATTAAGCAGCCCCTCTTGCCCCCATGCCACTGGCGAGCATGCGGGTGCCTGGGCCGTGCCGCAGCCCCACTGCCAGCCCCTCGGGTGGCGCAGCGATGGCTTCGCGCCGTGCCTTCCACCAAACAGCCAAACTCCGGGCGCTGGCACCGTCCCTCACCTCCCTGGAGGTCCCACCCAAGTGCAAGGGGGTTGCACTGTGCTTCACGGGTGCTTGAGCATGTTTGGCACAGGCCAGAACGAGCCCAGCCTGGCGGCCCCACGTGGAAGGAGGATTCGGTAATGTGAGAAGATCAGAAAAAGCTGTTTTCTCCTAGCTTGTGCCCTGAAGAAATCCAGCGAGGGATTGGCCTGTCCCAGGCATCCCAGAAGCCTGCTCTTGAGGTCGTGCTTCCAGCCAGCCCTGGTGTTGCTTCTGCAAATGCGACATGTGGTGTCCAGACCACTGGAGCCTGGCAGGTCTCGTCTGCCCATTCCCCTCGCCGAGGGCACGGGGAGGCTGCTGGCCCTTCCTTCCCTGCCAGGCGAACCCAAAAGCATCTGGCCATACACCCCAGGGGTGTTGTCTCTGGGACACGTGCAGCTCTCCGGGAACTTGTGTCGCTCCCCAGCACGGGCAGTCTGTCCCCCAGCAGACCTTTTGGCCGTGCTGGGACCTGGAGCGGTGCCTGGCTTGAGGTTTGGAGCGCCTGGCTCAGCCTGTTTGCACGTTGGTGTGGCTTCGGCAGTTCCCAGCGGGGATGGCGGGACATCCTCAGACTGGCCACTGCTGTGGGCTGGGTGTCCGGGCTGGAGTTGAGACATCCTGTCCCCATCCCCAGCCATCCCAGTCCCCAGCAGGGTGGTGTGGCGGGTGGGGGGACTCAGTGCCAGCCCATGACACCACTGGACAAGTTTAATGGTAGACGTCCATCCTCTCAGTGGGAGGATATCTAACTGGGAGGGTTATTTTAAGCAGGATTTGGTCTGTATGCGTTGGCTGGAGTGTGGTGGGCGCTGGTCAGGAGAGGCAGAGACAGGGGTTACCAGCAATGCTTAACTCCGTCTCTGCTGGTTCCCACCCGTGGTTCACCACGGTTTCCTGAGTGGGGAAGCGGCTGTTTTGTACCAAAAGACAGAGTGACCCATGACGCTCTGTCCTGGGCACGCTGGGGATTCTCGCCTGCATTTCTGGGGGTGGCAGGGCAGGAACGGGGCGTGGGTAGGAGCCACCGCTCACGTAAATTTGCCTGGGAATGGTGGCAGCAGGAAGGATGTCCCGGTCTGCCAGCTGCGGTGGCTTTGAAGCCTGGGCTCTGGAGATAGCCCTCCCCTGCAGCTTCTTCGGGGTGCAGGGCTGGGGAAGGGGTGATGAAGCAGCACAGGCTGCTGTTCATATTTCCTGACTCGTGGTGCCCAGCGGTGGCTGCAGGGTGATGAGTGATGGATGCTGGAGTGTCCCATCCCAAAAAGCTGCCCTCCAGTGACAGTCCCTGCTGATGCAGAGCTGCTGCAGAGGATGAAAGGCTCCTGGCCTGTGGGGACCACGTGTGTTGGTTCAGTCTAAAGCAGGTTCAGCTTGTGTTTGTCTTTCATTCCCCCGCCAGTGGGAATGGCTGAGGGCTTTGTGAGGGAACCTCAAAGCCAGGGTCAAGCCCAGCCCCAGACAGCCTTCATCCTCATCTCTGGGAGCTGCCAGAGAAACGCAAACCGCAGCGTTTGCAGCATGACTCTGAAGCTCTTACCTCTCCAAGCAAACCTGGACACCCTTGTCGTGTTCTCATCCAGCTAGAAAAACAGTTTGAATGGAGAAAATCCGAGTTGTGCGGTGTTTGGGAATGTGCATGTGTTGGGGTCTTGCTTTTCTGCTCGTCCCATCCCTTCACAGCTCCCTGCTCCTGGCAGCCGAGGCTCTGCCGGGGGGGAGGCTGTTTTTGGCAGGATGGGGAGCTCTGTGGGCTGCGCAGAGTGTTCCCAAGGGATGTTAAGTGCTGGGCAACGCTGGGGTGAGTTTTGTCAGTGGTCGGAATGGCTCGTAGGGGAAATGAGTTGTCCCCGTGCCCCCACCCCTCCGGGCACCCTGGGCGCCCACCAGCACCAGGTGTTTCCTGTTTGGGCGCAGGCTGACATTTTTGCTGGATGAGACACTTCTGCCGGCAGATGCGGAGCATGTGACGTTGTGGGGGGGGACGCGGCTCAAACCACGAGTCAGCAAAACGAGCCCTCCTGCCTGCATGGGGACGGGGACACTCATCCCTGCCGTGCTCCCCGGGCACCGGTCTTGCCAGCATCCATGGTGAGCCCGGCTGGGGTGGCATGGACTTACCCACTGCCCTGGCTGAGCTGGCAGGACTAATTACGGAAAAATGAGGAGATGGAGGTGGTGGAGAGTGAGGTGGGAGCTAATCCTCTCCAAGCGTATATGTGCCCCGTGGGGGTCCCCCTGCAATGCGGAGGGGGATCAAGCAGGCGGGGACATCTCCCTCTGTCAGCACTTGGAAGCCGGGAGCTGGGGGAGAGCAACCGCTTTGCAGCAGTGCGGGACACTCATTATAAATGGCAGCGGGTGTGCGGGGTCTCCCTGCCATGAGCCCCAAGCTGATGCTGAAAGAGGGGACAACTTCAGCCCCCTTTGCAGAGGGGCAGCCGCGATACGGAGCAGGGAGGTGGCAGAGCAGTGCTGAGGGTCCCCAGACTGTCCCAGCCCTGACACCATCTCTGGGTTGGGGCTGGCACTCCTGTTCCTCTCTGCTTTCATTTTGTTTAGCATGTGTTGGGGATAAATAGTTTCTTCCCCTAAAAATTGTGCTTTTGGGGAATACAGGTTTGTGAAGAACAGGAAGCTTCGAGTAAAACGAGTTGGGGCTTTCTGTCGATATTTGCTAAATGAAACAATTTCTTGTTCATTTCTCTACATCATTTGAAAGTTAGATTAATCCTACCAGCTGAGATAAAGCCCGGTGCTGTGCAGGGTCCAGCCCATATCGCTGCAGGGTGGCAGGAGGCAGCTGGGCAGCGTTGGCCACGCGTGGCTGCCAGTGGCCTTGGGGCGAGAGCTGCCCCCGCAGCCGCACAGTGGCCGTCAGCAGCCTTGTGAGAGCAGGAGGGGGGCTGCGTTCACCACCGGCGCTGCTGCTGCCATTTCTGTTTTCGGAACAGCTCGTTTCAGCACACGTTATTTCCCTCTTGACGTTATTTCAAGCCGACGCTTCCAGGAGTCTCTGCCATAGGTGCGAGACCTCCGCCCGGCTCGGCAAGGCTGGCGTGGGATTGCGTCAGGCTGTTGTTGCTGAAGTGGCACCTACCGGGGCCACGGAGCTGTTTTTGCTGCCTGAGCTCATTTATTTTTGCTCCCTCCCGCTCCCCTGTGCTTTGCACACAAGGCTCACCAGCTCCTCCGGAGCAGCTGGGAGCCCGTGGCTATTAAAAGTCGAGTGCTTTGTCTTCCCAATGGCTCCTTCCCCAGGGAGTGTAGGCGGCTGGCGCTGCCGAGCCCCTTGCCCTTGCCTTTGTCCCCAGCTTGGAGTCACCAGCATCCCCTGGCCGCAGGTGCTGTCTTCTGGGCGGCTTGCAGCTGGGCTGGTTGGGGTGACACTGCTTCGAGCTGGCCACAGTTAAGAAGCGGCAGCAGCGGCAAAAATTGCTGCAGAGCAGGTTCTCTGCAATGTTACAGAAGCACGTTGCAGTGTCGAAAGGGGAGAAGGCCTTTCTGTCCACTTGTGAAGTAAGGGGGATGGAGGCTGTAAGGGAAACAGGAAGGCTGAGAGGGTAGCCTGACAATGCACAGCCTAATGGGTGTTAACTCTGAAACCTACTGACTGCAATGATGGCATTAAAGCCCATCTTGCTACCAGTCATTTCACCCAAATTGGTGCTGCTGTTGCAGTGCCAGGTTGCAGCTCCCATAGCCGAATCTGGTCCCCACCTCCTGCCTGGATTAACCCAAGCTGTGGAAGACCCCCCACTGCCCTGCTACCAGATTCCTCTGTGCTCTCCTTTTGTGTCTTCAGGGCTTTGGTCCATGAGATGCTGGTTTGGGGTTGGCTGCACATAAGGATTTACTCAAGCATGTGCTCAGGGTGGTATTTTCGCAGTGCGTTGCCCATCCTACCAGCCAAGGGGGGTCATGGGGGTGCTGGGGGAGGCTGCCGCGGTGTTCCCCTCTCATTGCCTGCCCCTTGTTCCCCTCACAGGACTGCCCCCAGATCCTGCCCTCCACCCAGATCTACATCCCCGTGGGCGTGGTGAAACCCATCACCCTGACGGCCAAGAACCTGCCTCAGCCGCAGTCCGGCCAGCGCAACTACGAGTGCATCTTCCACATCCCCGGCAGCACCACCCGCGTCACCGCCCTGCGCTTCAACAGCACCAGCATCCAGTGCCAGAACACCTCGGTGAGTGCACGGCTCGCCTTGGCGCGGGCTTTAGTTCGCAGGCTGCTTGTTCCTGCCCTGTCCCAGGACCTTCTCGGGTCGTTGCACGGCCGGGTTTGCTCTCCCGTGGGTAGGTAACGGGGGTTTCTGGTGCCCGTGGGTTGCGAAATGGGCACCCCATGGTGAGGCTGCTGCTCGGGGTCGTTCCTGATAGGATCAACGCCAGAGCCGCCCTGAGGGAGCCGCCAGGCTTTAGGAGCACTTCCAAGGAAATTGGCTTTGGAAAGCTGAAGAAAGTTGCCTGGGCAGGAGCCAGCTGGCCTGGACGTGCCAGAGCCTTGCCTCCCCCTCCTCTCTGCCTGCTCCTGCTTCCCCCTGACACCAAGCCATCCCGCTGCACAGGCAGGATCGAGCTAACACNCTCTCCATCCCCGTCTCCCACCGGCAGCTGCCTCATCCCCCTGCCTGCCCCCCATCCCGGCCCTGCTGGTGCTTCGCTCCCTGCTCTCCATCCTTGCTCCCTGCAGCTCTCTCCTGCAGGCAGCTCTGCCTGCTCTGCCCTCTCTGGTTGCCTTATCCCAAAGCGAGGGGGCGTTTTGTGGCCCCTTGGTGAGCTGTGTTGTGTGCCCCTCGCTGTGCAGCCGTCCTGAGCACCAAGCCCATAAGCAAACCCACCCAAGGTGTTAATAGCCCCCCCGGCAGCTGGCGTTGCTCAGTTCCTCGGCTGCCCCGCTGGGCTCTGCGCCGACCTGCCCTCACCCTCATGGAGCCGGCCCCTCCCTTCTCCCTCCCATTTAATCCTTTTAAAATTTGTTTTCCGTCACTCACACTGTGAAAGCTCATTTGCAGCCTAACACCAGTGCGCCAATCCCGGCTCCCTTGGCCTTTGGTGGCACCACTGACATTTAGAGGCCATTGAAGATGAGCCCTGGCTCCCTCCCTCCTCCTGCGCTCCTGGGGCTGCGGGGCTATGGGCAGGAGGAGCATCGAGTCGCTGGGCAGCAGTGCCAGGGGGAATGCTGTGCTGCCGGGGCTCTTTTTCAGTGGCATGTAGTTTTCAAGGAGCAGAAATGCTCCCCGTCCTGAGCTGCTGGCTGGAAATGGTGGTGGTGGGTCTGTGCAGGGAGACACAGGACCAGAGCGGTGTCTGCAAGAAGCCATTACTGAGGCAGATTAAGCAAAGGTTTGTTGTTTTGCTGCTCCTTTTGGGGAAGAGAAGCCAGGTCGAGCACTGCCCGACAGAGCTGGCTTGGCTGCTGGTCCCCAGTGTTGGTTGTGACCCTCACCAGGGCTTGACCCCATGGATCTGTCGTCAGACCTAGTCTTGCCCGTTGCCTGCATGGCTCGATGTTGGTGTTTGGAGGGGAACATGATGGATGCATGTGTGAAGAGACATCGCCGTGGCGAGGGTCCCTTTGCTGGGGTCTCGTTGCTGCTGGTAGCCAAGCTTGGCTGCTCTGTCTCCATCGCAGCCACATGGGAGGTTTCTTGGGGGTCATCCGAGCCACCCTTGCCCTGGCTGGTTAAACCAGGTACCTGCTTGGTTCTCCGAGGGCTGTTCTGCAATGTGCCCGTGCTTGGCTCTGCTGCTGGAGCACCTGTGGCTGGAAATGGGCCGATGGAACCATTGCCCGGTTGCAAAGGGCGAAAGAAACTTGGCCTCTTCGTCCCAAAGAGAGAGCCAGCTTTTGGGGACCCCGGCCATCAGCACCTGGGGGCTGAAGCCGCATCTGCTGGGGCACGGGTAGTCTGTGGGGGAAGCAGATGTTGGCTTGCAGACTTTAATCTCTCATGGTGATTTGCTGGTCCCCAGCTTTGTGGGGACATCTTGTGAGCCCCTGCCTGGCCAGAGCCCCTCGGCCAGCCCAGCCTCCTGCCTGCAGCTGGCAGCTCCCTCATGCCCAGTTCTTCAGCCTGCGGTTTGGCTTAGTTCATTCAAAAGCAGTTTGGGACGGCGTGTGCTGCGGGATGCTCCTTACAGAGAAGCGGCTGCACGGTGCCGGGGGGAGGTGCCTGCGCCAGAGCAGAGCCTTTCCCAGAGTGGAGCCTTTCCCTAACGGAGATGGGACTCAGAGAGGGGAGTCTGAATCATTTGGATTCATTTCAGTGTGTGAGGCGGGCGGGAGAGGCAGAAGCAAAAAAAACGGCTTGTGTTTTCTGAAGGGTGCTGCCGTTGCCAGCACCGGTGTCATGAGCTGCACGGCCTCTGCAACTCTTGTCCAAAGGGATGGGAGGGCTTGAGGCGTGCCTGCCTGCCAACACGGTCCCCATGCAGAGCTGAGAGGACAGACACCTTCTCCCAGACTGACAGTGGTGGACATTTGACCCGAAAATTGCCAGAGTTGGGCGGAAAGCAAAGCAGATTAGCCAAGAGAACGCGTGGCAGGCGTTGGAGGCTGCGTGGGTGCGGGAGCAGGCGGCAGCAGCTCTGTGGGGCTGCGGTCTCAGGCAGGAGACGTGGCATTCAGGAGCAAGGTGGCTTCACAGACGGAAGAAGACAGTTTTGGCTTGAGCGAAGCTGTCTTTCTTTCAGGGTCTGCTCGCCTGCTTTAACATTTGAGGGCATTTAGCCAGGCTGCTTTATGGTGTGGGGGATTCAGATTCACACTTCTGTGATGCTTGTCTCCTCCCTGTCTCTTTTTGCAGTCCATCTGGCTGGTTGATAGCACTTCAGGCTCCCACCATCACCCACCCGTGACCCACCCGGTTCTTCTATCACAATTTATTTTTCGGGTTAGGAGTTTTGGGTCTTGCCTGGTGCGGAGGACACTCTGGTGAGCGGAGAGACAGGGAAAGGGTAACATCCTCCCAGCCAGTGTGTGAGGAATGGACGTCCTCGCCTCGGGAAGGCATTTAAGCACACTTTGTTTCTAGTAGTTCAATGGCATCTAAACAAGAGGTTAATTGCGCTGCGGAATTAGGGATGCTTTCCTGAATCTCGGGCGAATGGAAGGGATAATAAGTCAAGCCCGCTTAAAACTCTTGGTCTTTTGTTTAGTTTTAGTGCTTGTCAAACTCCAATGACTTGTTAGCGCTTTGAAGAAAGGACATCTTGGTTAAATATTCAGCAGTCCATTCGTTAAGGTTTGAGTGTCGACTATAAACATCATTTGAGACACCCAATAGATCTTCAGCCAGCTCAAGAGAGACCAGGCTTGGTGTTCCCCACACATCTCAGGGCAAAAAAGAAGCAGAAAAACCCTTTTCTGCCTTCTCAGTTTGGTCTCTGGCTGCTGTTCAAAAGGAAAGCAACCCTAAAGGTCTTCTGCATACTTTGTAAAGAACGAAAAAGAAAAGAAAAGCCTAATTAAGAAAACAAATTCTTTGCCAGTAAACTGGTTTTTTTTGTTAATCGATTACTTTAAATCGTCTGGAGGCAGACGTTTCCAGGCTTACTTCTTCCAGCGGAGGATGGGGAAGTGGTCACCCGTCTTAATGTGTGCAGGTAACGCCTGGGTTTCATTTTCCAAGCAATCCCTGCTTTTGCCCATTCTTTCCCATCTGTCATTCCTCAGTGGGGCTCATCCTTCTGATTGCTGCGAAAAATAAAAGAGTTTTGCTGTTGGAAAGTCCCACAGTCCTGAATCCACACTACCGCTTGTAACACTGGACTTCATCCCATTTAGTCCTGGCCTTGGCAAAATGGCTACAGGTGTTTCTCGCTGCCAAGAGCTTGGCTTTTTCTCTCCACAATGTTCCTCTTAAGACTGAAATAGCCCCAGAGCCGCTCTTTCCCTTTAAATGTAAAAATAGGAAGAACCCCTGATCTCCTTTCCATGAGCATTTGAGTTTGTCGTCTCAGCACTTTAATTTAAGCCTCACGCCTCAATTAATTCCCTTTCCTTTTAACCGAAGCCCTGCGTGGTGAGGAGCGGCAGTGTCACCTCCCTGGCTCCCTTTCGCCTTCTTCCTCGCCGATCCCCCTGACGTGGGCAGCCCACCTTGCCCCCACCCATTTCCAAAGGCTGCTCCCCTCCCACCAGGCTGGGGATGTTTGCCTGGGAGCCGCGCGGAGAGGCTCATCCCTGTGACAAAATGATACGGACGCAGAGCAAGCTGGGCTGGTGGGGTCGGCGCGGGAGTGGTACCCAGAGCCGCCGATGCTGAGGCCGGGATGCCCAGCCCCAGGCGTGGATGCCAGGAAGGCAGGCAAGACCTGTTAGAATTGCTTTTTTCTGGGTATTTTCGTACCGCAGTGGAGCCTGAGTGTCGCTCTGATGTGTTCCCAGGGTCTTGGGTTCTCGCTTAAGCCCTGCCGAATTTCGGAGGCAGGCGAAGAAGCTTGCATGTGATGGGGGAGGAGAGGGGGAAATTTATGTGAAAAGAGCAAAAGGATGTCCAGAATCGGAGGCCAAGTGTTACCGTCAAGTTGTGCTGTTGTGTGGATGATGGTATTTTACTAGGCCTGGGGTGTATTTATAGAGGAACATAAATCATAGACAAGCCCTGTTCTGAGCGCTGCACACCTCCAGTATATGTATCTCTAATTAACCAGCCGTGGAGGGGGAAGCAGGATTGGAGCCCACAACCCCGGCACTGTTCGCCAACAAAGCCGTGCTCTCCGTCCTAGCGGTGCCTACATTTATCTTTCCTGCAGCAGTGTTTAAAGTGAAAAGGGAGTATCAGGAGAGTTTGATAGGATCCAATTAAATTCCAGCAGATAAAATAATGATGAATTGCAGTTGAGCCCTGGCGAGACACCATGTACATTACTGCCGTCCCCGTAGTGCGGGGAAGGAGTTGAGGTCATCAACTACAGAAAAATAGGACACAGCTGCAGCCCAAGCGCTCCTCCAGAAATGCAGCCCGGGGGGGATGGTGCCTGTGAGAAGGAGGGGGGTTGTAAGGGAAGTTTGGATGTGCGGGTTTGCTCGCAGAGGGCGGAGGAGCAGCCCCTCTGCAGCCTTCCTCGGGGAGCAGGGTTCCGTCCCTCCTTTCCCCGTGTTGGGTTGTGGCTGGAGTGAGGTGGCTGCCCCACGGCAAGGAGTGTGATGGCTGTGGGGCCACCCTGCCTCGTCTGGGCTGGGAAGGGCTAGTGCCTTTGGCTAGTTGGCATGGCGCTTGCAGGAGCATCTCAAAGTGCATCTCGGTGCAATCCACCCCAGATTTGGGGTGCCCCCTCGCTGGCTGCGGCTCTGTCCCCTGGGAGTGCGGCTCTCTGGAGGCAGCTTCTTGGAGTGCTGAATCTGTCACCCCAAGGGGACCTGGGTGGCTCTCGGTGCCCGTTCCTGCTGGCTGGTGGGTGAGCAGTGGGCTTGCTAGAACCAAATATGAGACCTTCAGGGGAGGTGGCGCCCACAGCCCTCGCAGCGTGCTGGGCTGGTGGGCATCCTCCACGGGGGGACAGGGAGGGCGTGAGAATGGGAGCTGTGAGAAGCACATGAAGTTGTTGGCTGTTACTTGGGAAGATGCCTGAGATCAGTGTGGGGCCTTGAGAAAGGCTTGATGAGTGAGGAGTCCTCTCGCCTGAACCACATCCCTGCAGAAGGAGCTCTTGCTGGGAATAGCTGTATCCAGGTTGGTGGGGCTGGTGTGTCCTCCATCGGCCCTTCTACGCTTGCCTTATAGGCTCTTCCAGAGAGGGTTGAAAAGGCTGGCCGGGTTAGGTAAGGAGGCAAGCAGCTCCCATCTCTGTTGCTGACTCACTCGATGACATCTTTTCTCCCATCACCTTCTGTGGACCACGCTGCGTGAGCACACTTCTCTTTTGGGCACTGTTGGTTTATTGCTGGGGCTGCGCCTGTCGGTTTTTGCTCCCAGAGCAAACGTCCCTTTCCTATAACTCGTCCCCGAGGCAGCTGCCGTGCTGGATTGTCCTGCGGCAGAGCTGGAGGGTCCCAGGAACCTTTGTAGAGCGAAAGGTGGTCTGATAGCAGGGCTGCCTGGGTAGGTGCATCCCCCCAGCTCACACCCCCCTGGCCTCCCCGCCCCTCTTGCAGCTCATCCCAGATTGCTGCCAGCCACAGCGATTGATTAACTGGGAAGTTAATAACAGTTAAGTGTTTAATGGATGTTTAGCACGGTGTTAGCTAGAAGCAGGGGAGGAGCCAGCGTGGTGGGACCTGCTGGCTGCCTGTGGGCTCTTGTCTGGATCCCATGGGATGGAGACATTGGTAAGCACCCCTCTGCCTGATCCCCACCCCTTGTGGGGCCTTCAGTTCCAGAAAGTGGCCACTGCTCTGCTCAGCTGCCACGGCCGGGCTGCTGCCACCTCCCCAGCTGTGGCTGTGCCCATGGGTGGAGACGGCACCTTCCTGCCCGTGCTGTGGCAAGAGCAGCTGCGGGAAGGCCTTTTGAAAACATCCTTCAAAATAAGAGGTGCTTGGGAAATTAGAGAGGGATGTGATGGGTCTCGGTGTCCCAGGAGGCTGAGTGCTGAGCCCCGGTGGCTGCAGCTCCTGCCTGCACGCAGCCAAACCATGACTCCGGCTCTGGCATCCTACAGGGACCAGTAATGGCATCCAAGCCGTGGACCCGCTGCCTGTCTCTGCAGGGCAGGTGAGAGGCTGCTGACGGACACACAAACACTGAGGACGCGTTTTTCATTGACATCTGCGTTCCCTTGGTGATCCCATGCCGTGAACGCCAGCTGGGGCGATAACTCCTGCTCCTGCCTGCTGCTTCCCTCCGCACGGTCCTGCGCTCCCTCCCCGCCGTCCGCTCCAGCTCCAGCTCCGCTCTGCAGCAAATTCAGCATCTTCAGCACTGTACCCTTTCCCAGAGGGACACCGTCTCTTGTGCAATTGCTCTGTTGCTGTCTCGGGGCTGGTGCATGAAGAGTTAATGCTCTCCCTCCCTCTCCCCCTATTCTTCTTCCTCCAACCCACCTCCCAGAAGAACTAATTTCCAAAAGCAGCCGGGGCAGAGAGATGCAAATAAGTGTTTTGGACAGCTGCAGGCTGGATGCCTTCCCGAGATGCCAGGGCCCCAAATGAGACATGTCAGAGTACAAATTGAAAATGCCAATTTCACTTATGCTGCCACGTGGCTCGTCACAGCTAAATTCTGCTCCGGCGCCGCCACTGCCGCCCTCCCCAGCACACGCTCCCTCCTGCTGCCAGGGGATGGTCTTTACTTGCTGCTGGGGGTCCGGCCAGCTCCTCGTCATGGTCCTGTTGGGGATGTCTTGGGCGGGTGGAGGATAGGGGACGGTGAACAAATCCAGACTCCCAGCCCAGTTCTGGGTCCGTCTTCCCAGGCTTGGTGATGGGAATGTTGCTGAGAGGCTCAGGTTGTGGATGGAGCGTGGTGAGGATGTGGCTGAAGGTCCTCCGTGTGAACACCATGAGAGGTGCCGTGTCTGAGAGGCTGTGTGGGAGGTGTGGGGCACTTCCAGGAGAGGAGAGATGGTGGTGAAGCTGTTGGATGCTCAAGAAAGGGTTGAGGTTGGAGTGGAGGTCTCATGCCTTACAACTGCTGCGTATGGCGGATCAGTGGCAGCCTTCCTCCCCTGTGCTTGTGCGGGGTGGCCCCTGGGTGTAGGACCGCTAGCCAAAAGCTGTGGAGCTGTAAGCCAGGACCAGGCTTAGCCTCTCATTTGTACCTTGTGGGGCGGAGGGGTCGAGGGAGGCACGTGTTGCCGTAGCCATGGCTCACACCGGTCCTGTGCCCCGTTTTGGTGCCGTGTCTGATGCTGGACTGTGGCTGGTGATGGTGTCTGGTTGGGAGACACTCAGGATGGGAGCGACCAGCTTTGATGGCGAGAGGGACCCAAGCGCCTCTTGCTTCCCACGTCCGCCTGGGCATGCTGGCTTCCCCCGTGGATCATATCTCTGCCTCCTGTGGAGGCGGTTGAGCAGAGCAGACCCACCGGAGTGGTCCCTGGTGCTGGCAGGGACAAATGTGCTCTGTGGGGCAGAGCTGGAGAAGATGCTGAGGCCACCACCAGGGCTGCACGATGTGGTGCTGGGGTTGGCTGGAGGCGGTGGCAGGGCTGCGGCCGGGTGAGCCGCTGCCGGCGCGTCCACCGCTCCCTAACAAACTCCAGCAACCCATGAATCATTCATTTAATCTCTCCTGACACGCCTGTCATTTTCTCGGGCGAGGAGCGGGGAATCTCTTGCCGAAGGAGGTCATTAGCTGTCAGGGACGGTTCCGACTGCCTTCCTGCCTCTGTATCGATTAAACCTCTCCGCCTGCGTGCAGGGGCTGTGCAGGGAATATTGATGGGGCTGCCAGGGCTGGGGCTTGGGTGTTGAGGCAGCGGAGAGGGGCGCGGGTGGGGAGGAGGCACTGCCCGTGCTGGAAGGAGCAGCAGAGGTGGGTACGTCCGGACATCAGCGGGTGCCGGGGCCTGAGTTTGGGCATGCAGCGGGTCCCCTGGAGCTGGGGGGCAGGATCCCCCGGTGTCACATCCCTGCACGAGAGCCTGGGGGAATCTGGGTGGTGATGCTGGTCTGGGAGTGGGATAGAGCCGCTGGACAGGCACAGCGTGGGGCTGGGAGCGGGGCAGCCGGGGGTGCAGTGTAGAGGCAGCGTGTGGAGGGGAGGGATGCTCTCCCAAGACCTTCCTGAGGGTTGGTGTGGCACGAGGCTGGTGCCTGGCTCTGTCCCACCCACGGCTGCATGCCCACAGCTTTGTGTTATTGTGTTATGGGTGATGGGGCTGGAGGGGACCATGGGGGACAACTGCCTACTGGGTGTCGGGGGTGGCTCTACTGAATCTGCTCCTGCCACGTGCCCAACTTGTCCTCCCTGAGCTTTACTATAGTGATGAGCATGATCCCAAACGTGATCCCAAACATCCGACTGAGCATCCCTGGAATGGGGAGGACATGGGGGAGGGCTCGGGTGCCTGGCAGGGAGAGGTACGTGTGTGCCGCAGAGACACCATCTGTTTCCTTCTCTCCCAGCAGCAGCTTCAAACCTTTGTGTTAATGGGTTTTGGGTTTATTTAGAAACCCTCTATTTTGCTTATTTATCTTTTTTTGCCAGTCTGGCGTACTGGTTTGCAGGTGCTGTATCCGATGCTTTGACCAGTGGCTGTTAGCCCTGTCTGAACCAGGCTCCCATCGCTCTCCTCTGGGTTGGTGGGAGTCATCCACGGAATGGGGTTGTACGCTCTGTGCCCCTCATCGGGGCGTCTCACCTCGCCCATTAACGGGCTCTGCCTCCTTCTGTCTCCTCCTGCAGTATTTCTACGAAGGGAATGACATCAGCGACCTGCCGGTCAACTTGTCCGTGGTGTGGAATGGGAACTTTGTCATCGACAACCCCCAGAACATCCAGGGTGAGTGAAGGATGGGACAGGGGTGGGAAAGCATCCTGGTGCCCCCCCCCTCCCCCAGCTTCCA
>VXBH01000806.1:343991-409187 GCA_013400035.1 Rynchops niger | reverse complement strand
CACGACACGACACCCCCGGTCCGGTGGCGGTCGGGGAGGGCGACAGGCGGAGGCTGTCAGCCGGAGGGAGCTGCCGGTAATGGAGGGGCTGCTGTGACAGAGGTGGCGATTTTTAACAGAAAGAAAACAGATCGGCTGCTCGCCTGCGCCGTTTCCCCAAGATGCAGCGAGGAAACAGGAGATCAGATTATTTTACAATTTTTTTTTTTTTCCTTTAAAGGTGTAAGATATCGAGATGCTGAATGCATATCTTTCTTCTAGTGATGGCTTGGAGTTAAAACCCACGTAGATCTTGATATGCAACCTAAATTTGGCATCAGGAAATGGGAAATTGCATCTTTAAGCAGAGTACAATCAAAAATGAATTACAATAAATCCTATATAATTGCATAGGTCATTCTCTTTAATGAGATTTTATTAACCTGACTGTCAAGCTTTTGAGTCAGGCAGATATTTTATCTTCTTCAACTGATAAAAGTGTCAGCTATAAACCACCATATAAATATTCATAAATCTACACATCTGTGGCAGCCTATCAGCATCATTCTTTTGGACATTAAAAGCATTCTAATTACTTTCTGTCTAGCAGAGCTGAAATGCTGCCTGTTATAGTATGTGCTTGGCAGGCATGATTGCTTTTGTTTGCCATCACAAATAGCAGCATCCTATTTTATATACTGATGGTCCAGAATATATTCAGGGTTTGACTGAACAGGATGAATATTATGAAGCACCATCTGGTTTTGATAACATCGGGTATATTAACTCATCTGTTAATTTTTGACACATCATTGATTTATTTATTTAGAAAAATTGGATCCTGTTTTGGTATGTTGCTGTTTGCCTTTGTAACAAATGTGATGACATTTCCTTACTAAACAGGGAGATATGCTAGTTAATAGGATATATGGCTATGTTTTAATGCCTGTTTTCGCTCAGCAGCAGCCGTGTACTGGATGAATTTATTCTGCCTTGTTGCAAATAATTCAAGTACTTTACCAAAAAAGTTTAATACTTGAATAATTAGCCTGAAAATTCACGGCTCTGACACATAGTCCCGTGATCCATGCAGAAGGTCATTTTTTCTTTAAATACTTCTTATTTTAAATGCCCAAATGATGGTATTTCAGTAGTTTTTTGTGGCCCACAGTCAAAACACTGCTGATAAATGCAGCACCTATGTTTCTTTACAGAAGCAGATTACGTTATGGAAAACACTCAGCTGTCTGGGAGATGGTAGACGAGGACATATTCACAGCAAAGCCCTCTGGGCTTTGATGAGCAGAAGTTTGGACTTTCTCCTGCTCCTGTTGGCTTTACTAACCAGGAGCTAGAGCACGCTTCAAAGTTTGTCATTGATTTAAGTCCTGTATGAAAAAAGATAGTTCAGGACTTGCTGTTGGTGCAGTGAAGTTCTGTGAAGTCCCTGTCCCATCACCTGCACATCCAGGCTTTACTTTTACGTTAGGTTCCTATATAGGTCCCAGTATACCCTTCTCTCAGCTAAGACTAAAGTACCAAGTGAAACAGAACAGGAAAAAACAAACCAAAAACTTGCTATGTTCTGCCAAAGTGGGATTTTGTATTTCACCAGAGCCTGATAAAGCAAGGGGCAAGGTTTAGACCTCCTGGCTATTGTGAACCCGAGGAACAGGTGCTTTGCTGAGCTGTGCACCTATCCTTCCTGCTCCGTGATGGAGAAACACCTTGTGTGGGAGGAGCCGTAGCACCAGGAAGCTGAGCAGGAAGCCGTCGAGGGTGAACTAGTTGGGACAGCGAGGCTGTATGTCTGTGAAGTGCTTCCATCCCTCCGTCCAGAGCCCTGAAATCCTCTTGAGAAATGATGTCCAGGCTGCTGCTGGGGAAGCAGAGCTGGCGTTTTGCCCCTGGGGAGCGGGAGCGTTTGTGTGTCCTCTGCGCTTTGCCCAGCCCCTGCAGGGTCTGCCCACCCAGTTCCCACCAGCAGCGAGAGACACGGCCTGGGCCCTTTCCAGAACATCCCTTAGTCAGAGCTTCATCTCCCGAAGGGTGGGTGTTGTAGGGGAGGACGGACCCTTCCCATAGCAGATATCCAGCTGCAGGTCCACTTGGTTGTTCTCCACAAGACAGGCAGTCCCCATCCATCACTTGCAGAGTTTTCCCACTTAGCTCAGCCATAGCACTTGATAGGTGCTTACTTGAGTGACGGGGTGGAGGGTTGCAGATCACGATTTTGTTGGGATGGCTGTTTTATAAGTTCAGTTTCAGAGATTCCTCCCTTTTTGCTGATACCTCTTCTCTTGTGTGGGCAACAGTGAGCAAGCTGGCCAGTAAGACACCGTTCCTGGGATATCGAACTCTGTGCTAGCAACTTAAACAACACAGTTGATTCTTAAACTTCAGGCATGACGTTTCTGGCCCCTTGGGATTCAGAGCACCAAGTTTGCTTTTGAGAGTGGGCACACAGCCACAAATAAGGATGCTTTCATGTTTTTGAAGCTTTTCGTAACGTTGCCAAGCATGAATGGTCTCTTCCTCAGTCCCTCTCTAAGAGGTCACTCCAGAAGAACTGCGGGGAGAGGGCTTATGGGAAGGAGGAAAAACACGTGTTCTCCACCCTGTGCCATGGTGAGGAAAGATCTAGCTCAAGATCCCGTTTTGTAGGGAAAGGTCCTACATGAGAAATGTCCTCTTATGACGAGAAGCATGGAGCTGCCCTGCAGCACAAGCCCCCTCTCTCCTCTAGTGAATAGTGATTACTCTGACCACCTCTGCTGCAGAGTAAGCCACGCAAATGGATGCATTCAAAGCACCAGCAGACACCCATTTTCTCCTGTAAAATATTATTTCTTTATTAGTTTGTTCAGATTTTCCTGGTGCCAAGAGAATGTTTGTCTTTGGTAGCATGTACACTAAACAGTATCATAGTCCACCAAAGAAACTCCTTTTCCTTAGGAAAGCACGACGTAGACCTTACAATGTGCCTTAAAATTTAAGATGGGGTTTCCTGAAAAGCAGAGAAAGAAGAGCAGAGCTATCTTAGAGATGCCAACAACCTGGCACGTTTAAGACAACCAGTTAATCAAGTTCTACCATGTCCAGACAGAAAAAGTTTTTAAGTGAACAGAGAAGGTGAAGATCATCATTTTGGCCTTAACTAAGTTGGGACCCCTCATCTGGAAGTAGGTCTATCAGGTCGGTACTGAAATGGCCAAACACTTGTAGTCTTCATCCGGTGGACTGTCTCGGTGATCTTCATGCAAAATGCCCAAGAAAGCATCGCGTAGTCGGGATGGGAGGTGTCAAATCCTTGCACTTTTATGACTCAGGCACAGATATTTGCATCAGTGTTCACATCTAAAAACATAATGACAAGGCCATTTGGGAGGTACAGAGCTGCTTCCCCGGGATCTAAAGTAATAATAATATGATAATAATCCAACAAATCAAGAAATACAAATCGTCAGACGAGAGGACTGAAACACTGGAAGGTGAAGAGTGAGATGATAGAAATTGCTAAGGAGCATGGACTTTTGAATCTTCCAGAAAATTAAATACCAATGAATACATTCCCTGCAGGGGAGAATGTGTGGTACTCAGACCCGCTCAATAGTTACAAAGATGACTTTTTAAACCATCTGCCCACGATCACAAAGGAAACTGTGGAAGAGCCACAACCTGAATCCAGAGCCATTGAGACCCAACACAATGCCTTATTAATAAAGCTGTCTGGTCTCGGTACTGAAAAGATCCTCAGGTGTTATATCTGCTGATGTTATACCTGCCAGTCTTTCCAGACATCTTTTCTGATGCGTCAGTGTAAGTCGCCAGGTTGAGTTTCAGAAGTTTGCTCTTACTAAACCCCTGATTTTAGTCCGACAGTTGGATAGCTAAGAAACCACGTAGTTCAGCATCAGTGAGAAAAAGATGTAGAGATGGATGCTTTATGCAGGAGCTGGTACCTGATTTGCCATGTGATATTGTCTTCTGGTTGCTTGTGTGCTCAAATAATCTAGTTAGGAATACTTATACTTTTAGCCATTTAATCCTGATCTATTAGCGCTTTATGGGCCTGATCTGGCAAGTCCACCTTCAGGCAAAAGTCTAGTTAAAGTCAACAGAAGTTCTGTAAGACTAAAGACTGCGGGGCCTGAGACATTAGAATTACATGGTTGGTGAGCATCGTAATAAGGAAAAGGAATATCACAGTAAGGCTTTAATAAACTGTTTACACTGTTTTAGCCCGGTGCAGTCATTTCAACAGAATCCTCCTTTCCTAGAAAATATATACATTACATTAAATCAATTAAGAATCATAGATCAGTGGTTATTCAGTAGTGTTCACATAAAAACAACTTTTTGTCATTTGGTAGTGATTAGACGTTGCACAGTCCCTGCATTTCTAATTACAGTGAGTCCATAAAAGCTGAAATCCCCATTTCCACGATATATGCTAAATGGGCAGCATTTGTTTTTATTTTTTCCCCATCACAAGAAATAACCGCAGTTATCATTCTCATTTAGGGTTGTTCTGACAGTGGGTATGTGTACCGTTACTGCCATAGAAGTCGCTTCAAAGTGGTACCTGCTCCAGCGCAGAGCCAGATGTTTCCAGAATGTGTGCTGAGAGCATCCCTTGCTGTTGCTGCCCAGTGGTACCCAGGGGAAAAAAAAAAAGCATTTGCAAATCTTTCTGCTGGCATTTCAAAATAGCCCTGCCTTGTCATGACTTTCATTTTTATATCTTTGAGTATGGGTTAAAGTTAAGAAAAAAAACAGTAATTGCTGTTATTGTGTCTTTGTAGCAGATCTGATACTGAACTGAAGATTAAATCAATACTGTCATTTCTGTATAAAATTTCAGTTACATTTTAAGCCATTATCACAGTGAATGTGCCTAATGCATTCAATTTTACAACAAAACTAATCATTAATTTTATCTTCACCAATGTTATTGCGTATTATAGCATTCTTCAAAACTGGTATTTGAAATGTCAGGTTACTTTTTGCCATATTTTAGCAGAAACCATAATATTAGAATAACATCCCTTATACTAATCTAATCCCTTTTCAGTTGTTTCATTCATATTTTGTCCCCTTGCAACAAGGATACGCAAAGAATGAATAACTGTTTTGTCAACAGGGACCATAATGATTAAAATACAAACAGTAAATATGACTTCAGGTCTGGAATCGGATTATAGGATTAAAGTGAATGAAAAAACTGCTCTGTAGTAGGATTGCAAAGTTCCAATCAATATCATCCTGTAATAATTTTAAAGGGAAAATGTGGGAAGTAAAGAAATAAGGCGAAGAAAGCCCCAACTTGAAGTTGTTAGAGATGCTTGAGTTTCTTGATTTTCTTTTGATTTATCGGTAGGTCCCAGCTGGAGAGCTGCAGTGTCACTGGGGTTCTGTTCTTTTAATTTATATTGTGTTTCTTGTGCTGTGTTATTTTGCCCGTGCATCGTCAGGGCTAAAGGCAGCTGGCTGTAGGAGAACGCAGTAAAAGGGAAGGAGGGACAGCAGGTATGGAGGCTGCAGAGCACCCATCGGCACCCGCTTGTGAAGGGGGCAGCAGTGCCTGTGCCTTTCTGCCCGTTTGAGTTTGTAACGTGGACAGAGGGCGTTGCTTCACGTGTTGGATCAAAGATGTGTTGGAGAAATCTGCCCTGGTTTGGCTGAGCCCATCTCCGAAGGATATGGTGTGGGAGTCGTTAGCACAGAAGGCTGATTGTGAGGATGCCTTAAGTGGTCTTGAGGCCACCCCAATCCTTCACGTGCTGGTGGGCTCACCCGGCTTAGTCCTGGGCACCCTCCTGGCCCAGCACTGTGCCTTTCCTTACTCTGTCCACCTCATCTCCCTGTTCTTACGGATGAGTCCTTGGGAGATCACGTCCTCGGGGAGGTCTCCTCAGGCTGTGTTTGGGACTGGAAGCATTTGTATGCTGCTTCAGCCTTGCCCTCTTTGCAGAGATCTGGAGGATGGTAAAAATGCAAATTAGTGTTTTTTCAAACATTCTTGAGGCCAGCTGTACTAACCTCAGTATGAAATACATTTTCCACCAGAAGGCATATCTTCTGGATCATGGAGAAGTACCGTGAGAAGTGCCACCTCTTAAAGGACCAAATTCTGACTGTCTCTGTTTTCTACTTATTATCAATGTGATGAGGGTACGTTTTCGTCTCTAGTGATGAAGTTAAGATAGATGAAGGTCTGGGGTGCTTCGTCTCATGCATCTGTAGCAGGTTACCTTTTCAAAAGTAGATGCATTTGTCACTTTCTAAAAGTCAAGCCTGCCTGAGAAGAGCTCTCCAAAATTGGCAGCGCTTAAACCTACCAGTCTTTTTTTTTTTTTTTTTTTTTTTTATAATCTCATGCAGAATGTTAGTTACATCTTTTTAGGCACCTAGAGGAACTCAGCTGTGAATAAGATTAAAAAAAAAATTTAAAATGCCTTATTTTTATCGGGGAACCTAGCAGGTCATACCATAAATTAGAGCCAAATGTCTTGGTCATTTTCCATCTGGGTCCCAGAACTGTTACAGAGGCTTGACTCCACACACATAGACACTCAGAAACGAACCATCCCACTGTAGAGGTTTAGTTTGTAGCTGCGCTTGCTCCCTGAGATGTGACACCTCCTGTCATTAGAGGCAAGGCTGGCTAGGTGTGGCGTGGCGTCCTTATCCTGCTTCCAGAGAAAGGAAGCCGCTGCCTCCGCTGGCTGCCTCCAGAAGCTGCCGCACAGCCCCATGTAGAGTTTCCTGATTATGTCCAGAGCAGCTTGAAGAACTTTGCACAGCTTTCCACTGCATGATATTGGCCTACCCACAAACTCGTAGGAGGTCAGCAGGACAGAAAAATTTCCTCCTCTGACCAGAGGAGCTTCACGTCGTAGATTTGATGCCTTTCCTTGGTGTAAGAAGAGGGGTTTGTGCTTATCACTCTTGGGTTGTTCTTGGACATATCTGGAACCTAAAGCAAAAGGAACGGAAGCAAAGTCCATAGAATTGGGCATGGGTCATGTGAAGTATCCCACACTCAATGTCAAGCAAGTGCAGCAAAGATGAAAGGGAGAAAAAACAAAGCTTGGAAGCCTTGTTGGAGAGGAGCGGGGCATAGGAAGAAAGCATAATGCAAAGTCATAGAATCATGGAATGGTTTGGGTTTTGGTTGGGAGGGACCTTAAAGATAATCTCCTGCAAATATGTCCGGGCAATGCCCACCAGCAGCTTGAAACAGACTTCCAGAGAAGTACTTACTTGAACTTCTATTTGTAGCAAATTGGGTGGAATTTGTATTTTCTTCTCCGTTTTCCTGTCTTAATCCCTCTGAAAGAAGACGGCAGTAAGCAGTGACTATCATCACAATGCGTTTCTGATTAACAGCAAGGGCACAAGGGCACTCTCAAAATAGAAGCAAAGTCAGGATTGTTTTAAATCACAGTGTTGCAGAAGTATTAAAGCAGAAGCCATAATTTTAATGTGTTCAGAAATAAAACGCATGCTACTGTAAACGGTTGTGTACATTCATCTAGCTGCTACTGCCTGGCGTAACCTTTTGCATTAGGTTTCTGTGATTCATCTTTTCTTTTGTTTCAGAGAGTCGAATGATTCTGGATGCCTTTGCCCAACAATGCAGCCGGGTGCTAAGTCTCTTAAATTGTGGTGGAAAACTACTGGACAACAATCACTCTCAGTCCATGGTTTCTTGTATAAAGCAGGAAAACCCAAATTATAGTGAAAGACAAGAGCAATGTCAGCTTGGGAAAATGGTCCATAGTCAGACATCAGACATTTTAGACATAGAGATGCAGTATATGCAAAAGAAACAACAAACCTCAGCCTTTCTGAGAGTTTTTACCGATTCCCTTCAGAACTATTTGCTTTCTGGGAGCTTCCCTTCTCAGAACACCTCATCAGTAAATGATTTTAGCCATTTGGCAGATGTGGATCCACTTTCAACCTCTCCAGTACACACTTTAGGTGGATGGACGTCTCCAGCAACATCTGAATCTCATGGTCACCCATCATCTTCTACACTTCCAGAGGAGGAAGAGGAGGAAGAGGAAGAAGGTTACTGTCCTCGGTGTCAAGAGCTAGAGCAGGAGGTAATTTCATTGCAACAAGAAAACGAGGAACTACGTAGAAAATTGGAGAGCATTCCAGGTAAACAATCCCCTGCTATATAATTTTGTCAGTCAGTGATAAAAACATTTTGGGTAATAGCTTGTTTTAAGTTCTAGTCGTCTTTTAAGGTGCAGTCATAGTAATCAAACATTGGAATTTGTCTCCATCCAAAATTCCTATAATTGTGCCTGCTGGAAAATTGTCTGCTGGTGCTTATCCATACAAATCGTGAGTCCTACACTACACTAATGATCCGTGCTCAGGGTGGGATGTACTTGAAATCCCAAATTCCAAACACCAGGTGATTTGTCATGGTGATTTCAAACATGTGCTTTTATACCTAATTATCTGTGTCGTTCTTTAAGTGATGTTGCAGCTTATAAACCTAATTCCCTTTAGGGCCTCCTTTTTTGTTTACTTAAAGAAACTATTCAAAGTTACATCCATACTTTTAACCAAAATAGATTTGGCTTTTACCTTGAACAGTATCTCTTCAGTTGCTCTTAGCTCAGTGAGAAGCATAAATACATCTCCTCCCATTCATCTTCAAGTAACATCTAAAAAAAATCTCGGCAACAAATTCTCCTGTTCAGCAATACCAGGCTGCCACTGGAGGAGAGAAAGCAGACAGAAAAACCCATCTAATAGAAACCGCCTCTGTGAAAAACTTCTCTTGCCCCTTTAAACTTAGGACTTCTCACTGTTAAGGTGCACTGACATACTCAAAGAGTGGTATTGGATGAGAACAAAGTGTCTTGGACCCATGTCCTCTAAGCTTTAAGCACAGGTGAAAATACAACTCAAATAATAACACTAAAAGCAAACTGGAATTTAGCAAGGAAATAAGTATGCAACACACTTCTGACACATCTGTAAATGCTCGGGAGCTGCACCTTTGCTAGCTGAAGTTTGAGGTGCTTGGGGTAGGTCCATGCAAAGTTGTCTGAACTAATCCCTAAATGGCAGAAAAGCCATTTAGCATGGATTGCAAGAGAGAAAATACTCCAAAGCTGCTAAGTCTGCAGAAAGGAAGAAGGCAGCAACCAACCACTGTCCAAATATGTGTCTGCAGTTGCAAACTCTGAGGAAAAAGCAAGGAGTAGTCTTCATCATTCTTCTCCCCAGCTATCAGTGATGTGTTATTAATTATTTGTACTATATTGTGGTTTTCTATTGTGCACTGGTACCTAGGTGGTACCAGCAAATCCTGTAACCAGCATTGTTCAGTGCGGAGAAAACCCAAAGTTTAGAATGCTTCCCCCATCCCTCCCAAGATCTAAAGTCACCAGAACTGGTACACTCCCACTGGATTCAGTAGTGGCTCGTGCATCGTGTGGAGACACTGTGTCACAAAGGGAATCGTGTAGACTTTTGCTCCTGTTGGTCCTAGCTTCAGAAGCATAAGACCAAAAATTGTCATTAGGGACTATAATCTGACGTACATCTTTCGTTCAATCACCTATATTGAACTTAGTGATCTTTTTGACTTTGACTAAAGCATAACTTACATTCAGCTCAATATCTCAGAAGGCCACCAGTCCTGAGTTGGAGACATTGAGCAGCAGTGTCTCAGCCTCTTCCCTTGATGCTTGACTCCAGTGGATAATTACATTGGTGAAAATGTGTGCCGAATTTTCTGCCTGCCTATCTGAAACCAGCTTCTAGCCATTGACTTTTATGCTTTGCTTCAGTACAGGACTTGGTACATTTTCTGGATGAAGGTACTTAAAGATTGAAAGCTGACTTAATTTCCATCTTAGATAAACAAAAAAACCAGAGCCTTTTAAAACTCCCCAAATTACTTGAGTCCTTCTTTAGAGTTCTTTTCTCTCTGCTCATTTCTTTAAAATTTGGGCACTGGAAATACGTGCAATATGTTCCTGCCTGCCTGAGTGAAGGTGAATAGTCTCTTTGTTCCCACCCTCAGTTGCCCTGGTCATTTGGCCACCAGTCGTGCAGCTGAGCTTCTCATTCTGTGCACATTTCTTCCTGGACATACATACTTTGTATTTGGCTGTGTTCGTTTACTAAGCGATCCGGAATGCTTTGGCTGCCCTGTTTGCCCACTATTTGCTGGTTCACCAGTTTCTTTATCATCCAGATTATTTTTTTAATTGTTTTTAAATCAACTTTGTGATTCTGGTTAGAAATGTTGAATGGTATTGAGGCTGCTGTCAGTTTGTCAAGCTGGAGACATATCTATTCATGATGATTCCCCCTGATGTCAAGTACTTGAGATGTTGCTATCAGGTTCTTAATCCGTATGTGCTATAGTCTGCTGATGTGTGTTGCTGCTCTTTGCAGTTGGATAACTCATGGTAGTACCTTAAATGCCCTTCAGGAGTCTGGGTATGTTACATCTGTTCAGCCCAACTTTGTCAAACGAACCTATAATCTTATCAAAGAGTGACAATTTGGTTAATCTGATAAGCTCCACTTTCCATAAGACCATTTTGACTGGCGTTAATTATATTCATATTCTTTAGTTCTTAGGCAATCAAATCTCATTGTGATTGCCTGTATTTTGCTAGGATTAAAGCCGGGCTAAACAGCTAGTATTTACCTGGGTCATCACATTGACCCTTCATCTCCCTTTAAGAGAGAGATAAACATACATAAACATAGTCCTTTTTCACCTCTTCAGGAATAATGAAACACCTTGTTAGCGGTGTATCAAAGGAAGCGGGCAAACATAAGCATGCAAGGACATATGACTTCCTCAGCCAACGTAAAGTCATCATCAGAGGCGTCTGCTGCTGCCTGGGTGAGGTATACAGATAGGCCTAAAGTGACCTGAGTGTCCGGGAAAGCGTTAGAGCCACAGAAGGTGCCCTCTCATTTTGGTACATGGTAGGACAGAGGTCTGAGCTCCCCAGGCAGCCCCACAGTCACTACTGAGCAAGGTTAATCAAAAATCAGCTAAAGGCGATGTCTGCTTATTTTTGTCTCCAGTGCCAATTTTGCTCTAGTTAGCTTCTGCTGTCGACGAAGCCAGCAGAAATTTTTGTGGGACTTGAAACACCCGAATCTGTATGTAAACAGGTGCAGTGCTCATTCTCTGAGCAGGTTTTTTTTTTGCTGATGAAGATGCTGTTTGCCTCAGGAGGGAGCCAGAAAGCCCTCTGCATAGGGTTTCAGTGGTGTTTGCCACCATCTATCACATCAGAGTAATCTCGGAGCACAAACTTTCTTCCCTACGCGCTCATATATCTCACGCTGGGCATCCGAGGGGCCAGGCAAGGCGGTTAGTGCAGCGGAGAAGCAACTGCGAAGGCAGGTAGATGAGCGTGGAGGCTGCCATACTGTCCCATCAGTCATAGAATCACAGAATAGTTTGGGTTGGAAGGGACCTTAAAGATTATCTAGATCCAACCCCCCTGCCATGGTCAGGGACACCTCCCACTAGACCAGGCTGCTCAAAGCCCCATCCAGCCTGGCCTTGAACACTTCCAGGGATGGGGCATCCACAGCTTCTCTGGGCAACCTGTGCCAGTGCCTCACCACCCTCACAGTAAAGAATTTCTTCCTAATATCTAATCTGCATCTCCTCTCTTTCAGTTTAAAACTTACCCCTTGTCCTATCGCTGCGCTCCCTGATGGAGTCCCTCCCCACCTTTCCTGTAGGCCCCCTTTAGGGTCAAGCTGCTGAAAGGGCAGGGTTTTGTTTTTGACGTAGTGGTTTTCCTTCTCATCCTGGAGGCAGCTGGGCTGGAGCTGGTCAGTGAGGCTGGCAGGGGACCCTGTGGGACAGGGGGAGGTGAGCACCGTGCCCTCCCCGCGGGTGCTGAGGCTCCCACTGGCAACCCTGTCAGCGGAAGATAAAAGCACCAACCCCTCCCTTCTGCTCTGTAACCGTCTATGAATCATTTTATCCTTTTCCTGAAATACTTTGCATTTGGTGTTGTGTTTTTTTTTAGTTTCCATATGCAAAAGCCCTTTTAAAATCCATGAGAGTTTGTGGTCTAAAAATAGTTACGGCTGTACATCTTTGCCTCTAGCTCTGCACAGCACCATTTGCATGGCTCACAAAGAGACTACCGGGAAGACGAGTGTTTTCTCAGCAGATGTAAAGGCAACGACTTTTTTTTTTTTTTCCAAAAAAAAACCCCAAATATTACACAAAACACATCCTCCTGTAGCTTTTTGGATGCAGAAAATAAGATTTATTCCGTTTTCAGGACTCTGCCCTGTTGCTGCAGAAGCCCTCCAGTCCTGTAGGATCTCTTTGCGCATAGCCTAGCATCACTCTTTGGTAGGTCACCGCTGGAGAAAAGCAATTACATGGGTGAAATATTGCATATGTTTTGGTCGTTGGGTTGGGTGTTTTTTCTCAAAAAATACCCATTTTATTTGACTGAAAGGATACTTAAATTTGCGTGAAATCTTAAATTGTTTCAGCTATGGAATAAGTGAAGTAAAATTGCTATTTCAGTGCTTTGGGTTTGGAGCAATGTGACATCTTGCAAATTGTACAGTTTTCCCAGTCATTTTTTTTTTTTTAGGCAAAAACATTAACTGAACGTTTTCAGTTCAACTGAAAAACAGAGAAACTTTTTTGTTCAGTGTATTATTTTGTCTTGTTTTCAAAAATACTTAAAGATTAGGTGATTCCTGGAAGGCGTTTGGCAAACTTGTCATTGGGTCTTTAACGTTTTGACGCCATCAAGAACAGTGCAAAGTAATCCATCTATACGAGGAGAAAAACGTCTCCTGATCTCTTTGTATAAAAATTACTAGGGCTGTGACACATTCCCAATAGTAAAATTAAAGACTTATTTGTGAGACGGAGTGTAAGACCTGGATTTAAACCCTCTAATATATAAGGGTATTAAGCAGTTCTCCTTCACTATTGTCAGCAGGATTTTCCCACAGCTTTGGGTCTAAAAGGGAGAAAATATTTGCAGGTGGTTAAAGCAAAGGCCAGGAGTTGTGAGTGAGGGTTTGCCTCCAGGTGCTCCAAGCTTTGCTGTTGGGTTTCGGGCAAACCAGCCTGAAAGTAATGAAAAGGTACAAATAAGTTAGATGAAGCAGTGTGTGATAAATACAGTAATTATTCCTACCCTGTTGGCCGGGCAGCAATAAATATTCCAGCAAACCGCGGGAGAAATGGGGGTGGAAAAACCCCTCAGATGTAGAGAGGAGATCACCTACAGAGACAACGTTCATGGTGGCTGGAGGTAGCCAAAGCAAAGCGGGATTTGCAGGTGGAGTTAATGTAATTGAAAAAGTTAGACAAGTTTTCCAGGAGGTTTTGTGTGCCCAAGGCTTGACTCTTTTTCATGACTATATCGGATGATCTAATAAAAGATATTACTTTTCCCTACAAATCCCGTCTCCTTTATACTTTCAGAGCATCGCGTTTCCAAAGAGCCTACCACAGCCGCAGCGTAGATAAAGCAGCCATCAAGGGTTATGACGAACGCTTTTTCATGTCCCTTTTTTTTTTTTGGTCCTTTTTCTTGATGTTCACATTTAACCACTTCTTTGGTTTCCCTTGATGTTCTGGATGTTTTGGTCTGATCTCTGGTCTCGTTCCGCTGTTCAGCTTCAAAGCATGAAGCTACTTGGGGAAGAGCGAGCCTCGAGCGCGGTCGCCGAGTGTTTGGCACGAGAACCCCTTTGAATTTGCAGCCGGGCTTTGCCTGCAGCTTTCGAGGGGGGGCCAGCTTAGTTTATTAAACCCCCCTGAGTACAAAAACTTTCTGAAACACAGAACTGCAGTGGACCAGGGCTTTATTAAATCTGTTTTCTCCACACTTCTGGGTAAAAACCCATGAGAATTTGGGGTGGGGGGGTGGGGGGGTGTCAGGTTTCTTAGCTTAAATTAGGAACAAAGAGCTCCGGTGGGAGTTTTGTGGGGAGCTGCAGTTCGGCCTGGCGAGGCTGAACACCCTCAAGAGTTTTGGTCTCAACTTTGCGGGTCAGCACTTGGCATTTTAGTGACACAAACTGCTGTCCCTGCTCAGCGAGGGCTCCTTGGTTTCCCCGTTAGTTCTCAGCAGTATAAACTGCTGATAGAGGGGTTTACAGGGGATGTCCCTGCCCTGCAGACTTCAGAGCTGAAAGAGAGGACAAGAAGAGGTACCTTCTAATTAAGTAGAAGGAAAGTGAGGGAGCAGAGGCAAAAAACAAAAGCCACAGGAGCACGTGGCGGCATCGCTTAAATGAGAGATGCACAGCCGCCTTGTTTGGTCTCTTCTCTTGTGTTCTTTAGGCAGAGGTGGACATCCCAGGGGCGTGTGGAAGGGGCACATTCTTCCTTCTGGAGGAAATACTTTTGCAAAAGAAAATTAAAAGAAATACAACAGCTGTTCAGATGTGAAGTAACAGAAGTGAAACGGTTTTCCACTCCACCTGGAAAGCATAAACCAAGAGGGATTTTAAAAGTAATGGGGTATTTGCTGTCATTTTTTCCTCCCTTCCCTGCTTTTGGCAGGTGCGTAGGTCAGTTTAGCCAATCTTTGACACCCTTCTGCATGTAATGTCGATTCTTCCGGTGGTGGTTTTATCTTACCATCCAATTGCAAACATCCAAATTTGTAAGATCTGGAGCACCCAGATCAGTTCCTCTTGTACAGACCCCATCTCTCCTTGCCCCGCGCTCTTTTTCCATCTGAACACACCCCAACAACTTGTCTTCACGGCCCGTCTGTGCGGCTTTCGCTGGCTTTCGGCTGACTATTGAAATAAATGAGTGTATGAGCTAAAATGATCCAAGTCGCATTGTTCTGCGCACTTGTCCAAGTCTCAGGCAGAGAAGGCATCTCCGTTCACGTTGTAAGAAATTCACACCGCTATCTAGTTCGTCAGCAGGTTCCCTACCATTTGTTACATCTTTGTGACAATCCAGCATCAATTTAGAAGTGCCGTGCAAATGAACTCGTTGTGAAGAATGGCTCAAGGTCAAGCAAAGGAGGACGCATTGCAATGCTGAGCCAGGCTTAACTAACAGCTGCCGGTCTGAGCAGGGTGGATGTAGATATATACCCTTCCCAATTCTCCTCCTCACTGGCCAGTCAGAAGGAAATGGTCTTGAGTGAATCATAGAATCATAGGGTTGGAAGGGACCTCTGGAGATCATCTAGTCCAGAGTGCTAAGGGATTCATCATCTGCTGTGCAAAACAGCAGGAAGAATACTAGCCAGTGTCGACTACAGGGCATAAAATCTCATTAATGAACAGAATAACCAGATTTCTTACTGTCTGCTTCTGGGGCTGAGGCCACCATGGGGAGACACATGGCCAAGCGTGAGCCATCCCTTCTCACGAGGGCTGTCTGATGCCACGGGAGAGGTTGGAGTTACACCTTATTTACATTAGAGATAACGCCTTATTTACAGCAAGCCCAAGTATCTCGTCACAGCTCTGTGCTTTGGCAATATAACCAGCTCTGGGGTGCGTTACGTTGGAGGCCACATTTTGGGGAGGATGAACGAGAGTCCTTGTTTTGACAGATACCAATACAAGTGATTGTGGCCCAGTAACATTTATAATGAGCAAAAAACCCATCCCAAAGCAATAATAGAGGTGTTCTTGGCACTTCACAAAAAGTTGGAAACAATTACCAGAGCCACAGGTTAAAAAAAAAACCAGAGTGGCTGATAATTGGGAAACATTAGCAGCATGCTGTTGAAGGCCCCAAAAGACTATCTAGGACGAAAAGTTTCATGCTGGTTACAAAAACAACCAGCTTAGAGGGAAAGCAAAGGGACAGTTAGAAACGTAACAAAAGGAGTAGAGGGGAAGTTGATCATGATGAGTAAAAAGCAGAGATTAGGATCAGTGGAAAATTAATAATTAAAATTGCACCGGGAGCACTCTGTGGAGGCGAACTTCTTTCCCTGGCAAATCAAAGGAAAAATACGGAGTCCTAATAACAGTATCGGACCATTAGCAGATGGAAATAGAAGGTTTTGTCAACAGTATGGAACTGCTCTTTGAGCGCTTCTGTTCTGGTATTTGTGAAGAGTGAAATGATGCAATCACAGCAATATGAAGATGATGGTAAGCAGGTAGCAATATTTCCCATTTCCACCATAACTCTAGGTGTTCACACACGTTCAATAGCGGCATCGGGTGGGACTGTGTCCTGTCTGCCGCAACTCCCTCCCCATGTCGGGGACAACTGAAGAGCTTGTTTGTCAGGGCCGGAATTACTGGACTTCTTAGAAATGACAAAGAGGTGTTGATCCCGGCTCCAGTTCTTAGACAGCATGGTTCAAAAGCAGAGGCGGGAGTCTCTGTTTCAGAGAGCAGCATCACCAGGAGAGCCGCTGGGAGCAGTATCTGCTTGGGCACACCAGCTTTTCATCCATGAGTGCACATCAACTTACTACCAAAAGCATTAGGCAGCTGCTACCAAATCGTGAGATTTGGGCAACTCACTTCAGGAGCTAAAACAAAAATGAAGGTGGAGAAAAAGGACTCTTGACTGTGTTTTTCTTTATGTTTTGGAGTATTTGGGATGCTCCAGAAGACTGAAGGATGCAAATACTGTATGATTTTTCTTTTTTAAATGACACGTGTGATGTCCTGGATGATTGTAGGCTTGTTGGCCTGATACTGAGCCCAGGCAAACTCGTTGCACAGATGATGCCAGCTTCAGTTAATAGAGTACTAAAAGAGAATAATGGAGTTAGTACCAGGCAACATCTTGCCAAATTATGGTTTTGATGAGATGAAAAGTTTGGTTGATGAGGATATTGCAGATATGCAGGGTGTTACGTAACATTGTATTACAGAGAGTGTTTTAACAAATGCAAATATATTTGCATTCAGGAAATTGCCATGATGCAGCTGAGTTTTTGGAGGGATTCTTTGTGAAACTCTTCACAGCCTGTATTTTCAATACTTTCATCGGTGAAAGAAAGCATACGGTCATTGCTCACAGCTTGCAAGCGGTGCAGAGGCAGCCGTGGGTGAGGAAGATGAGAGGAGACGTACTTGCCTGAACAGGGAGCAGCATCGCTGCGTGTTGAGGCACCGAGAACGTCGGCTCGACTTGGTTTCAGCCACTGGGAAATGGACACTGAGACAGGCTTTTGGAGGATACGCTGGCTTTCTGGCTGATTATTGATGCACAACATCCCAAAAGGGCCGGCGTGGTCTTTGGATGATGTGCAGACACATAGGTGGGTATAGAGACTCCGCTTTTAGCCTGAGCCCAGCATCTCAGGAGGGTCAGTGTTGAGCTTAGCAAAGAGAAGATGAAGTTGCTTCACCCCTAACTATTAAGTACATAACAAGTGACAAGCATTTACCATTTCTTTTCCAACGATTTAATAAACCCAATCAAAGGAAAAGAAAATTCAGACTTGAAGTAAGGTGTAGGTTTCTGAGGGTGAAATGGCACACGCTGTAACAATGAGCCAAGGGTAGGAACTGCACGGCTGGGGGATGAGGACTGGAGTTGTGCCATGTTTTACCCGCTGACACTGTCAGGTGCAAGGAGGAGTCTTGGAGTCTGGGGAGTTGCTGTGCTGCGTGGCAGGTCAGACTGAGACATCACAGCCTGGCTTTTGTCATTGGCACAGCCGGTGGCCACCACGCCATTCAACTATTTATTAGGAATTAGGATACTCCGCAGAGAAAGCCGTGACACACTATGCCGAAGTGTAGAGATGCCTGGAATAACAATGAGGTCTTATAACTTGGATCAATACACACTGAAGACCTGCCACCTCTTACGCGTGTCCTGCTTAGTCACTGCTTAGCGTCTTCCCTGGCACGCCAAGTCCCCGGTCACACCTTCTCTTCCTCGCCCCTCAGCTCCCGCACAGATCTCACTCCCCTGGTCGCTCGCTGCAGGCCGGGTTACTTCGCCTGCTGGAAACTTCACTCTGGAAACTTCTTCCTGACGGGCAGGAAAATTACGTCTGCCCTGCAGGCTTTCTATTAAGTCATAACAAGCAAGTTTTATTCCAACATTAGCGTCTTTCCCATTGGTTACAGTAGGCACAGGTCCCTGTTGGTGATGTTGGTGGCAGTGGATACGTGCATAAGCGTGCAGAGAATCAGCTCTCGGGGTTATGATCTTGTTAACTCTCTAGAGACAAAGTCAAAGTCAAAGAAATATAAAATAAACAAGCTAGCTGGTTTAAATGATTATTTGGCCTCGCAGTTGCGAGCCGCAGGCTCTTATAAAGGTACGTTTGCTGCAGGATTCGTAGGAAACGGTTCTTCCTCCCTCTCGGCGAAGAGAATATTTGCAGAGCCATAAGAGGGACACAGAAGCAAAACCGAAGCTTTGACTCTCAGCCTTGTCCTTCCTTCCTTGTGGCTTCCTTGAGGCTTCAATTAATCAGGCGGCTCAAAAAGCCTGGCTTTGCAAGTTGCATCTGGTGTTTGAAAGGCTGTGGTTAATTTGTACCCGCAGCAAACAGGGTGATGTATGATGGCTTTACAAGTCAAAAGCTCTCAGAGTCCTCCAGTCTCTGAAATGATGACAAAAATCATACAGTTTTGTGCTTGGAACATTACAGCTTTTATGAAGACAGAAGTATTTATAAGCTTCAGCCAGCTTTTAGTACCGGTAATATTTCTCACCAGTAATGAGAAAGCATTTCATCAGCAGAACACAGTTACAAGTAGAGCTGTACTTCATGTGCTGGGGACACAACAGGTTAAAGTTCCCTCCTTGCGTGTGCCCCATCCCTTTGGAAGAACATAGGTAAATACGTCTTTGGACAGCCTGCAGTGAAATTACTTACCGTGGGTAAAACACCATCCTGCTGTGACATCAGCGCCTAAGAATTAGGGGGGTTTTGACACATTATATTCTGTTTGTTCCCTTTCAGGCCCAATGTTGTTCCACATAATTACAGGTAATAATACCGAGTATGGCTGAGAGCCATCAGGCCACCAAACAGGGGCTTTTGCTAATGGAGATAACCGGAAAAGCAAGTGCAAACTTGACAGGCTCTTTTGAGCCCAGCTTCATGGGGACCAAAGAAGTCTAAAGCTCCCAGGTACTGCTGGTGCTTCGGCAACCGTGTCCTCGGTGAACTTGCTAAATAAAAAGTGATGCATTTAGGCAGGGCAGGAAAGGGATACTTCACAAGGAGCGCTGGTTTCCCAATTATCGCTCAGCTTTCGTCCAAGAATCAGGCCTATTTTCTTCCAGGCAGTAAGTAGCACAATCACCCATCATAGCACGGTCACCCGTCGTAGCCCCTTCCGTCCTTGCTGTCACCTCACGGAGATCCAGGATTTCACAGGAGACGCTGGTTACCTCTGGTAACTCCCACTGGGGTGGGAGGTTTTGCTGACCTTGTCACAGGGTTTCTGACGCATCCCCAGGGCAACAAGCCTTCATGATCCTTGTGCCTCTTTCTTGGACACCTGCTTAATTGGAAGAGTAATCTGTGGCTGGGCCTTCCTAGTTTCATCTTCATTTTGGCCATGCCGGAGAGCAAACACACAGAGAGTGTCAGAAAAGGGTCTCAAAATACAATCTTACCCTTCAGCCCATCCACGTGGAAAAAAAAAAAAATCTTTTCCTTTTCCTAGATATGCTTTCTTGTCTATAAAAATGGAGGGGAAAGCCAAATCCTTTTTTTTGCCCCACTTTCTTATGAGTATCCAGTGTACTAAAATGTTACCTGTGGGGTTTTCTTCTCCTTTATTTCACGTAAGAACCTGTGTTGATTTTCTTTTGATTGCTGCTATATGCTAAATACACAGCTCTCATTACAGAACGTGTTGGTGGGACTATTAAGGTTGACTGCCTTTCTGACTTTTTCGGAATTGAAAACATTTTCCGAAACTATCCGATGACACTTAAAAGTGCTTTTTTTTTCCTACCGAAGAAAAAAAAAAAAAGGCATCCAGGCTCTCCTGGTATGTCAGTGTCACCGTGTAGCAGGTACACTACTGAGACATTGCCCTGGTCTAGCAATAAGCAGTGATGTCACTGGGGAATAAAACAGGTACAAATCACTTGAATTGCTGATTTTTGCCAAACGCATAGCCTCCTATGGCAAAGTATGATATATCAAATGAAACAGGAGTAAATACACTGATGGGTCGTCTCTACGGAGAAGGAATTTATTATTCGTATCAAGCGCTTTGCATGGCTTCTGTCTGTGGAGGACTACTGGATGTAACGCCGCTTAGCCCTTAGTAAAGGCTCTGTTTCACACAGAGTAAAGGTTTTTTGCACCCTGGTCTGGCCTAGAGAGGGCCACAGTTGCTGCGCAGTGTGAATGCCCAGGCAAGAGAGCAAAATACCTGTAAATCCTACCTCAAGACATTCTCAGTGATTTCAGTGCTTGCTTTCAGATTGCCAGCTTAAGACAAAGCCCCAAACACCACATTTTTCCAGGTGTAAAAGATGAATCCCAAGAAATAATAATAAAAAAAAAAGAACGCTGAAATATGTTTTCTGGATTTTTAGCTGAAGCTAAGATTATCTTTGAATATTTTACAATTTTACAAAAAAAAAAAAAAAAAAACAACAAAACATACAAAATGTGAGTGTGATAAGGTACCTTAAAAACAATGCTTATTTAGTCTTTCACAAGTTAGTCGTAATGTTGCGTTAATATCTGTTTAATTCTCCTACGGTGTTTCAGGCTCAGGAGAAAAGCACTGTATCTCAAAAATACTCCAGAGTTAATCAGGGATGTGGCAGCATCTGCTTAAGAGAGACCCGTAATTGAATCATCCCTAATTAACCTATCACCTCAGCAGAAGGGAATAGGATGTTGGTACCACTGCTAAAATGGATGAGAGTGATGGGAACGGAAAGGGGGGAGGATGAGGGGAAGAGAAAGAGAGCAATTTGCCTAACACCTAGTTTTATAACAAATTTGGGAGGAGGGAAGGAAAAGAAATTAAAGCATATGAATCATTAAATCTCTTCAGTATAGTTAATCAGTCTGTAGTTTTAAAAAAATTTGAGCAGATTTACATGTTAATCAATGCATGATTTAGGTCCAAGAAATGCTTTCTCCTTTGTATGGTTTGGGCTGTTTACAGTGTTTAGAGATTTTTTTTCTTATTATCGTTACTGCTGACCTAATTTGTATTTGTAATAATTATAATTTCAAACTAGGAAAAAGCCCTTTGAAAACTAGCGGGCAGAAAATAAAAGCCATGTCAGAGATCTCGGCACAGGAAATACAACATCCGTCGTGTATTTATTGAATGAAATGGCTGCACAAATCAAAACAAGAACTATTTCCTATTTGAAATAAATCTCACAGACGCACAAAACAGATCCTGAAGAACACTGCTTGATTTAACATTGTTGTTGTATTTTGTGCTAGATGGCTAATACAGAGTAATTACGATTTGTTTCATGCAGTGCCCTGCCAGACTGTTTTAGATTATTTGAAGACTGTACTTCAGCATCACAACCAGCTCATGGTGCCGCAGCCAACAGACCATCCGACTGAGGTAGGGTACGGTGAAGCCAAGCTGCATCTCTTTATGCTTGACAGTTCATTGAGAACACGTAGGCAAATAAATCAGCAGGTGCTGGAGGAATATATTTAGTAGTAAAAATATGTATAATCTATTGTTAAGATGTCATCCTTGGGTACAGGAATCCCCCAAATGGAGGAGACTCATCACTAGTATAATAGAAGCATAGAATCACAAAATAGTTTGGGTTGGAAGGGACCTTTAAAGGTGATCTGGTCCAACCCCCCTGCAGTGAGCAGGGAGATCTTCAACTAGACCAGGTTGCTCAGAGCCCCGTCCAGCGTGGCCTTGAGTGTTTCCAAGGGATGGGGCATCTGCCACCTCTCTGGGCAACCTGCTGTAGTGTTTCACCACCCTCATTGTAAAAAATTTCTTCCTAACATCTAGTCTGAATCTACCTCCTTTCACTTTAAAACCATTACTGCTTGCCCTATCGCAACAGGCCCTGGTAAAAAGTTTTAGCCTAGGATGACTTTAGAGAGCAGCGCGTAACTCCCTGCGTTGGCACCAGCTGTGCTTGCCCTGCTTTGGGTAATTTTTCTCTCACTTTTCCTCAGAAACATCACTTTCCTGGGCAGCACTGAGGCTAGGGCTAGCCTGGTGACACCTGCAGCTGGGCGACTGACGGTGGCTGGGGCCGCCTGCGTGGGGGGTACCGACACGCCGTGTGCGTGGACGCGTGCAGGCACGGCTGCACAGTTCGTGTACCTCTAATGCAGCCCCGAGGTGGTTAAAGCTAAAATAGACGTTTCCTTCATTTTGCAGGCAGACCCAAATATAGACTTCTGGAGGTCTTTGGAGTGCTCTTGCTTCTGCCAGAGCATCCCAAACAAAATAGGGAGTGTTGACAATTTTATACTTGATATGGAGTTTGGGGATTTTTGTAATTATGTTCTGTTTAAAAGCGCTGCAGTGAAAAAGCAGCAAATCTTAAGTCCTCCCCTGCTCTAGAAGGTAGATGTACAGATTTATCTTATCAGCTGTGGTGTAATTCACATTACTTTTGCCCCAGTGTGTTTCTATCCAGGCTTGTAAAAATGCCTGGAATGAAGTGGGTTTGTTGAGACTTTGCTAGTTAAGGCTGCCTGTAATTGAGGCTCTTGCTATGCGTGTTTTCATATATGGAGTGTGCACGTGTCACTACCCATTATTTACACAAACAAAATCAGAAGGGGGGAGACTTAGGTCTAGTCTGAGGTCCTTTAGCAGATGAATGGTACGTAGTGCAAGGCTCACACAGTCCAACTTACCGTCGCTTCACTGGAAGATGCGTTGCAGCAGTTCAGGTGTGCATCACTTTGCTCCTCCATTCAGTTTTACAAATTGTTATACATCTATATATACTTCTATATATATCATTAACTGTTACCACTCAAATATATCCCAAGGACTCATTTTCCTGGTTTTAATGCTCTTTTGCTTAGCTAAAATTTTCAAGCACTGTAAAAACTGAGGCTGTTCTGTAACGTCCCACATGACATGATGTCATGATGTGACAGAATTTTTTATTCAATTAAACACATAGATGCTAATCTTTTATTCATGAGCTTAATCGCGTACAAATACAAGCATGAACGCATTTGTACTTCGGTTCTTCCTTCAGGGTCTGCTTATTTCATTTCTGGAAGGTTTTCTGTTTGTTTTAGTTCAATGACTGCTGGACACACCAAACCGCATCATATATTTGCCGAGAATCTTTTGCCCAGAAGTGCTTTACTTTCAGAGGAAGTAATGAAAGTGTATCTGTAGCAGGAACCCAGTAATTGTTTAACAGAGGAGCATAACACTATCTCATGCCTTTGGAGAAGAACGAGGAAAAATATCCCCAAGTTTCAGAGGGAATAAGAGAGAAGCATAATAAAATCGGAGCTGAGGAAATTACACAAAATTTATTCCCTTCTCCTCAGTTAATAGTAACGTGAGCTCTCATGAAATTTAGATGTTGGGCCTTTCTGCACCCTATTTCCATGCGTGCAATGCATTTAAAGACAGAGCTAGCTTTTAGGATAGCTTGCTATTTAGCAAAGCAACATGAGAGCATCCATATCTAACACACAGGAGCCAGCCTGGAGCCTTACCCTGTGCCGTTGCTGGCTCGTATTGCATTGCTCCCGCTGGCCGGGGCTCCAAAGCAAGGCAGTGCCTACGGAGTTAGCTGCAGCTCATACGTTGCACAGGAATCAGTAAGAAAGGTCCTTGCTTCACTACAGGTTTGTTTTGTTTTTTGTTGTTGTTTTTTTTTTTTAAATAGGGAAAAAAAGTAGTCTTCAGGAATCTAGGGTAGGAAAATAATTAGCTTTGTAGGAAAAGGGATGCTGAGCTAGCTACTGAAAAAAATCAGTGGCAGCCAGGGGATCAGGTGGTCCTGTGTATCACCTCTGTGATGAGACAAGCCAAGGAAATACTAGTGTCAGCTCCCACCGAGATGGAGCGGTCATGGTTGCTGCAGCGTGAGAGCATCACACGCCTGAAGAGCTTTCCCGGCTGCCTGCCTCCTGCTCTTCCTCCTTCTCCGGCCCCTTCGCCACGTTGGCAGAGGACAAGGAGCTGGGCTGGATGAAGCCGTTCTTTCCACGGCAAAGCTCCTCAGACATGTTATTGGCTTCCCAGGGGAGCATGTATCTGGCAAAAATTAAAGCAGCTTCTTGCATCATGAGTTGGAGGGTTGAATTGACCCTGGCCCTTTTGCTGTGGTGGGAGCAGACAAAACTGAAGTGCAAAGGGAGAGTCTGGGATTATGGACAGAGTTGGACAATAGGTGAAGAGTCTTTCTCTTTGGGATTAGAAACTTGGATTTACAAACTAAAGGGTTGAGATGTTTTGGGGGAAGGATAGGGGCCCATGAGACAGCCAGAACCCATCTCAGGGCTACCAAAATGATGAGGGGACTGGAACACCTCTCTTATGAAGAAAGACTGAGGGATTTGGGTCTCTTCAGTCTGGAAAAAAGACGGCTGAGGGGAGACCTTATCAACACTTATAAATACTTAAAGGGTGGGTGTCAGGAGGATGGGGCCAGGCTCTTTTCAGTGGTGCACACGGACAGGACAAGAGGTAATGGGCACAAACTTGAGCATAGGAAGTTCCACCTAAACATGAGGAGGAACTTCTTTACTTTGAGGGTGGCAGAGCACTGGAACAGGCTGCCCAGAGAGGTGGTGGAGTCTCCTTCTCTGGAGACATTCCAAACCCGCCTGGACGCGTTCCTGTGCAACCTGCTCTGGGTGACCCTGCTCTGGCAGGGGGTTGGACTAGATGATCTCCAGAGGTCCCTTCCAACCCTATGATTCTGTGATTTTGTGATTTTATGATCTCCTCCTTTGTATTTTGGCTTCCTTTGCAGAGTTTTGGATTTGCCTGTAGCTGCCTTTGCCAGCAGTTTGCAGCAAGCCAGCTCGGTTTGCACTGAGGCAGACAAACAGCAGAGTCACACGGGCTCAGCACCCAGTGATGCTAAACCCCGCCCCGGAAGGTGGTGGTACCCTGCATCATACGAACAGATTCTCCAAGGACCCCCCTTATCATGGTCTTCACTAAATTCAACCTCCCACATATTTACCAAACTTGAAAAAAAATTTAAAAAAAAAAAAAAAAAACTGAGGAAGAAGTTCAAAGATGCTGTCTCCCAGGATGCTTTAATAAATACATAAAAGGAGGCAAGGGCAGGCCTTAAAATAGTTTTCAGATATCAAAGATCTGGAAGCAAGGAGGAGAACTTTGCAACAGTGGCAGCGTACAGGTGGTTGCCTCCATTGAGCATCGGACCCTTGTTTTGCTTGTTCGTTGTTTTGTGAACGCCTGTCAAAGCGGGGGGCTATACGAAGCTTTGACTAATCGGGTGCCTAGATTTATGTGTTTTCAGAAAGAGATGAAGCTGTAAAAGCGAATGAGTCTCTAGGAGGGTGCGGGTTAGAGGTTGGGTTTTTTGTGTACTTCAGTCATTTCAAGTGTATTAACAGCCCCATCTTCTGTTAATTGGGTAAGCCTGAACTATAGCATTTTACGGGCAACAAGAATTAAATACAATTTAGGTACAGTTGACTAAAGAGGGCTTATAAATGTGTGTGGATTACAGGAATCCCCATAATTAGTCCCACGGCATTCATTTAATGTTGGAATATCGAAGCACACAAATTACAAAGGTTAAAAGCAAAATTTCTTTCTGGCTGACAGGGTGACATTTCTGCAAAGCTATAATTTGAGTTAATATGGCATTCATTAATAATAATGAAGCTTTTAGTTTTCATAGTTCCTTTATTTATTTTCTTTATAATTTTCCCAGTAACATAACTGCTGTCAAGTTTCAGGTGTGTTCTACAGAAGTAATAAATTTATTATAAAAATAGACCAAAAGAATCACTTCTGAAGTAAACTGTCAGCTGTGACGAAGTGATCCATTTGATCACACTCTTCAAAGACCCTTTTTATACATTTTAACAGATTAAGAAGAAAGGTTATACTTAAATAGTACACCCAGTCACTGATTCTTAACTCTTTTTAAGCCGCTTGTTAAAGTGGAAATTATCAATAGCCACCTCTCCAAACGTATTCCATGTACCTCACCAAATTTGAGTTCTGGAAAATGGAAATGTAATTTTAAAAGCACTCGTCCTCAGTAAGAGCAATTACGCGTTCACTTCGGGATGTGTTCGGCTGTCAGTATCGCGGCTAGTTAAAAAGCATATTTTTTATTGCAACTGACATCTTTACTTATTTGCCTTGTAAAATAAGCAACGGAAATATTTCGCGTTTTCAGGGGAGCAAGCAGCTGCTGAACAACTACCCTGTCTACATCACTAGTAAACAGTGGGATGAGGCTGTAAATTCCTCCAAGAAAGATGGACGACGGCTCCTTCGCTATCTCATCAGATTTGTTTTCACAACCGATGAGCTTAAGTACTCATGCGGCCTTGGGAAAAGGAAAAGGTCAGTGCAGTCAGGAGAGACAGGTCCTGAAAGACGTCCTCTGGATCCAGTAAAAGTAACATGTCTCAGAGGTACTGCATCTTTTCGCTCAGTGTCCACCATATGTGATCTCATTTCACCACATTGGCTCTGGCTCAGTAGAAGCGTTTGGCTGACAGTTGCAGAACTAGAAGGGGTTTCAGAGGCAGGTGACAAGCAGCCAGAAACCCTCCACTTTTTTTTTTTTATATACATACATATACATAATGTATGTATGTATGTATTATATATGTGTATATATTATTTTTTTGAATGGGGAAAACCAGGGCTGCTTGGTTAAGAAAGGAGGCAAATACAAGGGCACATGACACTGATACACTTGAAAAAGCAAAGAAGGAAAATCAGACAATCCTTTTATCCCTTTGTAAGAAGCCCACAAGTCATTCTTTAACACTGCTCTACAGCAAAATTAACCAAAGGAATACTTATAGGCTACTGTGTAGTAAGCATATGGCGCTCAAGGCCATACTGTATCGTTGGAGTTAAAAGCTAACCAAGTTTCAGAATAGCTTTGAACATTTTGTGGGGCCGACAACATCTACAGGTTGACTAGAAACAAAGTGTATACAAATACCTTGTCAATGACTTAACTTCTCGTTTGGAGCACTGACACAGCATTGACCGAAAAAGCAAGGGAACAACTTTCCCTCATGTTTAGCCTCAAAATGAGGGGGAGTCTTGCAAGCATTTCACCGTGTCAGAGAGTGAGGATGTTGGACAATACAGAGAAAGGGTCTAGATTGAGAAGAATTCTCTGTTATGGCAGTTCCTAACTTTGGTTTCCTAAAATTGTTAGAAAGGCCCGTTACTAGGCCTTATAATGACACATACGAAATAGGACTTTTTAAAGCCGGATTAAAAACATGTTTGTGGTACCAGCGTCTGCATTTCATAAATGCATATGCTTATCATTTCTTTAATTAACTCAATTTATAGTATTTTGTGAGCACATACATGAAATATAGGTTGCACTGACTTCAAGAACTAATCAATGCAGTGTAAAAAGCTGAATTTTGGTCAGTCAGCAACAAAAATATTTTTAGTCAGTCAGCCGGAGCCCACAGTGGTTATGTACATCAGATGGAGCCTCTGCCCATCTAGGGTCAAAGAATTCAACGAGGCCAAGTAGATCAGACTTTTAGTTGGAGTACATTGATGTAACCAGGTAACGAACTCAGATTTTACATGCAAAGAAATTAGGCAAAGATGCTATTTTTTTAGTACAAAGGAACCTGTTAACCTGTTATGTGATACTCTGTCAGACCTTATACTCTTAGTAGAGCGTAAGAGAAGGGCAAGTCCATTGCACACCATGCTGCACAGAGATCAGGAGAGGTCCCAGAAGTTCTCCTGGAAACTGAAGTCTGAATATGAGTGTATTAACCGTTTCCTAAAACACATTCAATTTCACCTAATAATTTATGCACAAGCAGAGAGTTAATACCCTTTCTTCCCCATTCTTCCCCCTTCCTCCCACCGAGACTGACAGTAGCTCCTCCACCAGTAGATGGACTTTTGCTTACGGCCACTCTCCTTTCTGGGGTCCTGGCCATACAGAATGCGTGGAGTGCTCCCTGGGAGAAAGAGAAAAGCCGATTTCCCAAATTTCCAGAAGCAAGACCAGTTAAGAAAGCAGAGCAGACAGGTCCCCCTTTGGGCTTGCATGTGTGGGTAGGAACATGACAACTTTCTCCGGTGCCAAGAGTTAGCCACTGGCTCTTACCCATCTGCAAGCCAAGGTAACAAGCATCTGAGTAATTCTCAGCATGTCCAATTACGCCTTCCCACTACAGCAGGGAGTACAAACTGCTTCTGTCTCTGCGCTCAGAGTAGTTTCAAGATCTATGAACATTTTAAATATATTCCTACAACTGACTGATGTCTGGAACCAGCTTTAAAACAGCCCGGCATGCTTAAATGACAGCATTTCTCCTTCACGTGGTAACCATTTCTCTGAGAAAAACACCAGTCTGTGGAGCCCCACGTGAACATAACTAGGTAGGAATTACTGTTGCCTGTGCGGATTTCCAGGGAAATGAATTTAAAACCAAGATAGCTATCACTTTTGCAGACACGCTGCTGGAGGAGCTATGCAAAAAATCATGTCCTAATTGTCCAACAGATGAGATACCTTGCAGGCACAGGAACTCACGTAAAAGCACAGCATTGCCTGGTCTCGAGGCGTGGTGACAGTAATGAAGTTACCTTACGCCACTTATTGTGCTGTTGGCTTGTCAACAGTAGAAAATAGAATTTAAAAATATCCTGGGACACACAATACGGCATGAGGGAATAACTAATGCTACAGAATAAATAAGAAGCTCAGTTTCCATATGAGGTGCAGTGTATCCAATATATCTAATAAGGTGCCCTCACATTTAAAATCGTATTTGGACGTGTCAAAGTCCAAATACACCTATTTGAGCTATGTCTAGCAGTTAAAACTCCAGTATTGGTAAGGTGTTTTCTGCAAGATTAGCATATTGCATGTCAAAGAATCTGAAAAAGAAATTATAAAAAATGTAATCATCACATACAAATAGCTGTATGAGGAAGCAGCAGCTACTTAAGTAGCCAAATTACATGCGGTACAATTCATTCTCTCCTGCATTGAAAACTATTGCAAGGCTCCTCAAATTAGCCCTCTCATCTCATTTAGCTCTTTCTAAGGCCAGTTTCGTCTCAGAAAAATAAGTGTCAGATTCAGGAAGATGGCAAGAGCGGGACTGAAACAGAAAGAGATTCCAAACAGAAAGGAGCACCAAACCGAAATAACGGTAGTGAAATTTTCGAGCAGGTTGTGGGCTACTGCAGGCTGCAGATGTTGAAGCAGCCAGCAGAGGGAGATCATAAAGATCCACCAGAATAATCACCTTAAGGTATAAATACACAACAGGTTTCAAATTAAATGCATCCCAGCTCACGTTGACTCTCAGGTGTTGTGCACACGCTGAATCACAACCGTCACTTCAGATTAGTTCTTTTTTATTTCCACAAGCAGGGATTTTATCTCCAGGTTCTGTGCATCACATAATTAGCTCAGATATTACAACGTACGCTGCATGTGAAGAAACACGCTTGTACAGAAATAAAATAGGTCCGAGTGGCATTATCATGGCATCCCCCATAAGGCTTTACTTCTGCTTAAGTAGAGGAGTAACGCCCCCTTTCTGATTTCCCATGAGCTTTTGATGCCTGGGCAATAGCGGATGCTGCAAAGACAAGTTGTTTTTTAACCCTTGCGTGTTTTCCTGCAGAGTTCATTAGGATGCATTGTACTTCCAACCCGGACTGGTGGATGCCATCCGAAGAGCAAATAAACAAAGTATTCAGCGACGCGGTGGGACACGCTCGTCAAGGGCGCGCGGTGGGGACTTTCCTTCACAACGGGAACTCGTATTACGAAGGGACTGACCATCCAGGGTCACAGGATGAAGTCTTCAATAGAGGTATGCAAGACGGATCTGGCGATTGATGGCAGTGAGAGGAACCTCATACAACAGTAGCAGCCACTTAATTTAGGAGAGACTCTTTGTTAAACATACTTACCCTGGTGTCATTTAAGAGTCCAAAGCATGTTTGAATACATACTGCATACATGTCAGCTTCTCCATCCTACCATGTCCCAGCTAGCAGAAAGAAATCCTTTTCAATACCTGCTCTATGGGACTTCTCAGTGCCTATTATTTGCAAATCCTTCATAGCACCCTCAAAAGGAAATTGCAGTTCATTTCATCTAGTTCTAGAGGAAAGGTCATTTAAAAACGATAAAACTGTCAAAAGAAACAGCAGCTACCGTCTTGTCTGCCTATTGATAACAAGCCCAGGTCTGGACCCAGAGCAGCTGGGTACTATTTACTTTCCCCAGGTTGGAGATGTGAGAACAAGTTTGCATGCTTATAACAAATAAAGAAGCGGTCTCCCATTTCCTAATGGAAAATAACATAATTACGAATGCTACCTTAAAATACCGCATAAGATGGAAAATGCAGGGACTTCCTTTATCCAACTCTGCCAGGAAATTAATCTTCCCGGGTAAAACAGCAGTGCTCGTCAACAGCAGGATCTTTGAAAGACCCAGAACAATAACAGGCACTTCTAATAGATAAAAATTGCTTTGCATATCAGATACACACTATATTTATCTAGATTTCTAGGAGATCAGAGCTGATCATGACAGTTTTCCTTAAAACAAGATTGCTAAAAACAAATTGCCATTTCAGAAGACAGGTTTTGCTTTGTCTGTTCCTATTCTGCAGCCACATTATGTAGCTTTAGAGGCTTTAAATTGCCTCTTCTTGGTTTTGGTTTCATTTGTGTTTTATATCCATTCCTTGAAATAGATGAGGTCTTAACAGTGTGCTGGTCTTACCAGTCAGTGGTGCGTTCGGGGAGGGGTGGGTTAAGAAGAACCTAATTTAACCTTCTGTTGTAAGTAAACATGGGGTCCAGACTAAGAGCTGTAAAAAAGATCTGTGCTGGAGCAGAAGCCAGTTCATGATGGCGTACAACATTGAAAGCAGATGCTAGCTTTGAAGAAAAAAAAATCAGTCCACTGAAAACCCTTTAATCTTAAAGGCTTAGGAATCTGTTGTCCCTCCAAATTGACGTGCTCAAGAAATACGCAATGCCAAAGAAACGATACCCTTTCCTTTCCGTGTCAGGGTGTTTCCAGTCCTTACCCTTGTCCGGTCGCTCAGGCCAGTGCTGGCATCCTTCAGAGCCTGAACCAGCTCGCCTTGAGGCAACCTTTCCCCACTGGCGGGAACAGGTTTTTGGAAAGAAAGTTCACTCCGCTTTTGACCATCCTTAGTGCTACCTCATCAGCGTTGACTCTCCTGAACGCGTATCTCATACTCCCCAGCTTTCCTAACCCCCTTCTGCAAGCCACAAGAGAAGCTACTAACTGCTCCTTTTACCCTTCTCCTCTCCTTCCCAACCTTCTCCCTGTGTGTGCGCCAGGCAGGGTGGGAGATGCCCAACCTCTTCCTCAAAGATCAGGAAGGTCCCTTTGGGGAGAAGGGCTCCTCTAGCTCCATCATGACCGCAGATGGAGGACCAAGGCAGTCTCTCAAAGGTCAGCTGGCCTGCACAGTAGTTTCTTACCACCACCTGCCTCCTCTTCGCCTGCCGTTGTGGCCGGTCTCTCATGGCCGGGCCCCGGGGTGTTTCGGGACACCGGCTCCACCACACTCCCCTGTAGACAGGACCTCACTCAGCCAGGATATGCTTTAGGCCCTTAAATGTCTAATACCTCCTTGGTTTGTTTTATTTTTGGTGATTTTTGAAAGGGGGTTGAAAGGCACTCACTTGCCCCGGAATAACTCATTTAATTTCTATAAGCGAATGAGCAGTTTAGTCACACTGGCACTCACTGGGCCAAGGGGGTGGGGACACCGTCCCTCACTACAGGCAGGAGGTGACTCACTTCAAACGGTCAACAGCGCGTGGTGGCCTCTGAAGGAGAAACTCGGTGTATAGAAATGTCACGGTACAGATAATCCTATAGTAGCTTTTCAGTGTTGAACTTAATTACACTTTTTTTTTTTTTTTAAAGAATTCTAATAGAAGATGTTAACATTGCTCAGATGGTGTAAGTCTTGCTGGTCTGTGTTTAGTGTGGTGACACTTGCCAGAACTACTTGGTAAAACATGTCAGAATGTGTGAGTCAACATTATACTGTAGACTTGTCCACGGCAATATGTATCATGCTGTATTTTTGTAAACATTGTGATGGTTTCCTTACAAATGTTTAATCGTATGAGGTTAAAAATACAAACGCTTCTTTTCTAGCAGTCACAGAACAGAATTACTGGACTGGACAGACCTCTCTTACTTAATAACCTAAAGATTTGCTGAAATAACTGGTAAGCCTAGCTTTATTTTTAGTGTAAAAAGTGTAGCCAGCCTCCTGGAACCACTCACAATCCCCTGCTCTCATATTGTGCAAAATAACCAAACGTATAGCTTCACCCTGGAAGCCACTTTGGCACTAGAAATGGCTTTGCAGGTTCAGACCTTTCTTTATGAACAAAATTTTGCCCTCGGTTGCTTGCGTGCAGTGCCCGGTGACGTGAGTCGTAGTCACAGACAGACATTAGCAGACACCAGCTCATCTTTTCTTTGCTCACATTTGGTTTTAAAATAACAGAGTACAACAACTTCTTTGTGGTTGTCTGTCTTTGTCTTTGGTTTTACTTGCTGTCGTGGCCACTTCACTCACGACTCACCCATTTCGTTTAAAAAAAAAAAAAAAAAGAAAAAAAAAACCAAACACAAACCTTTCGCAACTGCTTATTCTGATTAATTTCTTTGTGAGGCGTTATAACTCCGTACGCATTGAAGTGTCTACATATCCACAAGGTGTTAGGTATAACACTGTGGGAGCCAAAATAATAGATAGCGCGTGGGCACTTGCAGAGCGAGGGACGCGAATGGAACGCGCCGTGCTTCGTAAGCCCGCGCATCCCTTCCCAGCGCCGGCTGCAGACGGCAGGCCCACGACAGAAGGGAAACCGCCATCTATCATGTCACTCCCCAAAGTCCCAGGAGGACAGGGATTCTTGTCTTACCCTTCCCTACTCTTTAATCTTACTGTCATTTATGTATCTGCCTTCTCTCAGACTTCGTGTAGCAGTACCGCACGCCCATCTGTGCCAACATGCCTTCGCTATATTTTCTATGACAAATATTTGTGGAGAAACTGTGATTAAAAAAAGAAAAACAAAACAAAACAAAACCATTAACCCTGATATTTTTATTGTTATGGTGTAGTTAATTCTATGAATACTTTCTAATGATGATTGTACTGTGTAGAGTAAGTACAGGTTAGGGATAGACCTTTACCAGATATTGTACAAAAAGAGTGCATAGTGTAATATAGACTAGTAAGGGTTTTGTGACAATTTCTATAGGATGTGTGAATTGTTTTCTATGTGGCAACACACATTTCTTTTAAAGAATATAAAAATCTTAGAGAATTTTTTAAACGGTCAATATTTTTTAATTATAAAGACATTTGTTACCTACAGTTTACTATTTCAGGTGTTAATTCTAATTTGAATATTGGTTTTATTACTACATACCTCCAGTTCCATTTGTTCCGTTGCATAAAAATGCACAATAAAAGTTAGTCTCTGGTTAACCCGTCTCTCTCTCTCTCTCTCTAGACATTGTGTCAGTATGCATATATAAATTTTTAGATGTAGTTTTATATAAGAGGCTAGAAGGTTGTCTTTTGTATTAAATGCTTGTTCGGTATGAAGCACCAGCAAGCACGGTGAAAGATTATGAAGAATTCGGCTAGGAATACAATATAAATCATTTTTGCCTCAAAATATAACCCCATATATTTATGCGGTGGTTAGTTAGAAAGACCACTCAGAGAAAGTACCCATCTGCAATCCTAAGACCTGGATTTTCAAGCAGTGAAGTTTTAAATCCCATTTTAATTCAAAATTCAGTGTTGGCTGAATGTCGCCTGTTCTCTTAAATGCTTTAGAAAATCCTGACTCCAAATAATTTGTAGAGGAATTACGGTGACAAACACCCACTGCGGCAAAGCCCTGCTGATGGGCTGGGAAGGGAGACTGGTGTCAGCCGCTAGAAATGGTTGCCAAATATTTCCATCATAAAACAACACTTTTGGGTGCCTGAAATGTTGCAAAACTAACTGGGGTTGGGCTGGTATTTTCTAGATCAGGGGTTTCAGCCTGCTGTAGTTTTTGTGAAAAGCCTCATTAGTGAAACCCCTTATTAGTGAAGCCCAAACCAAAGTAATTTCAGGTGATTCCGAGAAATGTAGGTTAAAAAAAAAAGTGTTAATCCCTCTGAAAAAGAAATAAAAATTATTAACTTCTCTTTGGAAAGCTCTGACTTCCCAGACTTTTGGGCAATGACTTGAAACCTCAGAGGCAGATCCAGAGGCTGCAGGGAACTGGGATGGCAGGGAAGCGGCAGGGAAAGCTGGCAGGGGTGGAGAACGTGTAGGCAAGGAACCAGAAACAGCAGGTAGGGTTTTGGAGCTTGGCAAGACCCCCAGAGAGATTAGGTCCAACAGCGGAGTCTGTAAGAAGCTGAGGATTTACACATAACTGCAGGGGAGCCGGCAGCACGGCTTGGGGGGGTGTCATTCAGTACTGTCTCATTTTATCGCTCTTCCACTCAGTCCCTGTTAAACACACTGGCAAGGCAACAGCCAAACCCTGCTCCACCACAGCACTGGTCCCTCCAGAAGCACAGCGCACCACGTCTGGCAGTTACGCCTTTGCTCCAGTACTAAGATGCCCCTGAAGAGGACCTTGAAGGTCCATATCAGCCATTGAATCTCATGCGTACGAAGGAATTTAGTTTTTACCTCGTTTGCTTAGAAGAAGCTCCTCTGCAAGCTCACATCATAAAAGTCCATGTAATCTTATTTTAATAAAACTACTCAAGTTGCAAAATCTAGCCCCTAGGAGTTGGGTTAGGCAGGAATCGCTGTTTTCTCTGCCACCTTCCCTCTGCTGAGGCACCTCTGTGACCGAAGACACAGTCTTCAGAAGGGAGGAAGGAGGAGTGTCAGAACGGGAAACGCTTCCATGGCTCTGAAACTGCTGTCGGAGTCCCAGGGAACACAGCATGAAGTGGCACATTTCAACTTGCAGCCCGCTGTGCCCAAAACTGAGGAGCTGGGATAGTTCTACCTCTTTCTCAGAGGGTTTTTGTGGAGATTAGTGCTCAGGAACGCAAGGCTGTAGCAATAAGGAAAATAGAAAAGCCCCTGAAGGAGGTAACAAGCCTGGCGTGGAGGGGGCGGAGGGAGCAGTTTAAGCGCATGCAGTAGATAAAACCAGTTCACAGATCAAATGATGAGGATAAACCGAAATGCCAGGTGACTGCTGATGGAGGAGCAGCATCCTCCTGCCAGTGGCTGGGGCGCTGGGCAGCAGCGGCGGCGCAGGGAAGCAGGGGCTCCCCGCTGCAGCCCGGAGCCACTGGGAATACTGGGCAGATCTCTGTACGTGTCCTTGCCCTGTGAACACAAAAACCCTCCTCCAAAGACCCTTCAACATCTGAAGTGTTTAAAAGCAGCTTCTACTGCAGATGTATAGTGTTAAGGAAAAATAAGATAACCGCCAGCAGATTAATTACCTGAATCAAGAGGAGAAAAAAAATAAATCTGATATGAAATGACACAATGTTGGGAAAAATAAAAAACCTTTGTCCTTAAAACCACTTTAAACTCTCCCACTCATCCGGCAGACATAATTGCCACTACTGAGGCAATCATTGTAGAAAAATGGAAAGAAACGGGTTTGCTAATGACTCAAAGTAGTTTCCCATTAGGAAAGTTAATATTAAATTTAGTTCCCATTTAAGAACAGGGTCAGTAGTACAGCAGAAAAAGTCTAATTAAGCCTTTCAAAAATGCCTTGTCGTAACATGAGTGAAAAACTGAAAAGTCTTCTTGCAAAAGGATGTGAACCTGAAAGAGCCAACAACCAAACTACTTACTGAACTGATGGAAAGGATTTATTTTTTTCCCTAAAGGATAATCCAAAACGATAAGCAGAGCAGCAAGCAGCTCTAACACAGTCTCTGGAAAAAAGGGAAAGAAAAGGAAACACGCAGGCTACCTTTCCCATCCACAGCATCAGGAAGACACTTCCAGGTCGAGACTAATCTCCAAGAAAAAAAAAAAAATTAATCTTGGCATGTTGATAAACCCACCAAAGGCTTAGCCAGAGCATCGCTGTGCATCTCCTGGATGATCTGTAATGTCCAATTGCCTACTGAGCAAATGGAGGTCTTGGAACAGGCATCGGAATTCGTCTCCTCCACCCAAACCCCTTGTTTTGAACAGCCTGGAGACTGAAGCCATATCCTGAAGGTCAGAACCAAGGATCTCAGTGCAAGGCATGAAGGGGAAGGAGCAGAACGGGTCAAAGTCCACCTGCATGGCATAGGCCTCGCTGAAGGCAGCGGTGACGTTCTTTGCCAAGTTCTCTGTGGGTGGCAAATTGCTTCGTCAGCCCAAGAGTCTCAGAGGAAGTAAAAGGGAGGGGTAAACCTTACAGAGGATTCACTTTTTAAAGTGTAAACTTGAAAGATTTTACTCTCAAGTTCTTCTTTGTCCTTACATATGTGAAAAGTTAGACTTGATATAAAATCTTTAAGAATTATACAGCTGCTTTTAAATAACATGTTCATTTAAGCATTGCTTAGTGTTTACTACTAAAGTGAACATCTACAAGACAGCATAGGAAAAGACAGCAAATGAAAGGACATTGTCTTACAATATGATATTTTACCTTAGAACAGGCTTTGAGTAGTATCCAGGTGCTCCACAACACCCTACTGCAATTCCTCTGAAGACAGAGGAACTCTGATCCCATTCTCCTTTTCTCAGGCATAAACACGCATTTCAGGAGTTTCATGCATGAAAAGCGAACTTTCAGTCCCCAGTTCAAGTAAACAGTGAACCTTCCAAAGGCTTCATCCCATTCTCTAACTTCATATTTTGAGCTTTGCGTCAGATTCCCCAGTCAGCATCTGACCATCTTCAAAACTGATGATGCAACATGAGCAACATAGCCTTTTCTTTAGCTTTATTAAAGTAGATAAGCAAGCTCAAGGAAGTTAGACATCTTCCTGAACGCTGTTCCTATTCCTCATTCCCGTAAATAAAAGGACTTCCTATCTTTGCAAACCAATATGACAAGAGTATTTACCTGTTTCCTTGGATTAAAACCTAAGCTCTTGGTGGAAGCAACAGGTCAGAGCTGTTTAAAGAAGCTGGCGACAATTAGGTTCTAAGCTATAGCATGGCTTGCTTTGATGGCAGAAAAAGGACAAATACCCTCATACTTATGCTCAGAGGGAATTAAGAAATGTGAATGGTGTATCTGTTCAGGAGTTGACCCCAGCAGCAGAAGTAAGCATTTGAGGTCGTAAGCAGGCATGTCATGGAAAATTTGCACAACCATGACTTGCAAGAGGAATATTTCCTCATTCCAATTCAACAATTACCAAAGCAAACGTTATTTCACGTCTGTCACCAGGCGACCAATTCCCAAAAGGCAGAGATCGCATTTCACATTAAAAACCAAACCAAAAAAACCCCAGCACAAACGTGGCAGCTCCTCCGCTCTCATTCCTCTCCCATTTTTCTCTTTCTCTCTTGCATTGAATAGACGAATGCCCACTGAAGGAAATCAAAAGCTACAAAAAGACTTCCCCCTGGAGAAACCTGTCCCCAGGGCTAGACTTGAGGTGCCTTCCCAGTGCCTTGACCTTAGCCTAAGGCTAGGGCTGAAAGCAAGCCATGAGAGGGAGGTTTATGGTTTTCATTGTTCTCTGCTGGCTTTCGTTCTGCTGGGGATACCACCTCTTGAGCCCTTCTCCAGGCTGGAGAAACTGAGAGCTGCCAAGAGAATTCTCACACCAAGGAATTCATCCGGGCTCGGCCCTGGGTGTCTTGCCTGGGCATCAGCTTTTGCTAAAGATCAGCACTTCAATCTACCCTTAGCATATGGAGGTCAGAATGACGCATCCCTAGCAGAACAAAAGCAAGCAGAGAACAGTGAAAAATCATCCATCCCCATCTTTATCCAAGTCACTTGAAAATTTCTTGTACGTACATTGGAGATTGAGGAGAATATCAACGCAACTCCTCTATCATTAAAACTACTCAAATTTCTCCCTGTTGTAACAGCATCTCTTCTATTGCTGTTAACTTCCATAGCTTGCACTGTAACACATGGCGGTATAGCTCCAGTATCCACTTGGAAGGTGGATATTAATGTACTCATGAAGTGTTTCATCCCTCAGTCTTCCTTACGTTCTTCCTCTAATGTCAGTCAGTCAGAGCGGCTAAAGGTGCAAGAGCAGCCACACAGGGGTCACCCACAGGCGAAACGCCTCTGTGCTGTCTCTGACAGCAGCCAGAGGAAAACGCAGGGCAGAACACCACAAATTTGGTCTCAGCAAAACTTCTCCCTTTCATTATGGCTTCCAAATTGTCCAAATTCATTAGAATCTTCTTCCACGGTATTTAGATTTTTTTCTTTTTGCTAAGATATCAGTTCTTTCAAGAGAAATGCAATCAATGAGGAGATGAAAATCTACAACCAAAGACAGCTACGTACAATCCTAACATGCAGAGACACAAGTTCACGTATGAATGTATTCGTACGTGCACCAAACGCAAGACAGATTTTCTATATTATCACAGCTTGCTTTGGGAAAAACATTTTGACCCTAAACTTAACACTTTGTGTATCCAGAGTGGCCTGATACACTGCAATGGTAAACTGCTGTTCAATCAGTATTTCTGGGGAAAAAAAAAAACCCCGAACTAGCTTTCTTTAAAGCATTGAACATCAATTTACACCAGAGCACTGAATAACATTTAAGCCACCTCGTTTGTAGGAAAGAGGGCCTAGAAAAGATCCTAACTATTAGGAGCTACTAAGCCCCAATTCAGCACCGGAAGAACGGAAGGAGCCTAAATACAATTAAAAAAAGATCGCTAGAGAACTTGGGCAAGTCAATAAAGCAATTTACTAGAGGCTGATCCATGAAATTACAGCAGAAATCACGTCCCTTTCCTAAGGTTTTCAAAAGGTTTAATTCAAATGGTAGAAAGGGAGGTTTGCTTTCCATGACCTTTTAATGAATTCCCCCACAAAATATATAGGAAAGAGAAAATTGATTCTTGAACTGTTATGATCATCTCCAACCAGCTGACTGCAAGGCCCCACCTCAACCCGTTACCAACCATTTAACACAACTATTTAAGAATGGCCCATCAACAAATGCCTCAAATAGCACATAAACAAAGGATTTTGAAGTATTCCAGTTGACATTATGGGAAAGGACAGTGCTCCCTCCCTCATTCAAAGTGGCTGAGCCCATCTGCCTCGTTATTCAGACAGCCCAAAAGACAGAGTCCAATATTTGGACTTGATCTCAAACAGACAAGGCCCTAAAGTCCGCTGCTTCCCTGCTTGGGCAGATTTTGTGCTGTTTGGTTCACTAAAAACTGTTGGTAATGGTACCACCACCCCAACCCAACGTTGCTTAAGGTAGGAGATGAGTTCGTGACATGCAGTCTTTAACAATCTCAGCACCACACATTAACATCCAGTGTGTTCCTGCAAAAAGTAATTAAAAAAACAAAACCAAAAAAAAAAACAAATGAGAAAGGGAGTCTCTTTTGAGAGAGAAATTCCGATGAATTCAAACACCTTTAGCAATCAAGACACATACTGCCTGTCCAAGATCTGGTTACTGACATTTTCGTCTTCCTGAAGTCCTATGATATCCCAATTTATTTTTGAATGCAGAAAACTGGTACCGGAAGCATTGTCTGCATGTGCCAATCAATCTGAGTCTCGTAGCAATCTGACCATGATCAATCACTAAGGTTCAGATGACGAACAACCTTCTCATCCTTTCTGAAGCACACTGCTCAGCCACCTTATTTCTCATAGCTGACACCATACAGACAAAAACTCCAGTTTTTCAAGTTTCTCTAGTTTATTGCCCAGACTCCTTGCATTTTTGTTTCTTTTTTACAGCCACAAAGACTTTTTTAGCCCAATTAGTTCTTTCTGTAACTGGATAGATCACCGGTTTTCATTGGTATTAGCGATGAAAAGAAGCACTTTAATGAACCAGACAATATGGTGAATCCTTTCTAACCAGACTAATTTCACATAGAATCATAGAATTGTTAGGGCTGGAAGGAACCTTAGAGATCATCTAGTTCCAACCCCCCTGACATGCAGAGGGACACCTCCCACTAGATCAGGTTGCTCAGAGCCCCATCCAGCCTGGCCTTAAAAACTTCCAGGGATGGGGCTTCCACCACCTCTCTGGGCAACCTAATCCAGTGCCTCACCACCCTCATGGTGAAGAACTTCTTCCTAACGTCCAATCTGAATCGACCCATCTCTAGTTTTAATCCATTCCCTCTAGTACTACCATTACCTGACACCCTAAAAAGTCCCTCACCAGCTTTCTTGTAGGCCCCCTTAAGATACTGGTAGGCCATGAATGATACCTGGCTTTTTGGTTGGAGTTTTTTGGTTGTTTGGTTGGCTTGTTGTTTTGTTTTGGGTGTTTGGGGGTTTTGTTGTTGTTTTTTGTTTTAAGAGGCTTGGAGAGCTTTGCTGTGATTGTCAGATGACAGTTATTACTTAAGTCTAATACATAAACCCAAACTCTTCGAGAAATTCTCCATACCCTTGACTGTACACAGACATGAAAGTCCTCTCTCTTAGTACCTTTTTTCATGTCATCCTCAGATCTGGGTCAGGACTGGTAGTCCAGACTGGAGGCAGTGCCAGTGGGGCCTCCGAGCTAGGCAGAAAGAGCTTTCTCTGTGCTGGGGAAGCAACGGTGCTCTTCGGGAGCGAGTAGGATGAAAGGCACAGTCGCCAGTGAAGTGTGGAGTATTAATAAATACAGCTGGGATTGCAGGCAACAGGCAGGTGGCTCCCGTACCGAGCGCACACTATTCACAGTGTGTGCTGCCAACAAAGGAAAATTGAATAACTATTGCAAACAGACAGGTAACCTTTGTTTTGCATCCATAAAATACTATGCATTTTTAACGTAGAAAATCATCATCAACTGCCTAAAGCTAGTGTCATTGCTTACCTTTACAATATATATAAAATTGCTTGAATTAACAGAACACAACCTTTACCGGCTATGTAGCATTTTACTGAGTAATTACAGCTTCCAGACATTTTACAGGATGTACTGAATTCAAATATAATTACAAAAGAACGAACGTATACAGAGAAATACTTAAATGTCTACACCTCACAAATCAAAATGACTTCCCCATACTAATATGAAGTAACCAAGACACAGAATGAAAAAGCCAATACACCAAAAAGCATCAGAACGGAGGGGAAGAGAATACATTTGATTAAAAAGCTGCATCGAAAAAACATGTTTCAACTTTGAGATTGCCCTTTGAAAGTCCTACCACCAGTGAAAATCCTCACCGTTGACTTTCACATTTAATATAATTTTGGCAATAGCCAAAATGCTTTCCAAATGCTTTAGGCATTTTTCAAACGCTTCTTCCCACATAGTTGTTCATCATCTTTAACTTGACAAAAAACTTAAAAAAAATAAAGAAACCTTTATATTACATCATTTACACAACATTGCATATTTTTTTTTCCTCTGTCTTCAGATTTGAAGCAGCTGATCACAACCTCAAAAGTTTTCATAACCTAAATTTAGACTATATTTAAAATCAAACGTATCCTAGAGCATGGAGCTGTATTCTGCTATTTTAACAGGCACCTTCTCCCTATAACAGCACTATGAACGCTGGAAAAACAAAAATTTGACCAGGCTTACTGTAACACTTATAAAAAGTAACAAAGACTTTTTATTTTAACTGTTGGCTTTGATTTACACAGAAAAAAGGAATTGTCCTCAAGAGCCTTGTATAATATAGGACAGAACAACAATTTTCTGCCTCTCTACTATAATCTGTAATAGTGTCTGTCTGTGGTATTTAAAAAATGCATATCCTTCTCACAGTATGTTTTGAATGTTTTCTTTAACCCCTTTTCAGAATGTGATGATTTAACTAGAAATCTTCCTCATCCACAAACCTTTAAACAACTGGAAAAATACAGACTGAGATCACAGTCCATTGCAAGAATTCTGTAGGCCTTAGAACACCGCACCTTCCCCCCCGCCTCGTTAATACCTTCAGTATGGTGCTTCAATCATTTTCTGGATGAAAGAATCGATTCATTTGCTCTTTAATTTACTCCAGCTCCCATTTCCACAATTAAAATTACTCACCCTCCACTCACCAAATACATACCTCACCAACAAAGCTCCAGGCTGAGATTACACCATCGCCTTTAGCAATAAGACTAAATTTTCAGAGGGCAAACAGGTTTATACCTACAAGACTGAACACCATTAGGAAACAAGTTAAATGGAGGCACTGACTGCCCGGGGTGGGGGGGGGAAGATGAGTTTTTGCTGGGGGTGGGAGGGAGGAATCATCCAACTATCTATATATTGCTAAAAGAAAGAACGTCACACTACCTGGTTTTATGTATTCTAATCAAAAATCATTTCTTACTGTTCTTTTCCTCTCCAATCATCATTTCTTATTTCTGGCCACGTTTTTTAGATTGTATTCACCTCTTCTTATTCCCAAGTGCTCAACACCTTAGTTTTTTCTTTTTCTTTCCTCGTATTCTTTTCTTCCTACGACACACTTTTGTTAGAGTTTTTCTTTTGCTTCAGCAAAGCCTGATGGACTGCAGTTTCTATACTCTGTACAACCACTTGGAGCTCCTGGCACACTTTATTTTCCTCAAAGGACATAATGCATTTCAAAAATCTGACTATTGTGCTTTAAAGCCTGGATTCATTTTTCTATGTAATAAAGATATAGTCTACTTTTGGTTTTAATTATTTGTGTCTTGCTAACGAGACAGGAAAAAATTACTTATTTAAGCTATGCAACGCCTCTACAAAAAAAAAAAAAGTCTTTTTGGTGCACCTTGACTTCTCATAGACATTAAGCAGGTAAACTGCAAAAGAGATGTGAGTTGCACTCTCTATTCAGAGCTAACAATAAGAACAGAAGCAGCACAATACTTGAGCTAGAAGAAAAGAAGGACATTGTAATTTTATATTCACTTCTGCAATGTAAGCCTTTAGGCATGCAAGTTCAGTTTTTGTACAGGAGTCAATATTAATCAATTGTTCTATTCTACTAAGGCAAAATGCCTTAAGACCATATGACCATAAAATGAAATACTTTTCTTTCAAGTCTTAAACAATATGCTTCTTTGGATTCTTTTGTAAGAAACACTTCTAAATCAACTTTAGAAAAAGGATTACCTAATTGAGAATTTTCAAAAATTGCCACACATTCAACACACAAAAGCCAAAAAACCTCTTTGCAAGAAGCCTGCACTCGATGCACTCATTACTAGAGGTACTTTCATAATGCATGGGTTTTTTTGTTACGGAAAAAAGATAAGTCAGCTAAAACGAGAACAAATAAGGAGAACACAGAATTCCAGTCAGTGTCTTATCCAGACAGAACCTACCTACAACTCTTCCCCGAACTCCCCCTTATCAAAGAGGGGCCAGTAAAAATCTCTCAATAAAAACTGAGTCTCCGGCTATAGCTGAAAACACGGCACCTGCCAGAATCAGAAAACTCTGGCAGTTTTGGCTAACATGATTTGTAGCTTTCAAAGCAGCAATCGCTATTGTCAGCTATCAATGAACAAGAAGTACAGTACCAAATCCAGAGACCAAGAGTAGCATCTAGCCCTGCTATTAAAAACTTCAGATGCTCATAATGGTCTCCTCCTCTAAAAGTAATTAAAAAAAATAATAAATCTGTATGGGAATTCAAGGAAGGAAAAAAGCAGAGGTCAAAACACCTTCAGCTTGAGTATGAGTCCGAGGATAAAGGATGCAACTTAAAAATATGTTCTCCTGTTCCCTGAGTCCCTGCTACTTGTAGGCCAGAGCACACCACGAACAGTCTCTGTAATACAAAAGTATTTACTACTACAACATGCTTAATAAAGGCATTAGAGTGGAGGGGTAGAGAGGGACCACACCAAATACTGAATTCCACGGCGCATGAAGGAGGCAATTTAGACTTGAAATTGATTCGTGGGGGAAAGCTAATCACTTCAGAATTTTATCTTTTGTAGAAGCGCAAATTCTACAGGAAAACACCCATTATTAGTGTCCAGCCAACTTTGACTTAGAATACATTAAGATCACTTGGTACGTTAGAACACTAAGACAATTTTTTCAAACATTGCAAGTTTTACGGAATTCAGACACTGCACAACACGTAAGCAATCTTTCACAAAGCAGAGGGCAGCAGTATTTTGAATACAATTTGAAAAAACAGAACCTGCAAGGCCAGTATACAAAAATAAATTTTAAAAGTCCACACCTTAATTGAAAAAAATCCTAGAATATAACTTTATTGTTACCTCAATCCTTTTCCTTAAAATCAATCTAAAGGAAACATTATGTAATTGCATTTATGATAACGAAAAAAATCCACTCCTCCACACTTTGTAAGTTTTTAATTCTGAGGATTCTATCATGTATTAGCTAAACATTTTCCCCAAAAACACTGAAACAAAAGTAAACTAAGCAGTGGACCCACATCACCTCAAATTTTAGGCCATAAAGACAGTTAAGAAAAAAAGCAACTAAAATGTCAAAACTGTTAAAAACAATCTGCAAATTATATTAAAACCTAACACCTTGGAATTACTTTTCCTTTCCAACCCGACAGGCTCAATGAACGAATATTTTCGTCCAACTGCAAGACATGTAAACTTACAAAGTACTGCCAAAACCAGTCTGCTTGTCCTCCTGTGGTTCATCACCATCCACGTCATTTTTAAAAACGGAACTGAGTCCTCAAACTGTACAACTGCTATGGACTCAAAACACATTCAAGTTCTGTCTCCTTAAACTTAACATATTGTGATGCCATCATCAATAACGTAACTGGGAGATGAGGATCTGAATTTTATCTTGAAATACCAACAAAAGGTGTGTGGATGGGTATGCTTCTGACTCAGATAAGGAAATTAAGACCAGAATTCATACAAATTACAGCTCTGATGAACGAGAGGACATTTTTATAGGCTGTTGGAGCAGATGCCCTGTAAAAATATAAACTTGTGCTTCCTCTTAAACAAGATATGGGAACACTTCAGTATTGAGATAACATTTACTAACCTATCAGTGAAATTTCTGCCCTGCAAAGTGCACCCTAACGCTACTCATTCATCAGCACCTCCAGCACACAAACCACTTGTATCACATTGGCTGTCTCCACTAACCTGCCCAGTAAGAACATTTTCCCAGTTTTAATTCTCTTTGGGTTTTTAAGATTTCTGGAATAACAGGTTTAATAAAGTGTTTATTCAAATTCAAAATCCATATAAATATTGTAGGAAGAAGGAAAGAGGTTATGCATTATCAGATTCCAGTGCTCTTCATGAATAAGAGTAACATCAGCAAAGGGCATAGTGAGATGAGATGAAGTTTATGTGGAAGGGCAAGGAGAAAGGTAAATGATTTATAATGGGCTACAATACGCCTTATTTACTTGATACAGTACACTTCCAAATTACTTTTAAATTGCATTTCAAATCATCAGGCTTAAATATACTAACTAGTTCTACAATAGGAGAAACCCAGCTAAAGTAAGCCTTCTTGTGGATTAGCCATAATAAATGCATATGTCCTAAAGAAAACACCAGTGAAAAGGGATTATGGACAAGGGTACTAAAGAGATCCCTTCACCCACCATTACTGTATGTGAAGTCCCATCTGTAACTAAACTCTGGAATGTTTTTCTACTTAAAATGACCAGAATGCAAAGTGCTTCGCAGTTGTCAAGGGGCATGCTATTTTAAATTCTCATAATTCACTGGCAAAGTGACAGTACGAAAAAACATTCTAAAAAGCTTTTAGTCAAATCTGGACACATTGGTCTCCAAAATTATTTGCTACAATGCTTATAATTTAATCTTAGATTGATTTTTGAAGACTTGTGTTTCATATCAACATTTGTTTTTTCAGCAAGTCAGTCATTACTCAGCAACTGAGTCACTGGGAGGGTCTTATTATCACCTCTCACACATAAGCAATTCTATGAAATACGTTAAAGTGCATAAAGGATTTTCCTCAGAGTTATTTACGTGCAGTCATTTCACTTATATTTCAACTTGCAAGATCCGTACATCATAAGATGGCCTTATTAATAAAGACTGGGTCTTAAAGGATCTGGTACAACTTGGGTGCCTAGTGCAGAAAGCCTTGAGGCTGATTATATACAGTGCTAGAATTACGCATTTCAAAGTTATGAACTCTAAGCACTTATCTCAGGATTACTGAGGAACACTGATCGAATTACTTTACTTTCCCAAACAAGCAAGGTCAATTCTTAAAAAAAAAAAAAAACACCAAATAAAAAGTAACAAAAAAACCAACCACAAAGTAAGCGGTTTAGAATTCAGATAACAGATAATGTCTAGAGGTAAATAAATTAAAAATACAATGTACTCATTTGTTTAATTATAAATAGTTCTAATACATTTTTTACTATTGTAACTTCCAACGACTTCTCTTACATTTTCTAGCTAAGACCACATCTGGCAATACAGCCTATTAAAAGTATAAAAAGCCAAAATGCCAGGTAACTTTTAATAAGCACTACCATAAATATCTCCCAGATTACATCTGAAGATACTTAGAAATAAGAGAACAAGTGTCAAAGTAGGGGAAAAAAAGAACAAAATTTAAACAGAGGAAGTTCACTGAAATCGCTACACAGTAATTTCTTCACAGTAACTTAACACACTCTGGCTAACCACATACAGCTGACTCCACTGAGGAGAAAAACCTTATTTTTCTGAAGTGCAGCTGGTAATCAGAACGGTGGCAAAAAGAAGGTTTCCAGGTCATGGTATTTGAGAGAAGGCCAGCGCCTGTTTGAAAGAATTCATCTGATACAAAAGAAAAACTGTGAAACAATCACACAGTTGAAATATTACAATTAGTTTAAGGTTGGCAGGTTCCACTGGAACAAACTCTTCTTAGCTAATCTTAATATCTCCCAAGAACCTTTAATGATATCTTGAAAGAAACTAAAGAAGTGCAAACTGACTGCAAAGGGACACAAATGGAAAAACTAAGTGTTGTATAGTTTCAGGCAGCTATATTTGCCTAACTAAACCTCAGGTCTTAACTTATGAATTGCAGTAAACATACTCTGACAGACTCTCCTGTGGAATTTAAGTCAAGTAGCTTTTTCAAACTGATTTTGCCGTGGAAATTTTTCTCTCTGAGTTCAGCGCTCTTCCAGAAACAGAAGCAGTGCTCACAGTCCAGGAAGCCTACAGCAAAAGTAAGGGAGGTATGGTGCTGAGGTCACTGCAATTTCACGCTTTTCAGCCCTTTACGTGACTTCTTTCCAAAATAGTATCAGGCTGAAGATTTCTTCTGCCAAGCCTATAGTATCTCCAAATCCACATGGCGAACATCAGGATTTCGTTGCTGAAATAAAATTTAAAGAAATACATTTTTACTTAAAATATTCAAACACATTTTTGCATATGGATACAAATAATGTATTTCTGGTATGATGTTGTCAACTGGACAACAAATCCCTTTTTCTGATAACACAGGGACGATTTTAACATAGGGACTATTTTAAAATGAGGAATAGCTTCAACAAACATTGCCCACGCTAGAAGCAGTATTTTGAAGGCTAAATCATCTTTTTATTTAACATCTACTTTTCAACATCACAGATAAATCAGTTCTTATTCTTTATAAAGTATGAAGCAGCTCTCTTGATTTTAAGAGGGCAGTTTGTTTTCATATAAAACCGTCCAAATACAATTGTCTTAAAGTGAGGTCAATGCATGTTTAACAGATACTTTCCTGAATAATGGATAAGATAGCTGAAATAATTTGTTCTCTGCCATTGAAGCTATTTATGAAGATTCAAAATACTGTTTCTATTAAGAAATATGCATTTTCTGATATTGTAGAAATATGTTATCGTCATTACATGGATCGTATAGTCCGTAAGAGGTTTACTGAAAGTCACTGCTTCAAAGTCATCCAGCAAGTGAATCTGACTAGTTTATTTAGTAAAGCACATTCAACAGCAACACAATCACCGAAATCCCTGCCTATACCAAAAAAACAGTATTCATGTTTATAAACTAATTAGTCATGATCCTACTCCTCAAAAACCATAAAGAACTGGATCCGCTGGTGCCAAGCTCAAAAATAGTATTTTTATTTTTAAACAGAACCACTCCAGGGACAGAAAATAAAACTAGAATGTTTATCAAATATAATAAGCAAGGACAGACACGCTCTTGAGCGGTGTCTCCTGATAACTGGAAAAGGCAGTCATGACTGGACTGTATCTCTGGCAGTCAGTATACTTATAGTTCTGTATTCATGCCAGAAAAAGTAAGATTAACAGGCACAATACAATTATAAAATTAAAAATGGAAACAATAATCTGTTGCATCCACCAAAAGATATTTAAATTACAGAATGAAAAAAAAAGTAATGATAAAAAAGTTATGAAAGGCTTATAAAAGAAGTAAACATTGTACTGCTTCAACAAGAGAAAAAAATGTTGAGTAAAGCCCTCATCACACACTGATATATTTGACAGAATGCTGAGTGCCAGATGAAAAAAGAATCAACAAGAAAAAACTGAAATTTGCTGCTTTACAACCAAAACAGATTTCAACAGCCTGTAAATAACCCGACATTCTGAGAATACAGTAAAAAAGACACAATCACGTCTCATTTCATGCAAATATTGTTCTACCGTGGTATAAAACTGATAGATAACAAACCGATCAGTGCCGAAGTACGGGTTTGCGGCTAGTAAGAACTTAGTTAATGATACTATAGCAAGAAAATTTGCATTAAGATTATCATCCTCTTCCCCTCTGCCATATTTACAAACAAAATCCCAAAAAGTAGAAGCAGTGATGGTGTTTAATATGTATCACAGAATAAGCACTTTCTAATAAGCAGCTAAATTTTACCTTTAGGTCCTTCTCAAGTCTGTCTACTTCAGCTCCCAGTGTGTCAACAATATTCTCACCATGCTTAAGCATGAAGGCTTCTAATTCTTCAAGGGTTTTCACTTGTTGTATTTCCTAGGAAAAAATCAAATTTAAGAGGTTGAGATGCAGGAAAGAAAAGAAAGGAATAGCACTAACAGAGGGTCCTGACAAATTTCAAGTGGGGAAAAAAAAAGGCAAAACTAAACACTTTTCAGCTTTTGCCATTTCCTTTCAAAATGTCATCTGTTCTTAGGTCTCAAAGACACAGAAGAATAGTATCTATTCAACGAAAACAGCTGGCTTACCATGACACCCGCACTTGATATAAAAACCTTCTTCTATCTTTAATGGATTTCCTCTTTTATTTTCCAAACAAGCTTAGATGATTTCATTTATTTTCTAGAAGTTTCTGGGATATTCCTTGCTCACAGCAAGGCAGAGCAGGGTACCCCTGTGTATTCTTTCCTCATTTTCATACATTCTTGCTATTCCATTACACTGCTTACTCTGAGCATCACATTACGAACTCATCTGAAAATCCAGGAGGATTACTATGAATGCTGATGTAAATACAGCTCCTCCATAATACCAAAAAACTTGAAGATAGTTGATAGGAACTCAGCCTAGGAGACCCATAGCATACGAGACTGAAGGAATGAGGTCAAGGAAGACAGGAGGCTCTGCTCTTCCCTCCAAAACCCCCAGACATCAGAAGCACGAAGGCAGGTATTACAGCATTGTCATGAGTTTTCCTTAGAGGCCTCAAAGCAAGTTGGCCAGAAGCCATTTGCCCTGTAGTATCTCAGCCATAGTTCAGAAAATACAGCTGCAGTATGTTTAGGACAAATAGGTTCTTGCTAATAGACAGAGGAGTTATTAAACAGCTAACTCTTCTTGTTTATACAACTACAACACAACAACATTTTCTTTCCTCCACGCCCCCCATTACTCTAAAACTGAAGAGGAATAATATAACTGAATGATCTTAAAAGATATTCCAACCACAATAACCTCTGACTACAATCACAGCAAGTCTAACAAGTAAAAGAAATGAGATTAACCTGAATGACAGCATTTCAACAAGTATTTCACAACTTTAGAAGAAGTAATGTTGATAACAATGCTATTTGAATGAACTAGTTATTTGAAAAACTATAGATGACAAGGCAAGCATTAAGTCTGCCCTTGACTTCGGGTAGCTGAGTCCTGCTGAAAGCCGCTATCCTTCAACAATGGTTTTATAGCTGACACGGGGTTACTACATGAAACTACAAGGAACTGTGTAAGAAACAGTTGCCAACCTAAAAACAATCAGGAACAACCTTCCAAACAATACCAGCTGGAAGAACCAGTGAAGGTTGTATGCAAATGCCAAAGGGAAGAGTGGATAAAGACCAAAAGCTAACAAAGCCTTTGGAAAGAAAAGTAGGGTACTAACCATCTTTGCAACAGCAAAGCAACTGAAACTTGGCAACGTAAAACCAAGCAAACCTGCAATGCCTCGGCTGTATAAAATGGATAGCACTCTTCCTTTCAAAAATGTATTCAATAATCCAATACAAGAACAGATCACTTAATGCACTATATACATACACACACTCATATATATAAAATACACGATATACATATGCTCATTATTTTGACATTAAAGGGCAGTTCATTTTTAAAATTGTGACACTGACTAATGCTTTAAAAACATTGCAGTAATTTAAATGTAAGCTCAGATAACTTCAAAAGTCATGTTTAACAGACAATCATAAAATGCAGACATCTGACATCTACTTTTCATTTTGAAAGGGCAGCAGAAAGAAATCTTGTAGCTACAGAAGCAAATGTATATAAGCAATATGTATATAAGCATAGTTACAGGGGAAAAATCGGTAGGCAAGGAAAACATTTTGCCCACTTAAAGCTCTCCTGGTAATTTACGTAAATTATTCTTTACTTCATAGGTTTCCCATGTAAAATTCAGCGGAAAGCAGTTTTGCATTTCTATATTGAAGAGAGGGATTAAAAAAAGATACTCTGAACTACACTAAAATCAGAGACAAACAATTACTTAAGGGTGGTTAATTCTTAAATGCTGGCCAAAATGCTAAGTGACATGATCCAAGCAATCCATATTCAAGCCTCGTCTAAATGGCAGGATCTGTAAACTGTAACACTGCACCTTCAGCAGCCAAGGAGAATGGCTCTGCCAAAACAGATGCTTATTCCCAGGTGACAGGCTCCCAGTTTTAACAGGGTATCTTGTAATTCAACAAAAATTTATTGGAATAATTATGTTCTTATCAGAATTGTTTTGAACAAATCTGCATTTTCTAACAAAAAAAGGAATTAAAAATCTGCCCTCCTACCCAGGCCCTACACAACCCAGAAGCAGGTCTGTTTTAGCAGCACATAGTATGATTCTGTGTACAGATATTTAACACACTAACAAAGTGAAAACATCTGCAATCCTTCAAAATGAAGAAGTGGAATATGTCTCATCTACTGGAAAATCTTGGGTTTAGACATACTTGAAATTGGAAAGTAAATACCGTATGCTGGAAATTACAAAATTGGTGTTTTAAACATACTTGTAGCAGCAGTTCAATGTCTTGTTTTTCCAGGTAAGAACGAGTAACAACCCGTCCATCAAAGTCTACTTCTGCCTTGAATCTCACTTTGCTCATTCCCATGTCTGTGGCTTTAACATCATGAATCGCTCTGAAACACACAATTTTTAAAGAAAACGTAGAACAACATAAACCAAACAACTAGCTAGTTTGACTTCTGATGTTAACAATATCATCACACCAAAATGATTGTGTAACTTTGAAAGGCCATTGTGTTTGACTAACGTATCCTCATTTTGTCACCATACACTTCCATTAAATACTGACTGATATTTAACCAATTATTCTACTTCCACAGGTATCTGCTACACCAACAAAAGTATCCCACATCCATAAAGGGCTTGCTGCAATAAAAGACAGACTAAAAGAAGCATCGCAGATTTAGAAACAGACTAATAGTATCTTAACTAAAAAACCAAACCAACCAATCCCCCAACAGAAAGTGAGAACTTCCCTATTCCTAGTTGAACTTTAAAGTTCAACTTACTTGCTACTGCACAGTTTTTTTGCATTTACATACACCTACCTAAAAATATTTAAGTACTCTCAATTCCAAGGTGAAGAATAATAATCTATTGCCAATTACCGAAAGCACACGCTGCAATTACAGAAACGTCCTTTCAAAGTTACATTTGATATAAGAAAAAGTTATGGATATTGCACTCACAACTCATTTTCCAACATACTGAATATTGACCACAACTAACCACAATACCACTGTTTGTACATGCTGGAAATGTGTATTTATTTAAAGGTTCCTAATAGACACTAGAACGTGAATGGTACAATATGTTTGTATTTTGGCCCTTTGAAAACTTCTGATGTTCTACGGCATAGTTGTGTTACAGTTTGTTAGATAAATTCTGTGATGTGTGAATATAGGTAATGAACAAAAAGCCCTCTATTTTCCAGAGATAATAAGATATGAAGCAAACTTAGGACCTAGACATATTGTGGTGCATTTCAGCAGTGGAATAAATATCAAATAAGATAATCTAGTTTTTTTCTAATTAGATTAACACAAACTTAGCTAATCTTTAAAGCTAAGCAAATTTAGAATTACCATGTCAGAATACGTTTCCACATTTTTCCATCAAGGCCAGAAAAAGAATGGAGATTAAAATATGGGGCATAAATCATAAAGTTTGAAATTTTTTAAATGCTGCTTCTGACATTTCCAAAGCAAAACAAGTATCTGAGGTAAACTATAAAATATTCCAAAGACTTTGGTTTTATCAACAGAAAAATGCAATCTTGACAATTTTTTTAAATTCTAACACAAAATTCAGATTCAGCAATAATAAAGCTCACTTGATGACAACTACTAAACTTTCTTTCCATTTTACTAGGTTGCGCAATTTCACAGCATCTTTAAGTTTAGCATGTCCTTTATCTTAAGCAAATTTACTCTTCCCAACTAAAAGTGTTTCTCCTCATCTGAATGTTTATAAATTAGAACTAACTTCACTGGGGGTGCAGGAAGAAAGCAGAAGGTGTATTTTGGAAGGAGCCTGCTAGGGTGAACAGTCTACAAAGAACAGGATGCAGAAGTTTAAGGTGAACAGTCAAAGGAAATGTTTATGGAATATTTTTTGTAATACCTGGAGTGCAGGAGGGATAAGGACATTAAAAAAATAGATCATGAACTAAATAGAGACACCAAAAAATACATCTCAGTAAACATTTAAGCAGACTAGAAGAACTATGAGCTTATTGGTAGCAATAGAGAATTTCCAGCTCCAATCAAATTTACACAGCTCTTCTGTGGGAAGCTACCAGATCCAAACAGTATTAACTGCAGTAACCCAACTGGCAACTACCTCCTCACACAAGAGGGTATTTAAGATAACGGATGTGGTTCAATGAGGGCTGTTGAAGAGAATTTGAATCCATGTGATTCAAAAGTGTTGAAGATATATCAAGTGCCTATCAGAGCTAAGCAAGAAGATAAGAGATGTCTGAGATTCTCATTAAGCAGTAACTTGATAACAAAATTCAGTGGAACGCAAATGAAAAAAAAAAAGTCTACCTTACTGCTTATAATCTGTCCAGGAAAGATAAGGCAGCGAGTCGGGGGCGAGGCGGAAAATCACTAATAATTCAAAAATACAAATGTGCATGCTAAAACTTAAGCTACAAAGCTTGCTTATGGAAGCTTCTGGATGGCTAGTAGACATCATCAATTCAAACTAGGAAAAAGAGCGCATATCACATTACAGAAAAATTTGGCAGAGGGCGTCAAGTCCTTTTCTTTCCCTCCCCCCTCCAAATCACAGATTTTCCAGCACAATAGTAGCACAATTACCCAATAGCTATTACAATGAAGTAAAAATTTAAGATGAAACTGTCACTAAGAACAGTTCATGCTTAGGGATCCATGATTACATTCTGTAAGAACAGAATCAGGACAATCTGTACCACAGCATATATTTTATTTCACAGTTCTGAAAGCCTGATCTCCTACCCTTAAGGAGCTGAACACAAGAAAGATTTAGGCACCAAAAGGTGTGAATTAGAGGTAAGAAAAGAATGTTTGTGTAGCAAAAAATCAAATCATTTTCCAGCTGAGAACAACTCTGAAAGCTCATTCTGGATCACAAATTAAATAAGGGCTACAACTAGAAATTACCAAGCAAAACTAAAAGAAAGGGGAAATAAATAACCATGAGTCTAAAAAATAAATTATGAAATCCAGCAAACTGATAGAAGAAGCATAAAAAAAGGCATCGCTTGTGATACAAACCAACATTTTTTTAAGTATAGCAGAAACAAAGGATAACCTGGAAACAAGCCTGCTACTATATGGAAATGCTAAAGATATTACTAATGATACAGAATAGGCAAAAACATGCAATAAGCATTGTTTTCTTGATCTAAAAAAGCAAAAATGTATTATTACAACAAAGCATTTCTCTATTAGTAGCAAAGAAGCATACTGGATATTTAAAAGAAAAAAAATGCTTTTAGTTCAGCAGGCTCCATAACCTGCATTCAAAAGAAAAAAAGAACTATGAATAACAGTGAAGGCAAATTAATTTTTCATCCTGCAATACTTATGAGAATTTAAAAAGAGAGAAGGTTAACAAAGCTGTGCCAAAATTTAAGAATAGTAAATGAGGCAATCCATGTAACTAAAGACAATGTCAGCTGACAATCCATGGAACAGCAATGGAAAAAGGTGGAAAAAAAGGAAAATCAACACATTAAGAGCATTAAATTCCAGTCATGAAGGTTTTACGAAATGTAGATCTTGTCAAACAACCCTGTAAAAAAATTCAAGATTTATCTGAAAAGAGATCAACAACAGAGACATTATTTATTGTAGTAGTACAGCAGATAGTATTGTTTGACAAATCAAGTACTTGATAATTAGCAGGAGAATATATTGTTCAGGCAAACTACTGCTGGAATAGTAAGTGGTGGTGGAAGTGATGGGAGATGAAAATCAGAACATCTGAATCCTTTGGTGAGTTTGGATTTAAAATACCTTCTGATAAATTATTCCCTAATATATTCCCTTCATATTTGGCAGAACACATGTGAAAAGAAAGATTGCAAACCCTCCTTGAAAGATCAAGGGACAACTGTTCTGGGAAGCAGCAACTGCACAAAGGATTGTATTGAGAATTAGGTACAGTTTGATAACTGAAGACCCTGAAAAGGTTGAAATAAAAAAAGCCAGTATTAGTCACAGCTATAGAAGCAAACGAGTACTCAGGAGCTTTTTCTTTTATATTTGATGTCAGTAGGAAAAATGTAATAGTAGGACATCCTACTAGACAACACCATGTAAGACAATTAAGAGTGTGGACATTCAAGAAAATGGTGAAAGTCTTACAAGCCCGATGATATGTTGATGAAAATGTACAAGTAGCCTTTTGAAGAAATACTTGATGCTAAAAGACCTCCTCATTTCACAGAAAAAATTGGAAATGAACAAACCAAAAAACCTAACTAATCAAAGACTGGAATAAGAAAAAAATCTTTTTTCCACAAATTATACAATTACATCTCAGAGACTTCTGAGATCAAGTCCGGGTGTCTTATTAGAAGATGTAAGTTAACCAAGCTCAGGATATTAGGCTTTGTTACAAGAACGAGTTGGTCAAAGAAACTGTGCGCTAAAAGAAATCGAAGCAGATAACATAATGGATCCAAGAAAGAGATCACTCAAGAGAAAAGTGCATACAGGAGGTCCTGCAAACAGCGTTATGAGAAATACCTAAACGCGCTTCAGCTTCTAACCATAAGAGAAACACAAACTTTCTTGCCAAGTCTTCACTTCTATTATTCTTCTTTTTTAAAATTCAGTTACTTCTTGCTTTAAAAAAAATGTCTACAGCAAGAAGGAGATCAACTGCTCTCTTGAGAAGTTATAATCATCTACAAAATGGAACATAACATAAAACGGTGCTTGGGATAGGAAAAATTTTATGATTCCAGCCTGAGACAAGCAGAAGCCACTTGTGCACTTTGGAAAAAAGAACTCAAAGTCATGTACAAATAACCACATGAACTCACCTAAGCTAACAAAGCACTTTTACACATGCTCCACCATTCAGACTAATCCAGGGCCACAACAAAGACTTTAACAGAGTTTAGTTACTGACATGCGAAAATGCTAACACAATCCTATTCCAAAATAGGAATTTCGTTTAGCTTCTGGAATGAAGGGCATGTCGTTCAGATCTGTTGCTTGCAATGGAGATGATGCAGCGCTTAGTTTCTTTCAAGTATTCTGGTGTTAACTAATGGGCTTGGGTTTTTCCCTCCAGAGCTCAGTAATGACTATGAATAAAAAAGGCACTAAAATATTCCATCTGATTTGCACAGAAATATATTCCTGAATAAAGATTAAGAAGAAAACAAAAAGGGGTTTGCTTCTAAATCAAGGTTAATAGGGTTAAAGTAAGCTAAAACAGCTCCTTAAAAAGCATTTAAATAAGATTTCAGAATTACAACGAGCCGTAAGTTTATTTCACTGCAAATTGCAGATTTCCAAAGAAAGAGAAATTAGCATTGAGTTCATTCTGTAAGCACCTCACATGCAGAATCTATTACATCATAATACTACCGCAGCATTTCACTGCCAACTGATACAGAATTCCAGACACGGAATATTAACAGTAACAGAATTTAAATATCTACGTGCTAATAAACTATAAAAGCAACATTACAGTCTCATTTAAATGCTTGCATTTCATGCATTTGAAAATAGTTTTAAGTTTGTGATGGCTTTCTCATTAAGCCATTGTCAATTCCTGTAATTAATATAACTCTTAGAACATATTTGCAATTTTATTTCAGCTGTGGAACATCTAAGAGGTACGAGTATTCACTTACTGAAATTTTTAGCATACAAACAGAAATTAGTAGTAATTAAGATTCTAAAATATCAGTACAGAAGAATCCACCCTGAAAATAATCAATCTCACCAGATTTCTCTCATTTGAAGTGCTTGAACTATTTTTTCCAAGTGTTATTTTCCTGCTTCTTGTTGTTTCAGCAGAGATTGAGCTGTAAAGATTCTTACCTTACTACAGGATCGCTTTCCAGTAACTCAGTGAGTCGCTGCAGTTGTTCAGGTTGAATGGATCGTCCCAGCAGGGCTTCAGTGTTAGTGTAGATTAGGAACGCTGACACAGTTCCTAACAAAGTTCCAACACCCAGAGACCCCACACTATCGTAATAAGGGTTTCCTAAACAAGACATGTCAAATTAGTTTCACAGAGCATTTCTAAACCATAGCAGATAATTCAGATTTCACACTGAAAGGAGTATATAGTTGGGCATAGGGGTGTGGGGGGGTGTGAGTGTGTCTGTGCATGTGCATGCTTTTTGCTTTCTGGTGGGATTTTTTTGGTGGTTTTGGTTGGTTTGGATTTTTTTAACACACTGGCCATTCTTTCCTACTGCAGAACGAGATAAAGCTGTAGGAAAACAAGTTATCTTAAGATAAAGCCTCTAGTCCCTCCTGTCCCTCGGACACTCCCGTCTTTCTGAAGCACAGTACTTACACAGTAAGTTTTAAACATGTATTCATCCACATTCATAGCAACAGTAATTTATTTTTAACTTTCTGAAGGAAACTAGAGATGGAATAAAAACCTGACTTCTATAAAAAAAAATGAAACTTGCAATTAACTCATTAGAAGCCACAAAGAAACAAAATTACCATTTTTTTTTTAAAACAATTGAAGAAGACTTAAAATAGGGACAATACTTAAAAAGGGACAAATAAATAATCTTTCCTCTTTAGAAAATGTAACTGCGCAGCAAAGACAGACTTTTAATCAGTTGCCATATAGATCATCCTACCCACATGAGACAGGTTTGCTCACTGTTCAGTAGCAGTTATTGTAATCTGGAGATAACACTAATACCACTTGGTATCAAGAGGAAAGAACTGCTTCCTTAAATCCTCCCCGCATCCACAGGGAGCTGCACACCACTGAATAAGGGAGCTCAAACTATCTAATCCCACCATGGACCAAAGTGATTTGCGTAACTGACTACAATGAACATACTTTTAATAAAAAATAGCCTAGTTTGTATGATAAAATAGCTCAAAAAGGAGTCAGACCCATCTGCATGTACTCTTTCAAGCCCAACCCCACCAATAACAGACATATGACAAAACCCAAACATTTTTATTTTAAATATTTTCAACTCAAACTACTAGAAATCCAATCAAAAAACAGTATAAACCTCCAGAAGCTTAGACAGCACAAGCATTAGAAAAAGAGTAGAGATGTACTGAAGTCAACCAATATAAACTAAATGCTCTGTGTTCACATCATGCACAGGAAGAAATTCACATCCTGCTTGTCTCAGTTTGAGGCAGAATTTTACCTGTTAAAGAAGTCAGACCCATACAGGTAGCAGCTACGGCCACACTCAGAACTGCTGCAGCATCCTCCAGTAACACCACGTTTGTACTAGGATCACGACTCTGCACAACTGCATATACGACAAAAAAAAATTATATTACTTTGGAAAGCTTAGCAAACTGAATTTTTGTGTGTGTGCACACTTCTGAAAGCATTTATAAATACATAGAACAAGCCTTGTGCCAATTATCAAAGCTTCTCCAAAATGTTTAAAAAAATGTAAAAAGGCATTTATCCTGAAAAATGCAAGTAGTTTAGTAAAACTATCTAAGTAGTGTTACTAATTGTCACCTGATTTGTAAAATGTATTTGTTACTAGAAAACAGATCAATAAAGCAAGGGGAAAGGGAAAGGTAAAACAGATACAACTGTTTCTATCATTATGCAAATACTGGTAAATAGTGTTTAAATAACCACATACCTTATTGCTATAATGACACATACCATATTGATAAAATGAAAGACCCTTGGCTCGAGCACTCCTGCGAATTTCATTTATAGCAACAAGAAGGGTAGCTGAAACAACACCAAAGTACTTGCTGAAAATGGTTAAGAGGCAAAAACACTTGTTTCCATATTGCAGAGAAGAAACTTCTTTATATCATAGCAATGGATCATCAAGAAAGCTCTGCTTATTGATGCTTTGAATAATGAAAAAGCATAATGTTACCTTCTTTTCTACAGGCATGTCTCCCATACAAATAAGAACAGTTATATTCACCCAAAGGCATTCTACACATACTTTCCAAATGATGTGTTCTTCAACTTCTTATTATACAGACATATACAATATATAGACATTATATATTAGATAAGAAAGTTTTTCCACTTTTTTTTTTGTTTACAACACAAGTATTTGCAACAGAGCTCAAAAGTTTACTGCATAAGCACGGACCAACCATTACTGTAATTACTCACATTGTACTCTTAAGAGATTACAAACACTTAAATAGAAATATTTCTTTAAAATGCGTACCTCCTTCCGATACCAACGACCCTGCTAAAATGCAGTATGCCTGTATGAAAAAAAAGAGTCTCAATTATTATATTGTATTTGTACAGATCTCTTCACCACAGGCTATCCAAACGCAGCATTCCAGAACCCCATTACCCACTGTGCCGTCTAGCTGTCCCTCAACAGAAGGCAACCAACACTATTTGAAATATGCAGTATGTTGCAAACCTGAAAAGGAGGACCTCTTGGGAGGTGTGAAGGGAAGATGCAGGGTTTAAAGAACAGCTCATTTTTCTACAAGATCGGTTATAATTTAACATTATTTTTTTCTTAAAACGCATTCTCATTAAGGATGGTTTGAGTTAATTGTGTTGGGATTCAAACGAACTCAGGAAGTGTATTTCAGACTGTGTCGTTACTTTCTATTAAGTCACAAACGTTAAATACGATATCAAACAAGATTAGCTTACCCAAAGAAGAGATTCTATAGGATGCGGGTGGAGTAAACCTATGATCCCATGATACCAAGAAAGTCCTGCACCCATCATGAAAATGCCCACCCCACTAATCAGGGAGGCAATATAGCGCATGTTTGTGAAACCATACCTAGATGAAAACAAATAAAGTGATTTAGAAAAATAAGGTTCTATATCTCTGCGAACATATCTACAAGTTTTTTCCATTAATTTTTACACATCTTAAATTATCATCATATGACTGGGCATCTACGTAAGACAAAGCTACTAAATCCAACCTAGTTCAAGGAAAAAAAAGCCACCTGGAAAAGGCTATCTAGTACACACAAGGACATCAAGCATAGACATCTTTCTAATTTGTTTTTAAACAAGCTATTTACATAGCTGTATTAGCTTTTGTGCAGACTCAGGATTTTACTACCGTAAAAAAAAAAACCCAAACCAAAACCACAAACATGCACGTCACTTTTACATTTTATTGAAATGCTACTTCTAAATGTAAAGTCTAGCCTTATAGGCAGCCAGTCTACATGTTTTATAACACTAATTTCAAGGGAATAAAATTTGTGACATCTTTAAGTAGTCCAGCTAACTGCAAACATTCAACACTTGCACTTTCTAAGAGAGCGGGAAGAGCTAAAGCAATATTAAACATGTGTAGCTCTACTCCTTTTTTTTTTGTATTAATAGCTATTACAAACAGTACATTTCTTTAGCAACATTTAAAAAACAATAGTAAAAAAAACATACTGAGGAAGAAAGGAAAAAAGTGAGAGAGGGAAAGGAGATACGATGAGTATTTAAACAAATTTAAGATTAAGACATTTTTCAAGTTACCTGGTGCTCTTAATGAGGAAAAGTTTAACTAATTCTGTAAATTAGATATATTTTAAACTAGTGCTTACAGTTTGACTGACGGGCAAACACATGAAGCGTAAAGCAGGTCAACACCAAGAAAATATCACAGCTAGCTAGCACAGCTTCTAACTTTCATGAAGTTGTAAAAAATTATCAATATATCCCTATTACTCAGATAAAAACAAAAAGTAGTTTAAGTGAAACGCATCTCCTTCTGATACAAAGTGCTGCCTTGCAGAAAAGCACTTTGTTGAAAATAGCAAAAGGACATTGCTTTTTATTTTTAAATAAATCTTGTCATTCACATGAAAAGTGTTTAAAACCAAAGTAAATCTATCCATTGGAAGACGCAGAAGAGCCCAGAATAACTTAAAGAAATAATGCACATTAAAACAATACACATCAAGAAGTATACTAGAAAAAAAAAACATGAAATATAACATGTATCAAGACACTGAAGTTTGGAAGAAATGCTTTTTCTTATTATATCTATTGTAAAGTCAGAAACAATGCACTTCAGAAATTATACGAAACAGCAGATTAAAAAGAACAAGGTGACACACAAACAAGGACTGATCTTACTCCAATATGTAATTACCAAAATCATTATTTACTCAAAAAGCTTACGGATGACTAGGGTCAGGCGTCCTTGCAGACTGACTGATGCCCAAAGCTAGCAATGCCTATTTAGGACAATAGGAAAAAAGTCTTTGTTAAGAAAAAAAAATATAAAAATTTAGAAACATTCGATATGAACAGAACTTGAAAGATAAAGGCAGATGCAATTTGCTGATCTGCACATATGCTTTGTTACTGGTATTTTATTAGAGCTAGAATATAATCCTCAAAGACCTGTCACCTAAATCTGCCACCCCAGAAACCCTGTTAATTATACCTATATATATATAATATATAGGTAATTATAGTGCGTGTACATATATAATTACTGTTAATTAAAATTTTAGAATTGCAACCGAAAGTGAACATTACATGGAATCACAAGTCTTGTTGCTCTGCGTCAATGCGGTGGAATGAAGTTGTTCAGGGACCAAAGTTATTTAAATAAATGCCTCTTGAAAAGAAATTATACAGACTATGGTGATGGCATACTACATTTACAACAATATTTTTACACTGCAGCTTCTTTCAGTAGTGAATGCAATTTTCTTTTTTTTTTTTTTTATTATCTGGACGGCACTCAATAATACTTGAAGATGACCAACACATCATTCTTGCCCAGGAGGGGCAGGGAATCAGGCAGAAAGGAGTGAGCATGTTACCCAAATTACTGAGATTTTCTTCTGACACCACTTCCTAAAGATAAGGCTGGTGACATTATGCATATGCATTTTGATAAACAAAATTAAGCCTTTGCTAGGACTTATTTCCTAGTGTTTGTATATTTGACTAATATTATAACTCGTTTAACCTTTTTCAGTGCACTTTCATCTTGATAGCTACAGGGAAAATAAACTGCAACTGAAGTACAGAACAATTGATTATATGAAAAAACAATAGTTTAGAAAAGAAGAACAGAAGCAATTGGGGCAGGTGGTTTGAAATAATGTAGATGTGTTCAAAATAATATATTAGCAGAAATGCTAGCACTAACACCATTCAAATAGATTTTATTTACAGTTACCGGTGACTTTATAGATGCCTTCTGCATTTAAGGCTTCTAGACTAGGTCAGTTATTTTACTGTTAGTTTATGAACTCCCCACCAAATTACCGACATCAATAGCAAAAAAATAAAAGAGCAGCTAGATAAATCTGTAGAAACCACTAATTGAAACCACTGCTTTTGGCAAGTAAATTTGCGACAGAGTAAAAACAGCTTTGCACTCAGATTGGAGAACAACAGAAAGAGCTCTGGGCTTAGCAATATTTCTGTGAATTATGTGAACTTCTAACAAATTATGCCTTCATCTGACTATAGTGCGATAAAAACTGTATATAACATTCCTTTGTAAGGGAGATTTGCTTCTGTTTCCAGGAAGCTAAAAAATATACATGTATACTACACGCACACAGAGAAGAGTACATCTTCCTCCCACTGTACACACACAAAGCTGGGCACACTCTGGGCAGGCTTTGTAATCTGAATGACTGAAATTAGAAATTATTTAATACAATAAAAGACAAAAACACCCTCTCCCAGATTAAACTGTTTATTTAAAAAACATCTTTGAGACTGTTCTGCCTCAAAATTATTTAAATGCTCATTAGATTAAGTACTAGCTTTTTCTCTCCTAGAATATATTACTATTAATTCTAGGAAGCGTGCAAACCATACAAAACAGTACAAAAATGATCACAGGTATTGAACAGGAAGAGCACTGTAAATACAAACGACAGCAGCATCTGAAAGTCATTTTAATAAGAGTTGTGACTAATAAACTTGGAATTTCTAGGCTTCTCTACGATGCTGACATTACTTTTTCTTTACAAAGTTTGCTCATAGTATTTCATCACGCACTGTAGTCCTCCTAAATAAAATACTGTTTCCATGTCTCCGGTGCTTACTATTTAGACAGTATAGGCAAACTAAAGAACACTAGTAAACTGAATTATTGCTTTCAAGTGTAATACAACTACTCTAAGTATCTGACTTCATTCCTGAAAAATTATTACGAGTGCTAACTTAAGCAGAATGAAAAAAAATACTCACCTGGTTGCATGTGTCTGCTAAAGAATGTATGGCTTCTGAAAACATACTTGCAGAACCCGTGTAAACCCAAGCAAGTAGCTTAAAGAAAAAATTCAACCCATTTCTGAAAACAAAGAGAAGAAAGAAGCTGAAGAACAACAGAATAGCTGGTCTTTAATATTTTCAGCAAAACTACAAATGCTGTATAATCACGCATTACCTGCCAGCAAGTGGGGAAACAAAGTACTAGTTCATTAGAGACCTGTACAGGCAGATAAGGCATACACGTTTTCTGCACGGTCACCGATAAAAAGCCCTTTCATCTAAACTTGATATATAAGGATACACCATTTTTTTTTCCAGAATAGTTAACTTCTAAGCAGTCCTGAGTAAGCTACACTTCCTGAAAACTACCATCACATTCACTACTCAGAACAACTAATGGCCTTCCTGTGGGAGAATATAAGCCTTAACAATTTCCTTTCTCATTCTTCAATCCTTTGCCTCCTATACAACCCCTCTTAACACTGGAGTGCAAGGTTCCCTACTTCCAGTAGGATACAAATGTAAGACAACAGACAGAAGACAAAGCTGTCATTAGACCACACTGTAAAAATGATCTATGGAACTTTTCCATTATGATGTCCAGTGTGACTTGTCTTTTTTGGGTTATGAGCTCGCTGGAGTAAGCAGTGTGTTACATTGTACAGCCCACGATAACTAATAGCACTGATATCCGAGCCTATGTTCTCACTTCAAACATTCACTATCAGAATCAGTAGGTTAATTGTTAGAATCATATTACAAAGAAGATGAGACTAGAGGATTTTAACATTCTCCTCTATCTTTTTTAACATATTTGAGTTCAGCTTATTGGTAATTTTTAAAAGTATTAAAATGAAATTAAGTGCTATAAATAAGCATTAACAATATCTTGTAGTTGCATTTTTGAACAACCACATGCCAAGAAATTATACTTAAGTTAGAGGAAGCACAAGTCCAGCCCCTTGCCATACACCAAGTTATACAGTTCACAGAATCTTCATGGTTGGAAAGGACCTTTAAGACCATCGAGTCCAACCAAACAACCTACAATCTCTGCGTGCCACATCTAGACGTTTCTTAAACACCTCTACGGATGGTGACTCAACCACCTCCCTGGGCAGCCTGTTCCAGTGCCTGACCACTCTGTCAGTAAAGTAATTCCTCCTAATATCTAACCTAACCCTCCCCTGCCACAACTTCAGACCTTTTCCTCTGGTCCTGTCATTATTCACCTGGGAGAAGAGGCCAACACCCACCTCTCTCCAACCTCCTTTCAGGTAGTTGTAGAGGGCAATGAGGTCTCCCCTCAGCCTCCTCTTCTCCAAGCTAAACATGCCCAGCTCCCTCAGCCTCTCCTCATATGACCTGGTCTCCAGACCCCTCACCAGCCTGGTAGCTCTCCTCTGGACATGCTCCAGCACTTCAACGTCCCTCTTGTACAGAGGGGCCCAGAACTGAACACAGTACTCGAGGTGAGGCCTCACCTGTGCCCAGTACAGAGGCACCATCACTTCCCTGCTCCTGCTGGCCACGCTATTCCTGATACAAGCCAGAATGCTGTT
>VXBH01000806.1:319104-343711 GCA_013400035.1 Rynchops niger | reverse complement strand
TTGGTTAAGCAGGACCTCCCTTCCCTAAACCCATGCTGGCTGGCCCTGATCCCTTGGCTGCCCTGCACTTGCCGTGAGAGCTCACTCAAGATGATCCTCTCCGTGATCTTTCCTGGTACCGAGGTCAGGCTGACAGGCCTGTAGTTACACGGATCCTCCTTCTGACCCTTCTTGTAGATGGGCGTCACATTAGCCACCCTCCAGTCATCTGGTACCTGCCCTGTTGACCAGGATTGTTGATAAATGATGGAGAGAGGCTTGGTGAGCTCTCCCGCCAGCTCCCACTCAAGCTCTCACTCTTGGGTGAATCCCATCCGGACCCACAGACTTATGTACGTCTAGGTGCAGAAGCAGATCATTGACTACTTCCTCCTGGATTATGGGTGGGTTGTTCTGCTCTCCATCCTTATCTTCCAGCTCAGGAGGCTGAGCACCCTGGGGATAGCTGGTCCCCAGTTGATTAAATAACATTAATTTCCAAGGTTATCCTCAAAGAATTTCTGTGACAGTACATCCACTTCTTCAAGCAAGAGGTAGCACTGTTTTCTACACCTCCTTCCATCCAAGGACCTGAACGTGCTTTAGGACTTTTCATATAGTCACATTACCTCAGGAGATGGTAAAGTATCATCATAATTTATAGGTGGGAAGTAAAGAAATGCCTAAGTTAGTGGGTAACCCAAGAAGAAAGGAAAGTTGTTTTAACACTAAACCATAATTTAAACTCCCTGTGTTAATTACAAATTCTTCCAACTCACAGCATCTTTAGCATAGAAAGAAAATGAAAGAAATTACAGTGGGATTCATGAGCACAGTCTCTTGACTTTTGTACTGTTCTTCTCAATGTTGTATTAATGGAGTTGACAGCTTATCTGAAGGCACAATTCAGTTGTGGGGCCCCCACCTGTTCAGATGACACAACAGGCATTCAGCTGATATTTTATTTCACCCTTACAAATTCCAAATTTGGGGGGGGGACTTGACATCCTAGAAATCTAAGAAAAAAAACACACTAGGATTTTCAAGTGTCGGGCTCAGCAAAATCAATCTGTTAATGATGTCCAGTAAGTTGGAGACATAGGATAGAACGATGAAGAGTGCTACATGAGAAATAATTACAAAAAAAAAAGTAGCAAGTCTACAGAACCATCAAGGCTAATTCGTGTTTCCTGAAAAAGCTTGGGTTTTCACTGCAAGTAAATTACGTACTGCTTTAAAAAACAAATTCACCACTGCATTTGAAAATAATAATCCCTACGAAAGCCTAAATTCCGTTGACAAAATACTAAAAAAGATTTTAAACAGCAGAGGAAAAATAATCCAAAACCAGCAGATTCTGAGAAGGCAGTTAAAATACCCTGAATCAGTTTGAAACAAAGTTATCTTTTACATCAGCGACCACCAATTCACAAAGTATTTTCTCTATTGTACTGAAATGCTGACTCATTCAGCTACCTCATTTCTATCTGCGTGGAGCTGAAAGAGCAGGAAGGACAGGTGAAGTATGAAAGAGATTTATTGTATTGATTTGGACATCATGCCAAGAAATAACTAACAAAAAAAACCCCACCATATGATTCATTAGGTAAAATTCTCATGCTTATTAAGCCTACTATAATACAGCATTTTCTAATAAGCCTCTCTTCTGCACCTAGAAAATAAGCAATTTCATTCAGTACAACTGTTCGTAACTGTATTCCAAAGTCCACATAGGAGGCATACATTCACCAACAAAGTGGGGGGGAAGTGCTGAAACAAATACATGTCTTTCTTGCTGTCAAAAGTCTAGTCAATTTTAGTATAAAGTCTAAATTGGTAACTTTAAGATGTACTGACACATGACAAGAATCAGCATCCCTCTGGAAAAAAAAAAAAAACAAACAGTACACAAATGCAAAAGTAGATAAAAATCAATTATTCAAATCAAGGTTCCTAACTTAACAATTTAAATTAAAATTAAAACAAATTTTTAAAAAAACCCTATCCTGACTGAACTGTAAACTTGAAAAAATTTAAGGGCATTAATACTCGCTTTTACATATTTATCATTCCAAATTTGTTTCAAAGATAACCACCTCAAAACCCCAAAATGCATACGGGGAACAGGAATTACGGGGAATTCAGAAATACGTATGGCGAATTATACCACCATGTGAACATCCCCTTTTTATACTCTACTTTACAGCATAAGGTAACGGTTTAGAAGGACCACGTCTGATTTACACAGACATGCATGTTTACTTACATAAAATATTTAGGGTTTTTGAGAAAGAAGAGTAAAAAAGTGTCAAAATTTAAAAAAATCAAACTGAAAATATTCAGATCCATTATGAATCTATGAGAAAAAAATATTCTATTTATGCTCTAAATCTGAGAACTAAACACATTTCATAACATTTATATCCAAAGAAGCAGTAACACTACCAACATCCTTGACCACTAGTATTTAAAAAAAAAAAAAAATATATACACCATGAAAACTTCATATTGCTTAAGAGATAAAGTGTTATCATGACAATGAAATCACTTCAACAATGCCAGACTCTGAAGAATGTTTTGTTAATAATAGACCATTCCCTTTTTGATAAAAAACATTGCCTTCCTGTATTTCTTTAACAGAGCTTCAAAGTTTTTCCTCACACAGAGAATTCTATTAAACAACACAAAGTGCACCAGCACAGCTGGTCTACACCCTCACACATGGATCTGTAGAGAAGAACTTTGCTTTTCATTGAACCATGTTCCACCTTCACTGGGGAAGCCTGAAGTTTGCGAAAAGGCTACCAAATCATTCCAACCGGAGAAGTTAAGACAGATTGACCTTTATTGACGCAAAACCAGAAGCCATTAAAAATCATGCTGATGGCAAGAAGATCAGGGTCACGAACAAAGACGCACTGATGGTGGCCTTGACTTAAATCTCTGAAAAGTCATAACGTATTTGAGGTCGACAAGAGATCCTTTAACGTCTAAATAATCTCCACAAAAAAAATGACAAGCAGCTCTACAAACTTCTGCTGGCCTGGCTACTAGACATTTATCTATAAAAGTGCCTAATAGTCCAAAAGGTATTTATGAAGTGAAGAGAGTGCAATGTTTACAGCCCTATTTACAAAGCAGGAGAAAAGGTCCATTTTCTCTAGATCATTGTAAAAGAGTAAAGGAGGTGGAAGCGATCACACCACACCACCACCTTTTTCTCTTTTTTTTCTTCATTAGAAATATCCATAATAGTAGTTCTTCTAGGTTTTTAACTTGGAAAGCTCTGAATAGTTAATAGTAGAATACTCAGTAAAGAGGGAAGTTTTCAGTCAAATGAGCTTTGTGGGGGTTTCCACCCCCCAGCAAAAAGTGTAAAGTTTTGTAGGAAAACTCAAAGAGTTATCTCCTGCTCAAAATGTTGATTCTTGTGACAAAAAAGCATTTTTCCTGTGTTTCTGTTTTGGTCCCTTATATTGATAGTGTCTAAGCAAATAAACACCTTATATAAAATCAAATTTATTTTAAAAATTCACAGGTTTTATGGCAAGCACATTTTAGCCATCGTTTCCCAAGAGAAACTTAACACACTTCTGTGTATTTCATGCCAGATAGTCTGTGCTCATTTGCTTTAAATCAGGATCATTAGTTTTGTTTTGTTTCATTCAAACTTGCGAGACATGTGAAAGGCAAAAACCTCCTGAAATATCCCCTTATCAGTTAGGGAGGAAGAGAGCTGAATAGCAGCAGAAACTGCTGTTATGTGGAAGATTGTTTAAAACATATGAAAAGCCTCCTCTCAAGAAGGAGCAAGAAAAGGACAACTTTAAATGCCTGCCTCTCTATGTCCTTCAAAATTTTAGTTTTTACTATAATAAACTGTTTAATCTGATCAACTTCAAAAAATTTGCTCTTCTTTGATCGGAGAGATATTCTATCTCTGATCTCTATATACTGATGAATGTATTTACCTAAACTCTCTCCCATCAACAATCTATTAATTTCAGTTACAGAGACACAGGTGTCTTTAGCTTGAATACACAGACAGTTTTCATTTCCAGGATAATAAATATAAATTGTTTTATACTTGCATAAACAAAACATTTATTTTTTTAAACTTACATGCAAATAGCTACCATTACCACCTTCCCTGGTCCCTTGAAAAACATAGCTGCTGCACTGGAGCGTGGCTATATAAAGAAATAAGAGATTATTAAAATACAATAATGAAATGTTAACCTCGTGAACGACCTACCATACAAATTATTAAATAAAGAAGTTTGTATTGCCCTGTATTGCAAAAGTGAAGCTACAGTTCTTGAAGCCTACTTATTTACTACTGAATGCTCACCCAAACTGCAGTTGGGTCTTACACATTTCTACAAATGAACGGCTATGAAAAAGTTAACCAACCAACAAAGCCTCCACCAGGGGCCACTGCAACCATAAGGAGAGGAGCCAGCTGTGCAGCAGAAAGATTAAAAAATCATTCTACCATAGTGGAGCACCTGGATCTAGGTAACAGGTCTGCTTATGCAAAGAGGAAGGGCCAGTAGGGCATAGAGCGAAGTGGTAATGTTTTGGGTTGCATTCCCCCCCCCGCCCCCCCCTTAAGAAACCAATTTCATTTCTTTCAATTAACTATATATTTACTATACATGTTTATAGGCTATAGATGAAATCACAAATACAGCTGCAATTTTGTTAATAAAAAGGTAATTGACAAAAAAAAGAAAAAAAAAACCTACACCTTACTAGTGGATTACAGTGCCACAGTAGGAACCCATTTAAACTGTCATCATAACATTTACCACTGCATTACAATCGGAGATAGATCTGGTACATTACAGTGCAAATAAGTCTTCCATTAGTACTCAGTTCATTAAGCTTATGCAACTGTTTCACAACTTTTTCCTTCAAGAGGTGTCATAGTACATCTCTCAGCACTTTTCTAGCCAAAAACTTTAAAACATCTCTTACCTTAGTATTTCCAAAGAACTCCTTGTATTCCCTCAACAGCCTTTGGTTTCTAAATAGATCTGCAATACGAAATTGTTATCATGAATACTTAATACTAACAATAGTTTTCAGGAACTGAAGTCTATTGCTTTTATGCAGCAGCCAACTGCTAGTATGAGCTACATAGTCTATTTTTCTTTGTGAAAAACTCCTTTCCTGGTATTATTAAACACATATTGTTATATACTCATGCAAAATGCCAAAAACAATCTGTTAAGATCCTATATGATGTTGCCATTTCTACCAACAAAGGATGATACACAGAGGGAAAAACTCAAAATACACTGCAGCAAATCCAGGCATTCTACTGCCCACCTCCTGCCCCTTAACCTCATAGGAGGGGGGGAAGGATGTTTCAAAGCAAGTCTCGTAACGTCAGTATTTTTCCATCCATTAATGATGTTCGGTATCTTCAAAATGAACATTGGTGTAGAAGCGGTAGTGCTAGATTCTCCCCTACAAAGTTATACAAAATACATTGTACGCAGTAATTTAAACAGATTAAAACAGCCAGTGGAGAAACAGAAGAGTCCCTAAAAAAGGGGAGCTACCACTTCAAGTATACAATGTTTCAGTAAATTTATGACTTAGTATTTTTTTAATCTCACTTTTTTGGATTACGTCAAAGAACTATTCTGCTGGTCACTAAAAATTCTGAAGCTACTGACTGCACTCTCAGCACAAACTGGTAGAAGTGCCTGGCAGCTCCAGCCTTTTTACTAGGGGGTGTTCCAGTGGCACAACGGTTTAAAAAAGAAAAAAAGTAAAGGGACCTCTAATTTTAAGGTGCATAAATGGAATAGTACCTGGAAGAAATATTGCCTTTCCTGTGATTTTAACTGACTAGACAGATCAAAATCCATTACAAACTACTGGTTTGAATGTGTCTCTTACTGGTAAGACCAGCAAGGATGACAACAATAATTTTAATCAAAAAGATGATTTGGGGGTGTCTCCCCACTTCTGAAGCACAAAGGTAACCTGAATTCATTTCAGAGGAAAAGTAAATCAGTATGGTATCAAGATTTGGATTGATTTTAAGTCTTTTCAAAATTCTCAATAACAAAAAAATCAAAAACCACTGAAGATGTTAATTATAATCTAAAAATGGAAAGCCCTCCAAAAAACAAAGTATGACTATAGATCTCAACTGAATGCATATTTTTGCTGTATCACATACATGATAAATTGTAAGACAGTGACACACTATATCTGCATAGATAATAATGTGTTACTTTAACACTATGCTATTAAAAAAAACAACAAACAACCAAACAAAACTTACTAGTAATTGCTAATTCCAAATTTGGATGTTCTCAATGAAATAACACACCATCTAGCGAATTTCTGACAATCATAACTTTGTTGTTTACAGTTGAATTTATTTGAAAATTCTATACTCACTTTCTCTGTACTTGATCTCTGCCTCTTTACGTCGTTTTCTTTCTCTAGCAAGAGCCTCTGGACTACCCCAAACTTCAAGAGACCTGCACAGAGTAAAACTAGGTTAGCAATCGTTCTATTTATGCCATTCCTTTGTACTTTGACTACATTACAAATGCCTTTCCTAAAAGGCAGAGCATCGCATCATTCTTTCTGATAAAAGCCAGACAGACTACTTTAAAGAATCAAAAGCTGGGCAACGGGGGCTGAGGAAAAGCACTTAATCTTTGGACACATGAAACATACCTTCCAGTTTTATATACACCATGTAATTATTACAATAATGAGGACATAAAATATGTTCAGATAGACAATGGAAAACATTATTGCCCTTTCACATTGTAAACCTGACTCTTAAAAAGTTTTTTGTCTCTCTCTTATATAATCCGTTTTAAATGATCCAAACATTTTCCTTCATAAAAACGTTCTTACTTTGCCTCTACATCCGATCTCAGGTACACAGTGAAAGTCTCAGTGTCATCATGGGGGCTTCGTCGTTTAATTTTCCTCAGCTGGTCTAAGTCACTAAAGAAAGTGAACAAACAGTTGAGTGCAAGAAAAAGTTCGTATTATTCTAATTTTTCTTTTATGTCTGGGTGATTTTCCACAATTTTGATATTATTAATTTGGAGTACAAAAAACCTGAAGTTGTTTATTTGAGCCAAGCAGAACAGATATGCACCATGAAGCAAGTTATCTCTAGGATGCTATTGAAAATCACTGCATTTTCCACACTCAGAAGTGCAAATCATGTCCTCACGCTATGAAATACTATAGATGGAAGACAAAGTAATAAAACATTGAATAATAAAACATCCAATAAATGGTCTGCATGTAACTGATAATGTGCAGAAGTGCTAAACAAGAGGGTTCATGCCTTAAGGTCTCTAAACGAAAAACAGAAGTCACGTGGCATGAAAAGTTAAAAAAAATTTACCCTCAAAACCTACACACCCAGCACAAGCTGCAAAAGGTTGGAGCTAACAAAACTACCTGGGGGAACAGATAAATTTCCTGTGCTGAGCTACACATTAGGGCATCTACAATGGGAAGCATCAGGGATTTTTTTTTTCATAAATACAACAGAATATTTAATTTTTAGCCCAACCAGTTATCCAGTCCTTTTTTCTTCCACCACCCCCCCCTTGATCAATCCAGCAAAACTTTAGTGATTTATTTCTCTGCACAACAAGACAGTTATAATAAAAATATGGCAGAGGAACAAGCACAGTTTGTCACTGTATTTTTACCAGACTCTGGTGACATACACTATGTGTAAAAACAGTAGTTAGGTTACAATGAAACAGATTATATTTTATTCCAGATTACAGACCTCACGTAAAATCAAGTTTCCACTTGATTCCACCTGATCTTTTAGAGATGTTCACATGAAACCATCACAACCCCAAAATGCTGAAACAAGACTTATTTGCCATTCCCCTCTATGACTAGTTGCTCTAGAGGAGGACTCAATCCCAACCAGATTTATGGTCATATAAGTACAAATAAATTACTTTAAGAAGCCACTACAGAAACATGCAAACTAAATGTAAGTTCCTCGTCCACTGTAACACTAAATAAACAAGAACCAACTTCAGCCACTTACAATTTTGTATACCACAAAAGAATTTAGAGTAAGTTGCTGTGCAAAATCACTCTACTATCACAACTACTTTGAAACACAAACGAACAGATATTCACAATCTACATTCCAACTCAAACCCAACGTACCTGGATTTAAGACAAAACTCATTTATTGCTCTGACTCCAGTGATGAAGTTATTCTGTGTGTATTTTGGTCCATACTCTCTTTTTTTAAGGACTGCTTTCACTTAAAAACACAAATAGATAAGCAAGTTAAGTCACTCAGCTTCAAAAGGTAATTCAATCTAGTGTCATATCTTAATACCTCTAAGTGAAGATCTGAAAAACAACGTTTGTCAGTGAGACAGAAAACTTACAGTGAATAGACAGGAATCATAGAATTGTACAGGTTGGAAGGGACCTTTCAGATCATCGAGTCCAACCATCAACCCAACACTGCGAAAACCACCACTAAATCATGTCTTTCAGCACCACGTCTACCTGTCTTTGAAATACCTCCAGGGATGGTGACTACACCACTTCCCTAGGCAGCCTGTTCCAATGCTTAATAACCCTTTCAGTGTAAAAATTTTTCCTAATAGACAATTTAAACCTCCCCTGGCACAACTTGAGGCCGTTCCCTCTAGCCCTATTGCCTGTTACTTCGGAGAAGAGACCGACCCCCACCTGGCTACCCCCTCCTTTCAGGTAGCTGTAAAGAGCGATAAGGTCTCCCCTCAGCCTCCTTTTCTCCAGGCTGAACACCCCCAGCTCCCTCAGCTGCTCCTCATTGGATGATTCTTCATAGGAATGTTTTTCATTGTGGAAATAAGTAAGAGTAGAATGATTTACCTCCAAAAATGCTACTTGCTAAGTTGTAGTTTAGGGCTCTCAGATGTCCTGCACTTCACTGCCAGTCAGCTACCTCTCCAACTTTGATGGTGTTTGGCTACTAAAATAGCATTCAAATATGGCAAACCCTTGTTCTAGCAAATGAAATGACAACAGAGAGCTCCATTTCTTTTTTTTCCAACACTTAACCAATCCCACCTTCTTCAGATAAGTTTTTTGACCTTTGCAGATCATACAGAGAGCTGAGACATATACGTATATGTAATTTTTCTCACTTATTACTTTCAAAAATTAGCACATGTAGTATTGGCCATTTGTAACAATTAAAAATTGTTATAAATAAAAATGTATATCTTTGTATAAAGAATATGTACCCTTTTATCTCTAGATGTACTCTCATAACATCAGATTTTCATGCACAAGGAAAAGAATACCACACCGATTCAGAAAAAGGACAAGTGGAATTTTAAATTTATACAATTTTTTCCTGCTTGTCTATACATATATACATTTGAAAATAAGATAAAGTCACTATACACTCAAGTGTACTCCGATGAAGTATGCTGATGATACCAAACTGAGTGGGGAAGTAGACATTTCAGAAGGGAGAGCCGCGCTGCAGGAAGACCTGAATAGGCTGCAAGAGTGTGCTAACAAGAACCCTATGAAGCTCAAAGACAGGTGTAAAGTCTTGCACCTGGGAAAACATAATCCAGGTTGGGATCTACCCGGCTGGGGAGCATCTCTATGGAAAGGGATCTGGGAACACTGGTGGACAACCAGCTCAATACGAGTGAGGAGTGTGCTGCTGGGGCAAAGAAAGACAACAGGATGCTGGGTTACATCAACAAGGGCATCACCAGAAAAGACAAGGAAGTCATCATCCCACTCTACTCAGTGCTTGTCAGACCACACCTGGAACACTGTATTCAGTTTTGGTCCCCACTATACAAAAAAAGATGAGGACAGGTTGGAGAGGGTCCAGAGGAGGGCCACCAAGATGATCAAAGGACTGCGAAGCCTGACGTATGAGGAAAGGCTGAGAGAACTGGGTTTGTTCAGCCTTGAGAAAAGGCGGCTTAGGGGAGACCTTATCACCATGTTCCTGTATTTAAAGGTTGGCTACAAAGACGACAGAGACTCTCTTTTTACAAGGAGTCACGGGGAAAAGACTAGGGTTAATGGGTACAAGTTACTCCAGGGGAGATTCCGATTGCGCACAAGAGGAAAACTATTCACACGAACAACCAGCCATTAGAACAATCTCCCCAGAGAAGTGGTGGATTCCCAGCATTGGACATTTTTAAGATTCAGCTGGACAGGGTGCTGGGCCATCTTGTCTAGACCGTGCTTTTGGCAAGAAAGGTTGGACCAGATGATCCTTGCAGTCCGTTCCAACCTGGTATTCTATGATTCTATGATTATTTCCGAGTTTTGAAAGCTTAAAGGCAAAATACATTGCTTGACACTCAACAAGGCACTAACACTACAGGTATCAACATTTACCATCATAATCTGATTTCTGTCATCCAGTTTGAACTTAAACAATTGTTTTAAGTACTTGAGTAATCGTATTCATCCTACAATGCTCCTGAGTGAAGATGACAAAAAAACCCAGAGATTTCCTAAAAACAGTCCATCATTTACTAAGGCTAGAACAGGATGAGCATTTTTAAACAAGAAGAATGCTTCCCATCTTTTCTTATATAAAACAGATCTATATCTGAAGTGTATTAACCTCAGTAAAAAATAACTTGTGGATTTATCAAACACCTACTAATCCATCTTTCAGAAACACAGGTAAATTTCACTAAAAGAACATACTATAACCAATTGTAAGTTGTAGCATATATCAACAATCCTACCCCTAGTTCAAATAACTCTATAAAATTGGTGATAAATGCAGAGGAAAAAAAAAAACTAATTTGGTATTTCCAAGAGAAGGACAAAGCTCAGTAAAAGACAATGTAACTAAAACACTTCAAATAGCATAAATTTTTAAGATTCATGATCCTTTAAAAACGTTATTGTCTTAGTAATGCTTGTATCAATAAGTTTCTAAGTCACAGCAGCATCTGAAGACTAGAATTCCACTTTCTAGAAACTATCAAAATCTTTAACCTAAACGTTTTTGCTTGCACGTCTATAATCTACAGATGCAAAACTTTCTTCTCACTGAAAGATGTATTTTTTTTTACAATTATTTCACAGTCTATCTAATTTCTCCTATCTACTTCGTATGCTCCCCCTGCAGACCCAAAGATATCGACATAAAGGATGTACACAAAAGCGTATGGAAAATATGCAGGGAGACACTGATCTCACCTCCTTACTGACAAGTATATGATTTTTTCTTTAAATTTGTGGAAAGACACAAAGGCATTTTGATACAGTTTATAGCCTGAGCCATTTTTTATTCCAGAGATTATTATTATTATGTATTTTGATGGAGTTTAAAGAGAATGGCAATTTCTGTTTTGATAAAGTTCTTTCCATATATAAGTTAGGAGTGATCAAAAGCACAGGAATTTTTTCATGGCATAATTCTCACAATAACATAACAGAAACTATCAGAGCAAAGATGGAGTGAAATTAAGTCATGATAAACTAAAAACGTGAAAGAAAGTTTTGCTTTTATTTTATCCACTTATGTTTTTAAACAACGTAACAAAAGACAAAAGCATGTATTTACTACAGGCACAAATGGGAACACTACAGGACTCAGATTAGGCAGTTCATGTGGTCAAAATATATTTAGAAGCAACACTGATTAGATTAACTCGGCAGTAAGAAGGAACAGAGGAAGACTCAGAACAAGAAACTGGGGAAGATCAAATATTCAGCTTAGCCACATTAAGCCCAAGACGGTGAATGGACATGCCTAAAAACATGCAGGGAGGACAGACTGTAGTAACAGATGAGTAAACAAATTAAGTCTTTTCCTGACAAACTCATCAGCTTAAATGAAATAAAACCAGACACGGAAGAGTAAGTAGTCAGAAGGAATACCTCTGTATTTGATTTTTCAGGAGTCATTTCCAAACAACTCAGTACCAAAGCTGACATACAGCTTTTAAATAACATTTAAAATGTTATTTGCACAACTTGTTACGCAATTGAAGAGGAACCACGGTTTCCTTACACATATTTTTTTTAACTATCATCAGACAGCAGTAAAATTTCAATACAGGAAGTATTTCTTTACCTTTTACTTGGATGGGCTCTTTAAGGAAAGACTGCTTTTGACCTGCATTGTTTGTATCTTGTCCTGTAAAATAAAAATAAAGCTCGCTGTAAATATGGAATTATCTACTTCTCTTTTTAGTAAAGAGTTTGGTTGATGTACCAAAACAAGAATATGTCTTAATATGGCTTTCCATCCTGACAATTAAAAAACATTTTTGCTAGATTGCCAAGATTTATAACTCCCAAAATAAAAGACAGAAATAGTAAGAAAAATTAAAAAACCATGACATTTAATATAGCATTGATCAATAAACTCCTAGCAGCTTGCAGAAGAGTATTAACTCACAACATACTTCAGAAAGTATCCTAATTTTTTTAAAAAATATTTTAACAGCGTACTTAATAGTTTGGGGCCAGTTTTATGCAAAAGTTTAGATTAGTAAATATAATGAATTCTATACAGTTTATGGCCGCTGATCACCCAAGTCTCACAGAGCTTTCAAGCTGTAATTCAGTTTTAAGGGACAGAAGATTTTTCACTTACAAAAAAACTAGCTCCTTAAAATACGGGATAAACTAAAATCCACAACTCTTGTGGCACAAGCTGGAGCTAGAAGGAAAACAAAGTATTTTAGTGGGTTTTCAAATTTGAGGATATGACTCAATGAAAAGCCAACAAAATATAATTTATAGTACTGTTCAGTGAATCTCACTACTTGGAAAATCATAAATTCCAGTAATTTCAGTAAGATTTCTACTTAGAAATCAGAAGTAGTACTCGAAAATACAAAGAAATATTGCAACCTTATTTCATACATCTTGACATAGTTATCAGAACAAAAATCTTGTCATTTTAACATGTCGAACCAGCATACCCGCACTTTTGTGCCCTAACACTCTCTAACATTGGAGGTTTGCAACACATAGTCATTAAAAGAATTAAAACCAACTTTATTGAAAGTGATAGATTTTTTTAAAAATTTAAGATTTTTCAATTGGGTTTGTGTTAATTAATGAGATACTCCTAGCTTAACATGCTACTCAAATTACTCAAAGGTCAGATATTCTTGAAGCTTGGACTACATAACTATCTTTCCATCAGGTAATTAGTTATTGCCCTAACAGGAACTGAGGCCTAAGGCTAATAACAATCTGAGTACACTTTCTTGGAAAATAACATTTACAGGTTTATGAAACTGATCTTACTACACAGCAAATAAGGCTGGACCATATATAACTAGCATTCCTAAACCCGTCATCCCTATCAGTTATTTTTTGACTTGGGGAAAAAAAAAAAAAAAAAAAAAGTAAAACACCCCTTGCTGTTCCTTCCCTTTCTTTTCTTACCTGGTTTAAGACAGCAGACAACCAATTTATCAATACACATGATAAAAAGCTTCAGCTAAGATTGCTTAGCAAAAACTGAGTAGCAGCTTCTTTTCAGAAACCCTGTGAGCAACCATTTATGTCGTTAAAAGAAGTATCACCAAAACTATTTAACATCAGATTGGGTCATAAGATTTCAGAGGGTAAAAAAAGGCACAAAAATATCGAGATTTATATCTGTGCACAGAGACCACATCAGCTGCCCTTTTAAAGTTTACTACCTCGTCCTAGAGACTGGACAAAATCACAGTGCATCAGTGAGAAAAAAACCCCACTGACTACTTCAATTCACAACTACTGTTTTTCAGACAAGCAGAGGTTGCTATGAAAGAACTTTCAAGACAAATGCATTAATATTTTCAATATCACATTAACAGGAAAAGCATTTCCCAATTTTACTGATAAAGAAATGGACTCCAAAAGAGATCCATTATTTGCTAAATATTTATGTTACTGGAAAAGTATGGGAATCTTTACAAGTGGTGTATTTCCTTTTCAGAATTCTATTGAAATATGATTTTAAAATAAACAGTAGTAATATGTTCAAAACACATAAGAACGTTCTGTTAGGCTTCAGAAAACACCCTCTATATGAAGCGTGCAAATAATGATGCGTATTCCAAAACAAACTTTAAAGTGATTGTTCATTTACGCACAGTATCTTGCATACACTCGCATACATCAGCCCCCCACTCCCAACAAAAGGTTGCATCTCTGATGGTGCCCATGTGGCACAGTTCCACTCAAGGCTTACTGTGACTCAAGGCCACGCTGCCACAAAGGGCAACGTCTCTCCCAGCCATTTTAGAGACAGTGAGCAGATCAGCTTACTGATCCACCTGCACCTTAGCTCTGCAAAAGAAGAAAGCAATTTATTTTTCACAAAACAGGCCTAAATGTCATTAATGCCAGCACAAGAGAGGGAGTAATCAGATAGGGGTGGGAGAAGATGGGAAGACCCTTCTCATGACAATCAACAATTATATAAACGTAAGGCAATCACGAAAGCAACAGTGCTAGACTATCTTCACGTCTCATTTTTAACACCAGTAACTGCACATTAAGAACCCTGAAAATACAAATACAACTGGCTTTACAGTCTTTCACTGTATTCAGGCAGACATTCCTCTGCAAAAATCTCACCCTCTAGCAACCATCTTCAGCTCAAGATTTTATAAGAAATATAAAGTCTTAAGTATTATCCTCTTCTAAAATCCAATCACAAACTTAAAAACAGTATCTAGTTGTTACACTTAGAACAATATTTAAGATCCGCTTTTGTATTTCCAAACATCAGAAAAATAACACTCTTAGCTGGCTGTAGTTACTAGCTCCTAAAGACTGCTGCAAGCCTCAGGAATTTACAAGTTACTGAAGAAAGAATGAATACCTGCTAGCCTGACAATGAAGAGGAGAAAATTTTCTTTAGTAGACCACTTAGTTTTAGATAAAAGCACGCAGAAAGAGATCTTTCATTCTAAAAAGCATGTGTTATCTTTTAAACCCAGTAGTCTTCTGTGCAGTTCTACCCTTAAAAAGCAGAAAAAAAATACAGGATGCGATGGAGCAAGGACAAGACAGTTCTGAATTTCACACGCACCTAACTAACACAAGACTGACAATCAAATTGAACAGCAAGGAGCGTCAGGTTATGTTTGCTATATCAAGTGTTTAATGTGAATGCTGCAGTTTTGACAACTGTCAAATTAGAAAGCTCTAGCAGATGAAACAGCTCAACCTTCTTTACCAGTCATCTACAGCCTGACCTGGAGAAGTCACAGTGCTCAGTATTCATATTTGTTCAATCTTTATCACTAGTTCATTTCACACAACAAACCTGGAACACTACAAAAAATTCAAGCAAGCAAGCAAAGTGGTAAAAGATAAGTAATACATTCAATTTCTTATCCCTTAAGTTACCTAATCCCTTCTGACATCCACATTTTATCATCACCACTTCAAATTTGATTAAATTTAAATCCTTTAAATACTGGAATGACAAAGAAATAAATTTCAGCATTCCTTCCTGCTTATACATTTGAAATTTATATATAGATGCCCACAAGCAACAAAGACTAAGAATTCTGCAACTGTAATATCACACAACTGGGAAAAATGCTATCAATTGTTAAAGACAAAGTTTTTACATTTATATAAATACTCTTTATTGTAGCTTAGTACTACCTGTTCCAACTTTATGCGGGATTTCTTGAGGGGTTGATCCATTTGTACCTTCTGATCCAAGATCTTTTTTCTGACCATTGGAGGTATAAACTCTCACTTGACTCATCAACTGCACAGGCAGACGATTGCATGGTATAACGTAAGACAGACTCCCACTTTTCATTGAAGCTTGCCATCCTAACAGGGGGAGGAAAAAAAGATGTTTCAAGCAACCATTTTGGAAGGAAAAAAAGGAAAAGCTGTCCAGCTATATCAGCAGCAGTTATGGAAAGTTAGCTTTTAAGTATTGATCTGTATTTATTTTACCCACGTTTAGGAATCACAAAATGGGAGTACACCACACGCTTTCACTGCCTCCCTTTAAACATCCACTTTTAAACTTCATTCTAACATTAGGGTTTTTTCCCCATACAATCAGAATGCACTTTTTCCAAAGACCTCTAGTTGATTAGTTGATCTTAAGGGGATTAAAAAAAAAAAAAAAAAGCTATTTGATAAGCCTGGCTTACTGATACGTTAAGTCCCATTCTAGTCATACTCCCTCAAGATCTTTAAAAAACAAGTATTGATAAAGGAGCAAATAAAAAGACCACTATAAAACTATTAGCCAGTCTTGACATTTCATTTCACTCCGTGTACACGCTGTACAAACCACAGTTTACCAATTACGAAAAACTGAACTGGGTGCATTACACATTAGGAGCCACTTGCTACAAAAATTACATTCAAAAGCACAGAACACTGTATAAGACACTTTGTACAGAAGAACCTTAAATTTTACAACTTCGACAACAGACAAACTACAAGATAAATATGTAAAAAGTCTACTGAGAAATCACCGTGGGTAAGCAAATCTTCAATTTCAAAAGACTAGCCAGAAGTAGAGTTGCATGCAGTCCAACCTGTATGAGCAACCAGTTTCTTTTAGGCAGCACAAACACTTCTGTAGAGAGTGTATATAACTCCTCCAACCAGAAATGCAACAGGCAAACTGTCTGCTTTGGAAAGCACTGATTAAAAGAATAAATGAATTTAAAAAATAAAAATTAAGCAGCGTTGGTAAATCAAGTCATACGAAGTATGACTGATCATATATGAATAATGCACCTCCCAACCATATTATATTTTATAAAACTGTTTATTCCGTGAAAGCCTCAACAGCTTTTCTTCTATTTTAGTCCTCTACAGTACAGAACCATCTCTGTGTACATGCACTGATTTGAACCTCACAGAAGAACAATTTCACCAAAAAAAAGTCAGATAAGCTCTTATTTACTGTTAGCTATTGCTAACGTGACAAAAGCCCTGAAAACTCAACAGAGTTCAGTGAACGCACTACTTAGGACTCACAAGCAACTACAACACACACATGGCACAAGATGAGCTGCGTCGCTGGTTCCTGAGCTTTGGTGATAGCAGGGCAGGTGAAGAAGGGAAACTTCCTCGGCATGTTTAGAGGACGTTTTTCCTACTAATCCACACACACGAGAAACCATTAAAGAAAACGGGGTCTGATGCAATTCAACCGTAAGCGATTATATGTAGAGGGGCAAAACCGGTCAGAATTTAAATGTCACGGGATCAGCGGCCCAAAGGAAAAGCCAGGGCTCACCGCTCGGACCAACACAAATCCCCCTACGACTACGCTTCGTTTTACAGAATTATGCCAACTTCACCCCCGACACGGGCATGACGTATCGTTCTTACGTAAGACCGGGGCTGACAGGGCCGGAGGCCTCCGAAGGGCGTGTGGAAATACCCCTGGGAAGGTAAATTCTGCTTCTCCCCACGCCAGCAATGCAGCTTCATTACAGGCTCGGCCGGGGGAGAGGGGAGGGTGGGTTCCNGCGCCGCCTGGCACCGCAGGTACAGGCGGTAGAGGCCGCGGCAGCCCCGCCGCTGGGCGGCCAGGGCCGGCATCATGGCGGCGACCGCAGGCGGAGGCCGGCCGCTCCCCGCCGCACGCCAGCCGCCGGCGAGCGGGCGGCGATTGGCATGGGAGAAGCCCGGAGCGGCGGCGGCAGGAGCAGCAGCACAACCCGGGCTAGCCCCCGTCGGCGGTGGTAAGGAGGGAGGGCGGCGCCGCGGAACCCGGATGTGCGGAGGAACCTCGGGTCCGACGCGGAGCCCCTCGAGTGCCGCTGACTCATCCGCGCCTGCGCACAGCCGCGCGCCTCTCCTCAGCCCGCCTCGCCTCACCGCGGTAAGGGCATTAAAACGCGTCAGTCGGAACCTGCTGGGAGGATTTTTTATGTGGAAACGTTCTTCCCTACCCTTAGGTCTCCCTTGAAACATGCTTCACGGATCAGCGCGGAAGAAACAAAATCTAATTAAAAGAAAACCCACTATTTCTCCAGGGTGGCCTGCGTTCGGAGGTGTTGGTGCCTATCCCGGCCCTGCTGCGACACCTGCGCTTCCCACCTACAGCCTGGATCAGGACCAAGCGTGTAATTAGTCCCTTTTTTTTTTTTTATTAAGCAAAAAAAGCAATTGGGCAATTATAATTTTTTTCCATGATAGCTTTGGTATTTGTTTACATGACTGACAGACGGTCTCTGGCTTCTTTGCCTTCATTTGCACGCTGTGAGGAACATGGAAGCTCACCAGAAGTTAGCTTGGCGGGGAATTTGGATAATTAATGTACCTGTTAATCCACAAAGCCTTTGATCACTGAGGAGAATTATTACAGTGCCTGTCTTTAACACACCCAATTAGATTTTGAACAAGGTTTGCTGGCACATAACTTCTTTACCAGCCAGCCAGTGATTGGCATTGCCAGTACAAGTTTTCATAGAAGCCCAACGGAGGCAGACTGAAGTAACAATATTGCATATAATAATGAACACCCGACTTCCCAATAGCTAATCGCAGCCATACCAGGTGAATCAGGAGCATTGCAACAGATGCTGTATCATTAAGTACCAGATGTGCAAGCAATGGAGTTAAATTCACTGCAAGTTGTAAAGTAGCAAAGATGGAGTCAATTCACCAGTTTTAGTTGGGGTCTAACATGCAGCTCGTGTACATTTTGTCAGCTGCTTGTTATTTTGGCAAGAACTTAACAGTAAAAAAAGAAGAAATATTAGGTTAAGAGTTCCCTTTGTTTTCCCAACATAAACATACTTGAAAGAATATAGAAATTGTTGAAACATTTTTCATTCCTGAAGAGCCTCTGCTACACTCTAGAAGAGATGCTAACTCTTGCATTACTTTAAAGATATTTTTCTTTAGTTTTATCATTTCCTACTCAAAACCAAATGGAATTACTAAATTATTTCATATTCTTTTATCCAGCTGAATAACTGAATTTGCCTCGTCTGGTTTTGTTGTTATAAATATGAAACAGGAAGGAAAACAATAAAGCTGGAATAGCATAGACAGATGAATAGATACCACCAGTGTGGCGGTGAACCAGGATTTACATAATTAAGGGCTCTGCATGAGCCTTTGTATTGATAAATATTGAAACCTGAGAAAGGAGACAAAGAACAAGCAAAAGAGCATCAATAACAATCTATTCAGTGTGGGACAGTCAAGTACATAAAGCAATTGATAATGAATTGCCATGCCTCATGGCATGTAGCTGTGGCATCCTAAAACAAAAATCTCAAATCCTTATTTATGAGTATCACAAACATTAGTTATCAGTCACTAGCGATCAATGGAGAAACATCCTAAACAATAGGGATCTGTTTACATACTTCAGCACATTCAAACTATATTAAACAACCCTTTGCCTATGACAAGGACTACTACATATAGGCATAGCGAATAGGTGAGATCTTGTTTCTTGTTGAGTGGTAATATTTTCATTCAGTATAGTTGGAATTGCATCCTAAGGTTTAATTGTGAATAACGGTTATTCAATAGCTATTTTAAGCCTCTATTTCATGAAATCAAGTCACTTTAAAGAAATTTAGAATTCACATTCAGGTTGCTGAACTCTGACCTGATAAAAAAAATGATTATTTATATATGCCATGCTTGTAGAGGGGCTTCTGTGCCATCTGAACAGAGGCTGCTCATATACCTACTGCATGAAGACTTTGATATATTGCTTCCAAGAGGGAAGCTGGCTACTGTATGAGTCATTTCCTCAGGCAGCCTTTTGCAAAAATGATAGAATGTTGTATAAAGGATATGACCTTGTCAGTAAAAACTTAAGGTTAAGTTGCTTTACTGTGTTATAAAGGTCTTCAGGAAAAACAGGGACTGTATGGGTAGAACCTGCTTTTATAGAGACGCTTGGAAAGTTTCTTGGTCTGTAAGCAATTTTAAGTGAAGACAGATGACTGGTTTGAAATACAGACCTTTGGAAACTTTTTTCCTCATTCCTGTTTATTGAAGAGAAATAAGTAACTGACTGGATTATTCGAGTTATAGCAGTACATCATTATGAAATTCTGCAATGTTACTATCTAGCAAGAAATCTGTGATACGTAAAGGCTAATTATATGATGAAGGATTTTAGTGTTCCTTATATGAAAAATGATGTAAAGCTAATTTGAACATTTTTTAATCTGAAATTCATTAAAGAGTTCAAATTCATACAGTGTAAGAAACTTGCAATGTTCCCAGATCAGCAGCAATTGCTGAGGCAATGACTTAATATAGTTTAAATTACTCTTTAGGTCACCCGTAACATCCTGCCTTTTGTGTCTTTCATGCAGCATAGCAGGGTTTGTAAAGGGGACTTGTGATTTTGTACCTTTTATGATCCTACATATATGTTGTTAACACCAAGCAAATACATACTGATAGTTTAAAAACAAAAGTATGAATACATAAAGTGTTCGGTGATGCCAAACAGCCTTTTAAGTTTTTCAAGTAAGATATTTCAATTAGCAGAAAGAGAGAAAATATTTTGTGACAGAAAGGTGCATGAGGGGAAGTGACTCTTCTGAAGCACAAAATGCTGAAACTACAGAAGTCTGCGTAACACCACTCCGAGTCACATAGGTCTGTAATGTTATTTCATTGTCACTGGGTCAAAGATCAACATCAACTAGAAGTAAATTATCTTTCATTTCCAGCATGTGGCTATGTATTTTCGGTTATTCACATGCAGTTCATTCACCTGAACACCAGCAGAGTCATCTTCAGTTTCTTGAACTGCATACAACAGTGCTCAACGAGCCCTTTCTACCCCAGCAGTAGCCAGGCGGCCAGTGATCTTCTCCTGCTGCTGGAGCAGCTTGCAGTCCTCCCACACCACAGGCTGGCAGCCACATCCTGTCCTTGGGAATCCAGGTGACACATGCCAGATCCTCTGTGAGGCTGAGCTGACATCAGTACTGCAGAATCAGTTGAAAGGGGAGTATGATAAAGCTGGGGAATAGGACTCCAAAATAGAAAAAAGGGTTTTGCAAGAGCAAACAACAGGGGCAGGTAAAGAAGGGAAAGAATATCAGGATAGGAGAGAGACGGGATAACTTTGAGGGCTGGAGACTGACAGCAGACATGGAAGCAGAGATAGTGTTTGGCCCTTTATTTAGTGCTCAGAAGACTTCAGGGCACCATGAGTTGTCTGCATGGTTTGGAAGCCCTCCATTGCCATGTGCACTTGGTATAAACAGGAGAACTTGGCAGTAATGCAGCCCCCCCACACTGGTCAGGCCCTGCATCCCTGACAGGGACTAGAGCTCATTAGGAGTGGGCCTAGAGCAGACATTCCAGTTTAGTTTCATGGTAAATGAGAACAATCAGAGGATTTGCTTAAAAAAACAGCACAGCTCTGATTTAACATGCCAGATCAGCACTCTCTTTAGCTACCTAGTACTCTATTTTCCTAAAGGCAGGCATTACACTTTTAAAGTATTTGCTCTCACCCTGGGGAAGGAAGAGTCACTTGCCTATCTCATCAAAAATCAGTGGGCGTTATCCTGGGACATATGCAGCTACAACCAAATTAGGGATAAGGGAAAGATTCATACAATGTATATCCAGAAATGCGTGCTTTATGGTAATGCAGGAAAAACATGAAAATATTACTGTTACTGGATCAATAATCCCACACACGTAGGAAAGACTTCAAGTGTAAAGCAGTGACATGCTAAGCAAAAAGGAATCATGACTTTGCTAATATATGACCACGAGGATTTGACAATAAGTGTTTTAAGATCTTTATTATGGGATGCTCTCACAGATCGTAGGGTCTTCTAGCTTCCCAACAATCACAACAAACATTTGGTCTTCTGAGTACTTCTTTAAAGAAACCTTAACCTTAAATCTGGCTGTCCGTTGATCTCCTCTCTAATGCATATGGCAGATAGATACTTGCAAAGCCAAAGTACAATAACTCGTGAAGAGATGTTATTCTCCTGAGAAATTTAAAGGGGAAAAGACTTTCCTGTAGCCAACAGACACAGGAGAAGCATGTTAAATTTCTAAAATGTTTTGCTTTGCGGTTGCAAACGAGCCACTAGAGGTCAGTGGTCTGGAATAAAAGTAGCACATGGAAAAAGAATTCCATTTCATTTCAAATGACCAAATCATATAATCAAATAAAGTTTCCGACCTTTGAGTAAGGAACAGGTTTAGTCTCCTGCTACTCCACCCGTCCTACAGTCTCTTACTTGAACAAATCAAGGACCAGTTTAAAGGCAGCTTGATTCTTTTGCTTGTAAGGAAAAAAAAAATATTACAAGAATGTGAAATAAGCTTCACTAGTACTTTTGAAGTGTGTAAAGGCAGGATATTAGAAGTTCCTATGCAGTGCAAGAATCTTTTTAAAAAAAAAAAAAAATCTATTTCCCTTAAAAATGTGTAAGGCTCAAAGAGAGAAGGCTGGCAGAGGGCAGAAAGATGCTTTTTAATCAGCAAGAGCAAAGTGTATTAACATATCCAAATGGCAGAAAACCCTCAAGATATTACGTGGTTTGTTTAGTCATCTCTCTGCTACTGTAAATATACATATATCAATCCACAGCACATATACATTGATGCAAGCAAATGTCTTGCTTACCTCTGGCTCAGAGTGATGTTAAAAAAAACCTGAGAGAATTAGAAATGTGAATAGAACCACGGGATGCCCAAACACACACTGAACTAATGTTTGATGCTAACGTAGTTTCTAAGATTTCAATATTTCTCCGTATTATAGTTATACAACTGACAAAATGCCAGTGGACACATAAGAATTCAGAAAGTCAACTTCATATCTCCATCTGCCATTACAAAAAAAAAAAACCTTGCTAATAATGGCTTTGATTTAAACTTTATCACTGAGAGGATTCACAATGTTTTTTGTTGTGCTTTAGTCAGAACCTAACTGAAGGTACTATAGCAGAATGTTGACAGGGATTGTAATAGGCAAACATCTGTCACCTTAAAACGCTGTTTGGTCAGATTTTCTAGATTAAAAAAAAAAAAAATCAAAAAAATGCTGAAATGCTACATTACAAATATCATGTTCTGTATGTGTCTGTGTGCACACAGAAGTAGACATACACCAGGACAAAACCCCATACAGTCGTACATATGGTATCTTCCCCCTAGACTGCCAAAATAAAAGTGTAGCAAAGCAACGTGGAAAGAGAAAAGCTTAAAAAATAAAAAAGCCAAGAAGTCTAGTAGCAATATAGACCATACTGCTTATTTCTCTACTCTTCCACTACAGGAGTTTCAAACATAATGGACAAGAACACATAATTCCACTGCCGCTGTTTTCCATTTTAAGTAAACCAAGATCAGCCTGTGAGCTTTTGTACAATGTGGCAGCACCTGAATGTTGTTCCAATGGTATTTTAATAGAGACTAAATTAGAAATAATTTAAGATAGAAAAATTAAGTACTATCCAGAAGATACCGATGGCATAAACCCACGAATGGTGAATTGGGATTTGTGAAAGCAAAAGAGCACCCAGTAGGATTTCCATACCTCTTTTTATGAGCTGAATTCTTCTGCATTCTCATAATTTTTCTCCCCGTTCTTCTTCCTTCTTGTATTACATTTCTACCTTAGCGAAAACGATAGTTAACATTGCTTTAATCCTTGCAGATAATCTATGCCTGCACCTTTATAACTTCTGATTTTCAGCTTAATTTTCCTGTGAAATACCTCAACCAAGTGATGGCACCATCTTTACCCAACATACTCTTCCTCTTCACGTTGGCAGAAGTGCCTGAGCAAACATTCATAGGAACATGCACAGCAAATGAGAATAGCATGATCTGCACTTATTCTCAAGGAAACCAGTTTCCTCACCCAGGCAGGGCCCTGGACTGCTGCAACACCTCACTGGCCTTACAAGCAAAGTATCATGGTCAGGCACATGGAAACCAGGATAAAGGGAGATGAACTCAAATTAACCATTGCTTTCTCTTAAGAGCAAGGTCTTTCACAGCTCCTGAGAATACAATCCACACCACTGCTTCTACAAAACCACAGCTATACGGTGGTAGCCAGCTGTGGTAGAATAAAGCCCTTCTGACTGGTGCTGGGGTTGAACAGAAGTCAGCTATTTAACATGCCCTCCCAAATGAGCTAAGCCTAGCCCACAAGAGGAGCATAACATAGGGTCACATTATTAACAACACTAGTTTATGATTTTGCTCATTAGTTGCTAAACAAATTATTACACTGATAAAAATCCCAAGTAATCACATGCTAGCTACGACTCGCTTTCAGTTTGGCAGTGGCACTTATTTAGTTAGTGGGATGTGATCATAGGCACAAAGCAACCTATTTTAAGATTAAAGGGACAAGACTCCTGCCAAAACACAGGTGTAATTAACTTTCTCTGTTAACACTTGCACTAAAAATATGTCAGTAAACTAAGCACGTAGGTAATTTTTTTTTCCACAGGACTTACACACTGCCAGGTGTAAAGCAGAATGGCTCCGATGACTTAAAGACCGGGATCATCTTTTTTTGGTTTTGATATGCAGATTGATCTTCCTTTTTCCTCTAGAAAACTCAAATGAGAATCTGCAGCACCTCCCTGCATTCTGGGCTAAACACACACAAAAAAAA
>VXBH01000806.1:306203-319094 GCA_013400035.1 Rynchops niger | reverse complement strand
AAAAAAACCCACACAAAAAACCACAACACCCAACATGCACCTAGAACATTTAACATGGAAAGCTGTTGGTCAGTAACTCAAACTTGGAGATTTGAACTTAAACAAGCACCATTTTGCAACACAACATTGGTAATATTTTAAATCCAGAAAAAAAAAAACTCTAGAATTTGATTTCAAGAACATCAACAAAACCATAGCTGTATCAATACAGAAAACAATTTAATTTGTTTCAAAATAAATATTTGACATACAAAGCACATACAGTGAAAAAGGGTCACAATAAATTACAAATGGAGATACTTGCTCGCTCACTGAGAAAAGCCCTTGATATTTCCAATTTCATACCATCAAATTTATCATTCTTGCTGATTTAAGCACAGCACTAAACAAATATGGATCCCAGTGCCTTCTTTCACAGGTACTGGCATGGATAATTTACTGCAGTGATCCAATTTGAAAATCAGTAGGGACCAGTAAATCGCTGCATAAAAGAAAGAGCGAATGAGGTGCTTTTTCCTTAGTGTCAGCAGCCTGTGATTATTATGTTTATTAGATTTTCTTGAAAGGGCTTCACATTTTCTCAAATATGCAGGGGAACTATATTTCCCCTCTGAGCCCTTACATTAGCATTTTGTGCCTCAGTCCTTGAATACAAGTAAAAGATGAATTTTTCAATTCATTTTAGAAGTTTGTACCATCTGGATGGCACAGAACTAAGCAATCAAACCCCCTTACCTGCACAGTATCTGCTATTATCACACAGCTAGCTTCTGCAGAAAAGTTAATAAGTAATGCTGACATTCTATGAAAAAGATATTTTTGAATCCACATTTAAGATTAAATTCAATTACATTATCCATACTGATAATGCATCTTTGAAATAAAGGACTGCTTAAGGTACCATCCTTAAAAGGCAATTTAAAACAGCAAGGCCTGACTCTTCCTGTAATTTTAAGAACATTATAGCACAATAAGAGTTATAGTACAAAGATACAAATTCCGTGTATATAGTTTAACCACAAATACTTGCACTACAGCAATTAAAAATTACAGATAATTACAACAGATCAGCATGTCCTACTAACACCTAGCATGTAAGTGTTTGCAATCTTATTCTGTTGCGTTATTTTTCCTCAACAGAAAGACGACGATACCAGGGGCCATACCTAGCTCTTGCACAGGGGAATCAATTTTTTACGCCACTTTAAGAGAACATGCTGTTCTGGTTCAATGGTCTTTGCTACTCTTAATCTGAGCACCGTAAGGTACAGTGCTTTTTGAAACCATTTAAGCAGTAGTTAGTTTGGAAACAGGACCAAGTAGTCATGCGTAGCATACAAATAAATCACAGTTCCCCCCAGACACTTCTCCAACTCTCTTTTCTTTCTCCTGCTCTGCCAGAGCTCTTACATTGCCTCAGGCGAGCGGTCTTTTCTTCCGTGCCTCAGTTCCTGTCTGGAAAATGGGCAAGAACTGTACTTCCTTAATTAACGAGGGATCTATACAGCAGATGTTGCAATACCAGGCCTAACAATAAAAAGGTCCAACACAGACTGTACAAAATAACCATTTACATTATTTCTTTGGACAGTATTATCACATATATAGTTAGCAGCTCAAAAACTGTTGGAACAAATAATGGCTCATAATTATACTATATATATATAAAAAAAATCCTTAAAATGTGTAACAAAATATTAACAGATATTGTTCCCCTTGAACATCCATCAAAGAAGGGAGCAAAACATAAAACTGACAGCCAAAAAAATGACAGTAAAAGTATAAAATTAAATAAGAGACAATAAAGGAAAGGATAGATGCACTAGTGAATTACTTCGTGTGCAAGAAATCCCAGCTGGCATCAGCTGCTCCAACAGACCCAGTGGGCCCTTGTGTTTTATTTATCTACAAGAGAGAACAGACAAGTCTTATGCTGGAGCATCACTCCTACAGCAAGCTTGTGCACAGCAAGGGGTAGGTCTACCCACAGAACTTACACAACAGCACTTTAATTTACAAAAGCGAAGATGATAAAAACAGTTACCAGTGTGATTTATACCAGTGGAAACAATTACCACATTAAGTAGGCAACCTTTCAGCAGGACAAGAACTTCTCTGCTTCACATTTGGGGTTGGGAGGCATTTTATGGTCAGTTGCAAAAGTTGCTTTATTACCATGAAATTCTTTTACAGCCTGTGCCATCACAGCTAGCTGTTGACAGCACAGCAGCATGAACATAGAGTTCTTTTAACCAGAAAAATCTCAAGCTATCAGGACACAACCAGCATTTCATGTTTTTAATTTAATCATTAGTATAGAAACAGTCACAAACTGCGGTAAGGAAGCGGGCACAAGGACAGAATGTTTCTGACAGCACTGAGGAAACTCGGTGTTATCGCTTAGGCAGCTACAGTAAAAATCAAAGTTAATGCAGACCGCAGGTGAGATGCCCTACTTATTTTGCTTGAAAGTCATTCTTTCCCATTGTTCCATGTTTTTTTGGCACGTCAGAGAGGTTTTACCAGGCCACAAGCAAAATCCAGGCCTCATTTGTCAAGCAACTCCTTGTAAAGCCAAGAATATACCACTAGCCAAATCAAATACCATTTATGAAAGATCTTCCTCCTCTTGATGCATTTTTAAGACTTAATAAAAAAGTTAACAAGAAATTCCATATCCACATATAAGCTCTACTTCATGGCACTGTCCTTCAACTCTCTACTTACTGAGGTCTCATTGACTTACTCTGTTTAATCTTTCTCATCCATTCATAGAGTTAGATCTTGAGACTCACCACACTTCAGTTACAGTTGCAATACATCAGATCCAATTTAGACCCTTCTCTAATGTAATAACAGCATACAATTAAAGGAACAGCAGACTGCACCCATAACAGCAGTCTTAGACCACAAGAATTTACTCAGAAGTAACATGCTGTTTTGCTTACACGAATTACAAAAGCATTTATTGCCTTCCAGTCGCAGTATGGGGGACCACCTTAGATGACCAAATTAATTTTTACATCACAGTGGTGCAAAGAGCTGAACAGAATCTGATGTCACCACTCGACAAATATACCATATAACTTGAAAGAGGGTCTAGAACAGTGCTGAAATGGCAAGAATTAGGTTGAGATTTCTGCTCTGATTAGATACCATTGTTGCAGTGCTGCTTACTCTTGTGTTAAATTTTGAAGAAAAGGGTTATAAATTTTTGCACTATGTAAGGTAAAACTTCCCCATAAAACAATTTAGAAACGCACAAGACATTACGTCCCAATTCAGAAGCAGCAGTGGGAATATAAGAACATGCACACATACGCACAGGACAGCATTCTGCTCAACTTCCAGGTTCAAGCATCAGTATGTTCTGTTAGAGAGAAAATAAGCTTAAAGAGCCTAGTGAATTACATTTAACACTCCTTTTATTGCAGTAGAAATTTTAGTTTTTATAAAATCCTCAAATTACAGGATATACATATAGTGAATCTCATTCAAGTCTTTAGCAGCTGTAGAGCATTACTGCATGCAGTTGCTTCTGCAGTGTGCAAGTGTTCTATAAATAGCTAATCATGTTCACAGAGCAAGACAAGTAGTCAAGGAATATCATATTCCATTATCAACTGGTTCATCAGTACCAAGAGGTTGAGCAAAAAATGAAGTAAGTATATAAATACATGGCTCTGATCTAACAAACTAATATAACTGGAAAGTCTGAATGATATCCACATCACAAATAAGGTAACTCAATAGTTACAGGAAAATAATTTTGCTTCGAGACTGTTTTCGAAAGTGTTTCACATAAGATTTCTCTGACTGAGGAAGAATAGTTAAGTAGAGTACTATAGAAGTTTACAAAAGGCCAGTGAAACCCATTTAATTTTATGCAGTTAGAATTTATGCAGTACATTTAATTACACAAGATCAAGCAAATGCTTTGCCTTGAATTTATGGAAAGAAGTTGTGTTCAGACATGATATTCTTTTTCCATGACCTACCTTTTAGCTGCTGGGTGAATGCATGATCAGCACTCAATTGAATATTCACTTCTGTAGTCACGGCACTGGCTTCAGATCAGCCATCAGATGGATTTATGCCAGAAATATCCTACACCCATTTGTTTCAGAAGCTGCCTACTAAACAGGTGCAATCCTTTAAGCGAATTCCCCATCACAACTGAGAGTCTTAGAAACTGGAAGAACAATTTATACAGAGCTAGCTACAGATTAATTTTCTAAAAAGCTGACATGCTTGAATTACTGCAGTCCCACATTTGTGTAGACACAAGAAAAGAAAATCTGCAGTGATTCTACAAAAGTTACTTCATTTACATTGATTAGTTCACTTAAGAGATGGTTAAAAGTTTAAGCACTGCATCTTTGTCTGAAAAGCCTACAGGTCAGCAATTTGGCTTTGGTAAAACATCTTGTTACGACAAGATAACTGCACAGAGTTTTCCATGATTGGAGCCTTGAGATTTCTCCCAACAACATAATGTAAGACTATGTCACAACGTAGAAACCTGGAAGAGTTCTTTTTAAGCAGTATTAATAAAAAAAGCCTCTCCTTCAGAAAATGTGTTAACTATGTCAGCTTGATAGATTTTAGTCCCTCTTGTTAAATTCAAAGTGGACCGTATTTTTACATTGAGCATAGTAATTTACACAAAATGCTTCTACAGATACATTTAGTAAGCAGAAGAATACTGTCCAAAATGTACTGCATAGGTATGTGTATCAACTCCTATCCACTGGAGAAATCCTACAGTAGCTATAGTTCAAACTCCTAAACCTACTGAGCACAGACTTCTTAAGGTTTTAATCTCAAACAATCCTTGATTCCTTCACAAACAAACAAAAACCAACCAATTCTGTATGAGTGGGCATGTTTTGGATAGGATGCAGTGACTTTTTTTTCACCAATTAGCAATACAGCACAGTAATTTTAAGTTTCCATGACTTGCTTTTGATATGCTAAATTTCATATTATCTCCAAGAAAAGCAAAATCATCAGCAGAAGTGCCAGCTGCTCATAATGTTCACAAAACACAAGTGCCTGAAATTTGGCTATGCAACAGTTGGTGCCAATCTGCTTATAAAGGAAATGCTGCTGAGGCACAGTCTTCTTACAAAAACAGGGCACGAGGGCTTCATTATTAAGTGTTCAACAACAATCCTCAGCTCGGTGAAGAGAGTCCTGAAATATCAGATTTAAAGAGTGTTTTAAAATCCTACAGCATTTATCAGAAGTAAGTATCATCTAAATCTATCTTCTTCCTTCACTTCTTTTCTCAACACCCCACACACGATCTTTAGATTAACTCAGTATCTTCCAAGAGCTCCAGAATTCTTGTCCTTTAAACATTAACATTTGAATTAACTTTAATTCAGCAGCTTCCAGCCCAGGACAGATATAAAGACAGCATAAAAATTACACCTTCAAGCAGAACAAAAACCCACTTCAAGCAAAACCCCCACTATTAAAAAAAATAAAATTACGCTTTATCAGAAATAGTGTAAGGAGTTGGGAGGTAATTGTGTGTTTGTGCTGCTTCTTGCCAGATTGCAAGAACCCTGCGCTCTAGAAGCGGCTATTAGAAGACAGACATGAGAAATAAACACCACACCACCAGTTTCCCTTCAAACTACATAAATGCGAGCAGAACATCTTGGATAACATAACCTTCAATAGAACTAGTTTGAGTATTGTACAACTTAAATTATTTTTACCGAAGTAGTAGAGTACCTTCAGAGATATTTTTTTTTGTTACCAAAAAATAGTAAGATGAAACAATTGATTTCTTACAAAATAGCAGGGAACGGGAAGAAATTAAGTTTACGATTCTCAGACCTCTCTTTGCATACCATGGCAGCCAAAGCCGCTTCCTTGGTACTTTAGCAAACCCTTTTCTATTAGAGTAGTCATCAGACTGGCAATTATGTTCACAAAATCTTATGCTATGTAATGCTTGTCATAAAAAACACTGACCTGAGCAAGTCCTCCCAGAAACATTTATAGTTTCAAAGTTTAAAGCAATAATATTGGTGTGACCAACTTTCAAACAAAATCAATAAGGCTGTTTCAATTATAATTAACCTGACTTATGAATTTAACTAAAGGAGGTAATGAACATGTTTTAAGATCATCCAAAGATATTTTTCTGTCAACATTACACAAGTTCGTAAGTGCCTGTTCATGTGTAGACTTAGCCTCAGATAGACCTAGAATCTAAAAATAAGGATATCTGTCTGGAAAATGGTTGCAGAACAATTAAAAAGACTTTCTTCTCCCAAAGCATAGTTTTAATTATGCAAGCATGTTCTGAAAGCTGCCATTCAAGGATGGTGATACATTTCAGAAAAGTTCAGTCACATGAAATAAATGTAACCTTGAACCGGCTTTTTTTTTTTTTTAGCATCCAGGTGTATTCCACATTCTATAATTACCATTTGCAGATTTAGTATTATGAGTTGCACATTCATTTTACAATGAAAAATTTCTGAAGCCTAGACACTATGCAGTTAAACATTAACTTCCGAAATCAATTTAGTACTTACCGACAGTATGGATTTCGCCGAGAAGAGTAGCGTAATGTAAGAAATCTATAGTAAATGAATGGCTGGAGCAGGCTCCCTTGCCCACTGAAAGAGAATAGAGAAGTAGAGCTTAATACTGACCAAGAAACACCTCAAAACCCAGGACTTTTCCTAATAAAAGCAAGCAAAGTACCTAGGCTCAAAAAAAGCTAGACTAGGGTCACATTGTTTCAGATAATCTAGATCGGACAATAAAAAGTACATAACCATACAATTACGAAAGCAGAAACTTACACTACAGAATAAAACTGCCCAATGAAGCAGTTAAAGAAGTGCTGTTCTCGTTATATTTATCAAGTTTTTTTATATGCTTTGGTTTTGGTAGTGGACAAAGAATCACAGAAGCAATGGTGGACGCCTGTTCAGTATTAAGAACTGCTGGTAAAACACAGACATTGGCTGACATAAATGGCCCAGTTACAGCAAGCTTTTTCAGCTCTAACTGTAGCACTTTGAGTATCTGGACCATCTTTCTAGTATCTTCGCAGAACACACTGGAAACTATTACAAACATATTGAGATATTAATGACAAGCTGATACCCGACTATTTCAGTGTAATTGAAATTAGGTTTTGATACTTTACAAAGCTGCTGTTCCACATAACTGTGCTGTAGAATAGTAAAAAGGTAGCATACAAACCATACATAGCAAAACACAGAAATACCGTGAGTTTAGTTTTAATGACTGAAGCTTCTTTATATAGCACAATATTAGAAAGCTCTGTTTGAAGTTGGATGGGACAGTTCCAGTAACTAGAGCTCCTTCAAGTACGAGAGATCTTTATCCAGAAGAAAAAATACGAAGTGAAAAGAAGAGCGAGCTACAGGAGGGTGAAACAAGGAAATCTTGCACCTGTACAGTATTTACAAGCAATTTAATATTCTAAAACAGTTAAAGAATAAATTCTCACAATAGTTGTGTTTAACCATTATACAGTTTTTTAAGTTATATGATCTTCTATAAGCTTCATTATCTACTCGTTGACATATCAAATAAGAACACTTCACATAATAAATTCTCCATAGAGAGACAGGAAAAAAGAATTCTCCTAAAGAGAAGTTTAAAGCACTTTAAAGTTTCAGATACTGGATACAGAGCGTATCTATCAGTTGGTAAACGGCCGTAAATGAAACGGAATCCTTCAGGTCTGAAGCACTGAAGTGTTCAGCTGACACATCAAAAGATAAAGACAAATCATGCATTCTATCAACTTCCAAGATAAAGCCTCTCTTCTGCTGTCTGTGAGACCACTCAAGACAAATACTCTCCCTGTGCTATGACTTGTATAGAACAAAGGGCGTTATTCCCCCTCGAAATATTAAAAGGTGATGACCCAAACTTCAGTGACTGGCAGATCATTATGCCTATATGACTTCAGTAGGACTCCAACACGTGTATGCTCAAGATCCTGAAAATGAATTCAACAGGCTGCACAGCAGGCAAAAACGAATGGAATCAATAAAGAGACAAGGGTCACTGGTCAGAAGTAGCACAGGAGAGGACATAACCTACTCCTGGTTGCACACTTTTAGCACAATGAAGTTTCATGCCACTTAGATTTCTGGAATCGAATAGTCAAAAGTAAGAGTTCACTTTCAGTGAAGCTAAAGAATTTAATATTCTATTACACTGACCAAAATTAAACTTACTGAACACTGTAGGAGAATGCAAGTTACTGACCTGAAAAACTCTTATTTGACCCAACAATGTCACCCGTGCTGTGAGGGGGAAGGGTTTTTTGGTGCTTAAAGTTATATCAGAGTGAATGCTTTTTGATGTCATGATGCACCAACTTAAGAAGTCTAGGAATTGCATGAATTTTAACTTTAAGTCAAAGCCTTGGTCAGCCAGAACCATACAAATGGAGATCTGTGACCCACAGAAAACTCAACTGCAAAAAGTAATCTTGTGTAGAAAGTTTTTAATGCTGAAAATATTTATGGCAATTCTTACCTGAAGAGCATAAAGACCGTAGCCGGCATCAGGAAAATTTCATTGCAAGCAATGAATTTTAAAATATTTTGTTGGTTAGCATTCAGTTTCTCTAAAAGGCTTCTCAGAAAGGGCAGGCTATTTGAACTCCGTGCCTTTAGAGAAGAAAAGCACAAAGAAATCAAAATACTAACAATTATCATTTACAATTCATTTCAGCATTTTAACACTAGATTCTTTAAAGGTACTGAAATTAGCATCTCAAAGAAAACTACCGGAAGCTTGGAACTCCATAATTACATAGAGGTCAATTAAAACATGAGGTGTTGCAATTCCCTCACCCACCCATTTTAGGTTCAACAAGCCTTACTCTGTCCACTAGGAGGAAGCACCTACGGTAGCAAGACAGCCCAGTTAGAAACACCAAAGGCTGGAGTTACATTAAGCTGCACAAGGCAGTTCATTAAGCAGCAGGTCCAACTGGAACCTCATGCTGCAGTTTATTATTTTACTACTGAAATAGAACATTAAATTTCACAGGCTATGGTCTAGCTTGAAAAGACACATCTTAAATTTCAACTTAACTGTTACATAGCTTTTTCTTCCTTCAAAGAACAGCATTTGAAGAAAAAGAATTAGTGTCAACTCCAACATATCACTGAATCATAACAGAAGGGGATGGGGAGAATCCAACCCCAAAAAAGACTTCTCAGACTCTCTGTGCTGAGATTCCATACTACAATTTCACTCTAACTCCTCCAGTGTTGCTAAAGGAAACCATAGCTGCAACTCAAATCTGTTTATAAACCCCAAGAATACCAACAGTATTAATCATATCATACATCATATCATACTTACATCAAGAACCTTCATTGTATATGTGGCAGCATGAAGCAAAGAGAACAGCAGAACTGGAAAAATACTCACTGAAACAAGCGCTAAGGAAAACTACAGGCTGCACGAGTGCTTCATTGCTCCATGATGTTATGCTAACACACAAGTCATAGCATGATGTCTCTTTGCAAGACATTGGCTGGAACGACCCAGACTGGATTAAGATGTGTATATGTCTAACATCTATATTTATAGCTCTTCCTTTGCTTCTTACACCTCTTCACTATGCATTTTTATTAACTTCAAAATGTGGGTGTTTGCAGGTGTGCAAAAGTACTGCATACAGCATTACACACCAGTGCATTTCTGCTGAAACGCATTCTTTCTGCACAAAAGGCACACATGAGGTTACTACTTAAAATATGTAGTCATAATATTTTTATTAAGAGATGCTATGAAATGCATTTCTTTACCAAAGAACATGCAGTTGCCAGCCATTCAGATTTGAAGGAGCAAGAATGTAGACATTCCTCTAACAGAGAGATTTTAAGAGTAAGATATTAAGCATACATAGGAACTGGCACAAAGAAAAAATCAGTTCTTACATGTCACCTCTGACAAGCCACAGGAGTACACCTTTTTTGCAGATTTTATCTGTTTAAAAACTTATCTGAAAAAGCTACTACTGAATAATTGTCTCACTACATGATATATTTCCTACTTACAGTGAGGAATAATATAAGCCATGTACTAGTAATAAATGAAAGTTACCAACTTTTCAAAGTATCACTTGAGGCTGGTCGTAAAATCCACCAAACATAAGTCTCAGGAAAAGAAAATCTAAGTAGCCAGAGACTGCAGCGCACTAGTTATAGAAGTGATTAACCTGAATATGGATCAATCAACATAAGCCTCTCCTATTTTTACATAGAGTATGTTCTATGAATAGCAAACATATTCTAGTTTAAACTAGTTTTTCAAGTCACAAGTGATGAAAAGAAGCAAGTTTTGAAGATATGTAAAAACATTACCAGGATGACACAAGTAAAGGATACTTGTAACAGGGTAGGAATTCACAAAGATGAGAGAGTACAGCAGGTAGTGGCAGCTGTCCTCCAGCAAAGCCTGGGCCAGAAAGGCCCTGCTCAGCTGGAAGTGCGGTAGCCTTTGGTGTAGTCGAAGGGCACTAGTAAGAGCATTGGCCAGCAAGGCACGCTGATAAAAGCTTGCTGCTTCATGCAACCTGCAAATCATCAGAGGAGACGTTACCATATGAACCAAGCCCCTGCTCAAACATTTTCCACCCTTGAGAATTGCATCACAACCTGTGCATCGCACAATACCTGAAGAATTTCTATTATTGTACATAAGCACTATTACCAAAATACAACTCAAAAACTGGAAATACTGACTTACTGACAAAGGTAAAGCTCCTCAATATATTACTTCCTAACTACACATTAAAACGTACATTTGCCACTTGAGTTGCTCAACACATTTTCCAAACACACCCAGAAGTGTTTTAAACCAATCTAAAAATTTATAAACTGTTTTAACAAGTAGAAATTTACCCTTACATGAAAAACATCTCTATGAAAAGGGAGCATAGTTACTTCATAAATTTGCATGCAATTGTACAATATTATAATACATACCCTAGAAGAGGCAGGACAAATAAAGCTGAGCAGTAAACCGTGAACAAGCGGGAAATCCACATCGCTGTATCCAACTTGTTAGCCATCAGAAATTGCTACATTAGAAGAAAAGGAAAAACCCAACCCCCATAAAAATTGGTATCTTAATATTTGCATACAATGAACATTCTTCCCTTCTGTATTAAATTGCAACTCTTTCTCCAACTTTGAATAGAAGCAAATTATAGCTTGAAACAAAGAGCATGCTTTTGGTGTGCATGAAGTTTGACCCACACAAACTTACTAACCAGATCAAAAATAACTAGAGTGCCTCAGAATCAAAAGGCTCCTTTGTACTTTGCAAGAAATATAGAGGTAAGATCTTGCACGAACATAGGTTTTCTAAGCAAACCAACTTCACAAAACAGCCAGCTTCAAAATGTATCACACACGGTCTTTAGACCTGACTGACTTTTGTATCTATTGCTTCAAGCTTCCTTTTAGAATACACTTCACCCACCTGGGGCTACATCGCCATGCTTCTTATGGAGGGGTGGGGAAAGAAGGAGTCAGGTAAAGTTAGCATAACTACACCATAAGGAAAGTAGCATAATTTTGGACTACATGTTCTTGCCCTCAAAAAAGAAAAAAAAGCATTTAACGGTAATCAGGCATCTCTCCTGTTGATAAGCTCTCCTTCGCCACAACCCTCTTCACACCTGATATACTCCTCGTATCAGAGAGGCCCTAATGAAACACAGCATTTTTATTTTTTTTTGGCTATTAGGTGCCTAAGAATCCAAACATCAGCTTCTTTTCACCTCGAAGAGCTCAAATTTTTAACTTTTTTTAAGAATTTGAACCAGCTTTTGAAAACTGCTCTTTTCCTCTGTGTTTCTAGGTCCTTTTTATGAAAGTGACCGGAAATTAACTTAAGTAACCTGCAAGGGTCTTCATATCGCGACCTACTGACTGACTTGCACGATATACACACAGCCACATAGCTGCCGCCGCGCGGAATTAGTTCCGATCGCGACACTTCCAGGAGCGGCGGCGCAGGAAAGGCACGTTTTCAACCCGAAAGTGGAGGCGCCACTTCCCCCTGCCGGCGCCCGGGCAAGCAGCCGGCCCGGCCCGGCGTTCCAGCGGAACCCCGAAGGAGCGGGGCGGCCGGCCCAGCACCCTCACACCCCGCCCTCACGTGGGCCGCCGCCGCGGCCTGCTCCCCACCACCGCCGCCGCCGCCGGGGGCTTCCTTACCACGGCGCCGCCGCCGGCCCCGCCTTGCATGGGCCCGTTCTGCGTGGAGTCCGCCATGGCCGCACCTGCGGGGAGGGAAGCGCCTCAGCTCGGGCCGCCGCCGCCTCCCGAGGGCCCGGCCGCGACGCACCGCAAGCACCGCAAACGGCAAAGCACCGCCGCCGCAGCCGCGCGCTGCCCGGATACAACCCAGCGTCACTTCCGTTGCGGCCTGCCGGGCAATGTAGGCCCGGTGACGTCACGAGGCCTCGTTGGGCGGTGGCACTCCTTGGATGGGGGGAATGCGCGCGGCGGGAGGAGTGACATCATGAGACTCGTCAGTGATGTCACTGGGGGTGATAACGGTCGCGGTGCCTCCGCCGCTTCCCCGATGCTGCGGTAGGATGGTGACGTCACACAGGAATGACGTGATGTGCCAATAATGGCGCCTCGAGCTGTGACCGTGTGTTGCTGGTTCCTGTGGTGGGTTGGGCTGGGCTGGGCACCCAGAGGCCACCGAAAGGCTGGTCTCTGACCTCGCTCCCCACAGAGAGGGGAGAGAGGGAAAGAGGCAATGGGTTTGGAAGAAACTAAGCTACTTTGAATGAAATATTAGCAATAATATAAAAAAAAAAAAAAAAAAGAAATATATGCA
>VXBH01000806.1:286779-305655 GCA_013400035.1 Rynchops niger | reverse complement strand
GGCCTCAAGTTGTACCAGGGGAGGTTTAAATTGTCTATTAGGAAAAATTTTTACACTGAAAGGGTTATCAGGCATTGGAACAGGCTGCCCAGGGAAGTGGTGGAATCGCCATCCCTGGAGGTTTTTAAAAGACGGGTCAATGTGGTGCTAAGGGACGTTGGTTTAGTGGTAACTCGTCTGTGTGGGGTTAATGGTTGGACTTGACGATCTTAAAGGTCTTTTCCAACCTAGACAATTGGTCTAGGTTGGAAAATTCTATGATTCTGGGATTTGAAGCTCCCAGAATGGCGATCACGTCACTGCAGGCACTGGGAAAGTCCCAGACTAGACTCAGCAATGGACGGGGAACTGGATTCAGGAACACATGGACTGGGATCAAAGGTCAGCAACACTGATGGGGGGACAAAGCAGAAGCCGCCAGCTCACTCTGCAACACGTAGCACGCACCATTCGCAAGGTCTTGGAAAGGGTTCATCCTTCCCTCATTAATCTGACCCTTGTTGTAATATTGATTTTTTTTTTATGATCTGTGACAGATAGCTCTGAAAACATGTTTCTCTTCTCACCTGGAAGTCTGTAAATCGGCAGAAATGGTATCAAAATAAAAGAAAACAAAGAGCAGGCCTCAAGGCCGACACCTTTCTTCGACCTTTAGCTGCTGTAGCCCGGTTGGGTTTGTCCTCCTGGGTCTCTCTCAAGGATGAGCAGCAGGTTCCCCCTTCTGGCAGCCAGGGTTCCGGGACAGCAAGCCATCTGCTCCAGTTTGCAGTCATTCCCAGATGCTTTCGATTACTCTTTAGCAGTGGGGAAAAAAAAAAAAAAGACATCTTTTTGTGACCTAGGATGTTGGAATCAACATCCGCAATCAGCATCATTTCTGGCTCACGATGATTAAACTTGAAATTGATTGGAAGAGACTCGGGGAAAACATGAGGAGAATGTCTAATGAAGTACGTTGAGGAGCAATAGAAGAGTCAGAGGATAGGGATTCTAATACCATAACAAGTAAACTGAGGCTTGAGGCTAATTAACACTTTTTAAAGTGAAGATGCAGAACCTGATTTTCCACTTTGTTTCCCAGCCACTTCTCTCTTACTAAAGTGGCTGCAAAGTAGGCACAGGAGCTACCTGCTGGTTTGGGACCATTTTTCTGCAGGTGGAGGAGACTCTACGCGTAAACAGCACCAGGGAATTAGGACTCTCAGAGCGTTTGCTGTGTGTTCTCAAATGTGTAATAAAAAGACTGACAAACACTTATCCTAAACTAAAATAAAGGCTTTCAATATTGCCCCGGTAAATTCAGTTTAGCCATTACCATATTATTTTCTTTATTACAAAAGAAAATATTAATATATACATGAGGTTTCTTTAGATGCAGCTGAAATGTGGAAATACACATCGAAGACCACCAGGCGTTTAATGCTGTCAAACTGAAACGTCACAAGGGAAAAAACCTGATCAGTCTTCAAGATTGTGTATTTCTTAAGCGGACATAGGATGACAAATCCATGTCTTTACCAGGAGTGCTTGTTTATTTGTTAGTATTTGTAATTTAGGAGGGACTGAATACACACTGCATACAGAACATTAATTTCTAGAGGCTGGTTTGCTGTCTGTCAGTCATAACAAAAAAAAATTATATTTTCTTTTTACAAAAGTTGTCTTTCACAGTTTGACCTTAATTTCATTTAAATAGAATGTTAAACCATTGTTTATTCCCAAAAGTTGATGGCTTTAAAATGCCATACTTTGGAAAACCTGATAAGGAATATCACACTTGCCCCTTTACAGCCAAGATGTCCTCTTTGGTTTGTATCAATTTTACCTTTCATGACTTTCCCCTTCACTTTTGTTCTGCGCCCGTTGTTGCGTCCTGTTCAATATAGTCTCTCCTGTTGAGCAATTCAGACCATGCCACTGTTCGCTTTAACTTGAGAGAAGACGTTAAATTATACCTTAAGGAATCAAGTTTCAGCTATTGGCTTCTCCCTGTCCCAGTTCTCCCAATATGGCTCTAATATTGCTGATTGAGCAGAGAGAAGGGGCAGGAATTGATTCCGGTGTTATTAATGATTTGGTTTCCGACAGCTGTTAAGGGGGTTCTTCCGGACCATCAAGGCACCAGTTTGCTTTCATTGAAGACTGATAGTTCAGATATTTAGAAGAGCATCATTGCAATTGCTGAGGACTTACCTGCCCCATTAGCAGCACAGTCCCGTTTCTCCTCCCTGGCAGTCCAACACAATCAGCACAGACAGATCTGAAACTGTAACTAACACAGCGCTCTCTTTCCCCCCCAGTAAATTTGTAAGCCTATCAGAGAATTATTGACAGCAATGATACCGGGGATCAGCGCTCTCTCAACTTAAAATAAATATGGATGCTTAAGCATATACACTTACTTCCACTCACCTACTTTGAAGGAAAAAAGTAACCCTACCACATTAGTTTGTCTGTAAAATAATTTGCAGAATCACAGAATGGTAGGGGTTGGAAGGGACCTCTGCAGATCATCTAGTCCAACCCCCATGCTGGAGCAGCATCAGCTAGAGCAGGCTGGACAGGACGCGTCCAGGTGGGTTTTGAATGTCTCCAGAGTTGGAGACTCCACCACCTCTCTGGGCAGCCTGTTCCAGGGCTCTGCCACCCTCAAAGTAAAAAGTTTTTCCTCATGTTGAGATGGAATTTCCTGTGTTCCAATTGGTACCCGTTGCTCCTTGTCCTGTCACAACATCACTACGAGTTAGACGTTCAGTGAAGATTTTGGGTCAAAAAGGTTGATGATTTACTTGTAGGCACACAAGCAGTAGCATAGCTGGGCTGGAAACAGAGTCTGCAGTTCACCACCTTGCAGCATGGAGCACTTGAGGTTCAGAAAATGATTTATCTATTTTGGCCTTCTTGATTTGAAAGAAGGTACTGTTGCTAACATCTGTATACAGTTTTCATTTGTTTGGAATGAAAGCGAGAACATTCCTCCAAGGTCGACAGGATTGCAGTTCCTCATAGCCAAACTGGGTCCATTATTTGTATCAGTAGTGTATAACGCAAAGCTAAAATAAGTTTTTATGCAAATTTGTAATGAACAATTTGGTTCTTGTTTGTGGTTATCTCAAGCTGGCCGTCCGAACCTCAAGAGACAATAAAGGACATCGGGTCAATGCTTGTTACATTTTTCAGAAAAAGAAACAGAAGTCTTCTGTCTCTCTCTACCAGATTGCTTTGTGATTTTTGCTTGATGGTCTGTAGCAATATCAAACATGGTCTTCTTTCTTTTCCCTCACAGCTGGAGTTTCCATTTACTCACCCTTCCTGGAAGGATTACCCTTTAATCACTGAGTGCCTGCCAAAGCAGTGAAAAAGAGAAACCACAACCTTTTCGAAGATGTGCAAAATTGGAACGTATTCCTCCCAGCTGCTTTCTGTGTAAGCATCTTCATAACTTTCAGCATTTTGGTATATCCCTGTGTTATTAAGATACGTGACAAAGAAGCTGCAAGTGTAAGCTTAAGATGATACAAAGAACTATGATAAATTTATATATATCTGTTTAGAGATTGGAGGTATGGCACAAGGCTTGGCATGGGTATTTTATTTGCGACGTCCAGCCCAGTAAGGATATGAAAAATATTGGAAACTCAAGAATGGAAAGAAAGATGGGTAAGTGTTCTTTTAATAAATGCAAGGAAGGTTAGAAAGATTTTAGAATTCTGCAGCAAGAGACCGTATCAACAAATGGAGGAACACGGTGAATTATAGATGTGAACTTTCGACTACCTGTACTGCCTGATTAGAAATACCACAGCAGGAAAGATTGATAAGCATCCTCTTGCAAGCTTGAAGAACTGTCTGGAAGTGTATTGATCAATGCTGAACTCAGTACTGAGTTGTTGATAAAAAACTCCTTTTCTGAGGTTACAACGAGGGAATAAAAAGAGCACAAGAGACAAAACCCCAAAGCTGTGAGCTTTCCCAAGGAGAAGTTGAGTTCACGATGCAAGGAATGTGAGCTGTATAGAAATGTGCAGAGGAATATTCCCTTTCTGAAATGCTCTCTGTTATATGAACTGAGCAAAAACCCCACAAAGTTTGGCGACATAACACTTGACACGATACTGCACTAATAACTAAAGACTAGTGACGCTATAATCTGTGGTCCAGTCTTTTACAGCAGAGATATTCATGAACAGGGTTACATCTCTGCCACTTATTCAGCAGGAGCAGATGTTTGCAGATAGAAAATTAGAGTTGCAAGCTGTATAAACTGAATGAAAATGAACCACCCAGAAATGTTCAGCTTTTATCTGAAGGTCACACAAGCCAAAGACTTCCCTCGACACAAGCGTACCAGTCAGAACGTGGGCAATGCCCCTCCATTCACATACAAAACTTTTCTCGCAACTGGAGCAAGCCGGTGGGGGGTTGCACAGGTTTTGTTCTCTGCACCCCCAAAGCTGCCTCTGGTTTCATCCATAAGCATCTTTAGATGTTTGTTCCTGTCTGTCAGTATCGTCTGCACTCTTAAGACCATTACGAAAGTACTTAGGCAGTAAATGTTTTGCAGGTATATATAGAAATCCTTATTAAAATTAGAGGAGGCTTTAGAGGGAAGCTTTTGATTTTGGACAGTTTTTACATAATCTGGTAGGTCTTCCTAACCAGGGTAGGTTCCAGTCATCTCATTTATTATATTACAATAATATACCACATACCAGGTGCTGAATTCTCAAAAGCACTTTTTGGTACAGATAAACTCTGAAATCGGTAACTTTCTGCACTCTTTGTGGGATCCCATTCAGAAGCTCAGTCACAAAAAACTGGATGGATGATGACATGATAGGGTTATGTGGAAATATTTTTAACATTTGATATTTGATATTAAATTGTTTAAACACAGTGGACTGACATGTCTTCTGTAGACATTTTATTGCTTTTTTTTGGAGGGGGGTATTTTTATTCATTCACAGCATATCGAGTTCCAAACATAGGAGGCAAATGCTCCGGGGGTTCCAGTTTATATAATTAATCCATCTATTTTTTATTTTATTCTATATATTTTAATTAGAGTTATCTAGGTTTATAATCATTGCCAAAAAAAGTATATGCATATTTTATCCAACTGTTTTTTGTGGCCGCTGATAATCAATAAGAACTTAGAACTTAGAAAAGATAAAGAATACATGGAAAGACAATCAGGTTAATTAGATTTGTCCTTCCAAGCAGTCATAGGTAAAGTCCATCCATTTAAATCTGATCTAATCATGTGCTGAAGTGGCGTGAAATTGAATGAAATCAAGCTGTCCATATCCCAGAAAATGTTCTTACTGAGATATAAAAATCCTCAAGGGTACCAATTAGTCAGATAGTCTACTGATAAGTCAAGGATAAGTTTCTCTCTCAGTCGTAATGCTTCCGATTTATATATTGACCATGGTGGCTGGTAATGGAAGTGTATTCTTTGAGGCTTATAACTTCTTATTGAATTCAGCCTTCCGTGTTATGACTTTTGCAGAAAAGAGCTAGCTTATATTTCTTCTTTGGCAATCTTTAGTTGCTTATATATAGCCACTACTAATTACTTTATTAGGAAGGTAAAGTACAAGGGGGTTAGGGTTCAGAGGAGGTATCTGGCATTATAAAAAGGAAATTGTAAGCAATCTAGAGAGGGTCATGAGTAAAACAAAGAGTTAAACACAGAGCAAGATTATTGACATGGATGACAACTTCTAAGTATAGTGTAATGGTGTATCAGTCAGTGGCACAGGAGGAGGAGGACAGGGAATTCAGGGAATGTCTGTAGAAAAGTGTCTGTGCTCACTGTTAGCTTCTTCACTGAGATTTAATGAGGCTTTTGTTGAGTTATACCATGTATTCTTGTTGATATGAATATTGATGAGTTGCACGCTTCTGCAAAGTAAGCAACTGTGCTTGATCTCATTTTGCTAATCAAAAGATTTTAAGAAAATTATTCTTTGACATACATAAGGTTGTCTTATATTACAGTATTGTCCAACAAATAGTTCTTTTGTAAGGTAAGATAAGATGCCTGGCACCTTTGTTTTAATCTTCATGGATAACATTAGGTAGAGGGTCTCGACTGAAAAGCTTGATGTATTAAAAATTCTGGCAAGCTTGTCATGTGATTCCTTCAGAGGTGATTGTCTGCAGCAAGAAACAATGTGCAGATGTAAAGTTTAAAATAATTCTGACAGGAACAGGAAAAATGTTTTGGAACTTTGCCTGACATGACAGAATTAACATTGCAATGACTGCATGGGTAATTAATATCCAGGGAAAAATGCTTAAAGGAAAAGGAACCTGGCCAGTGCTGAGTACAATTGCCATGATAGCCCGTTGGGGAGGCAGAAGCTCTGAGATGTCCTCAACAGGTAAAACCATGATGGCTGAGGTAGGAAAGACGTTGGGCCACAAAGAGTCATTCATGCTAAGGGTTTTAAGCAGCATGGTAAGATTAAGATTGGCAGGGTGGCTAAAAAGGAAAATGTTAAAAGATTGTGAAAAGGGAAAGGTGTAATTTGCACAGTAATTTTAGCATAAGTGGAAAAAATAGAGAAATAGAGGTATTAAAATAGATAAAGGAACATCAGTCAGGAGAAGGTTAAAGTGTAAGAAGAAAGCTGTAGCAGGTAGTGGGCTTAGTGACAGGAACGTGTGTGAGAAATGAGAGATGAACAATAAGAAATGAGGGAATAATTTACATGCAGCGGTACATTGCTCAGAGGTAGTGGAATCTGTATCCATGGAGATTTCCAAGACTCAGCTACCGCCCTAATTCAAGGGGGAGTTTGGACCACCTGGCCCCTGGAATCCCTTCCAATCAATATTTGTATGATCCTGTGAAAAGTCAAGGTCTTGAGCAGCAAAACTGAAGAAACTGGAGCAACCAGTGATGGGCGTGACATCCACCATTGTCAGGACAACAAATACGTGATGGAATAGCAGGCATGATTGTTAAGGGGTGCTGATGGAAAAGGACTCTTACGGATTCATAGAAATTAAAGCGATGAGTAACAGTGAAGGTTAATAACAGAATAAAGGTTCTCAGGAATGCCATCGTTATGAAAAATGTTGATTTCTAAGATACAGATGAAAGAATACAGGCTGTTTGTAACCATACAGGGCAGCTATTCCGAAGTGTTAACACCTCACAAACTTCCTCATCAATACTGCATCAACAAGCTAAGCTGCTACATCAGTCTTGGTTTTGGAAATAATACAAATATCGTATGATAACCATCTATTGAAAATAACACTGGACTGAGCAATTGCAAGTTGATGCGGTTTAAAATAAATTGAAGAATAAACAAAAGATGCTTATCTAAGCTTTTTATATTTTGCAGGTATATCCTTCAATAAATTAAGTTAGTGAGGTCATCTGTTCAGAGGAAATAAAGTAAAGGTGAAAAAAGAAAATGAAAGTTATATATGCTGTAGCAGGATGTCTGTAATTCCTTCCCCTGTCTCTTAAAATGGCCAGCAGGAAAAAAAATGCTCAATGTTAGGTGGTGTACGCTGCTGGAAGAGAAGACAGGGAGGTTGCTACTGTTGCCACCAGACTCATGTAGATCTGATTGAATACGTACTAGAGAAAAGATACTGGAAATAAACATAACAGATGAGATTTTTTAATGTAACAAACAATTAAAAAATAAAAAATTAAATTGTAAATCAGCTAAAAGTCAATGTAAGTTTATGAAGGGTGTCAAATAGAGTTGTTTTTCTTAAAAAAGGAAATATAGTAGATTTCCGCTGTCTCATCAGTTAAAAAAATGGCATGATGCTGCATGGTACTGCTAGTGGAGATAGAGAAAAAAGGTATTAGAGGAACCACAGGTAAGTAAGGAACTAGCTCTGGCAAAGATGACAAAGATTAAAAGGGGAAGACTGATGGGTGCTTACTGATGTAGTTCCTTAAAGGTAAATTGCAAGGCTGTTCGTGTTCATTATACTCATAATTGCATAATGGCACAGGTATTGATATGGAGATAGGGTTATCATCTGCAGTGTTGCAAAGATAAGAGGCATCTTCAAGACAAATAGATTGCTTCATCATGTGGAAAAAATCTGGATGCCTTCAAGAGTTTAAGAGAAGATCAAATTCAGTAGCAGGAAACACGAAATCATAACCATGCGGTCTCAAGAAAACTGCTAGTGGAAAGAAGCAGCATCTGGAACTGACCTAGGTGGAGCTGAAGGTACCAGGCTACCAAAGCACAAATATGAGCTGCCAAAATGATAGGAGGTGCGAGGGATAAACGGGATCCTCTGGGCAATAAGAAGAAATAGGGAAATATTATTACCATTGTATACGGCACAGATGAAACCTCATCCAGAACACACTGCACGGTTCTGGTGACTTAAGTTCAAAAACAAGGAACTGAAACAGAAGTAGAGAGAGTTGTGTTCTTCAGGGGAATAGCTGATTTTGTGAGAGGACAGTAGAAGAGAATTGCTTTGTATTAGGTAACAACAGGACAGGGTGCAATTAGTTAAGTTGAAGTTAATACAAAAACAAGTGGATATAAATTCCTGTTCATGTATTTAGAGTAGAAACAAGGAACCAAACAATCCTAACCAAACAATCGGAAACTGTAACAGCCTTCCAGTGAGAGCAGTGGAATTAAAACATCTAAATACTCTTAAAATGGAGTTTAGTAAGTTTATACAGTTTGACAACCCGGATGGTTCCTCCCAGGATGTTAAGCAGAAACTCTCTTTGATTCATCCTTAGAGGGTTTCAGTTAATTATATCAATTCGTTGGGAGGCATGAAACAGCGTCAGACGTTGTTTATACTTTGGGTTTAAAGGACACTATGAACATACCCACAAAAATGAAGAAAATGCCAGTGGTTAGTGCATCCTTTGAAAAGTGCTGCTATTTGCATTTTTACCAGAAAAAAAAACCTGATAGTGTTGAAATATTAAAATTCAAAATAATGATTACTTTTTCAGAGCAAAAATTTTTTTTCCGTCATGAGGTTTTATTCGAACAGACGGAAAATAAACTATTTTGTGACTTCTTTTTTTTTTAAATAATCTCAAAACAAAAATGTATTCTGCAATTTCTGAGGGAAAACAGTTTTGCAAGGTATCTGGAAGAAATAATCTCTGAGCTTCTGTGACTAAAAGGAGATGCCACAGATCTCATAGCCTATGGATCTCATAGCCAAATGATTAAAATTTCCCTTTAAACCTGACCCCTACTTTGGAGGTGGAAACAAAAGCCTCTTAGAAGTGTCTAAAATACAAGTCACCAGGCAGGAGAAAGGTCTGTCAGTGCTGTCTCCAAGCACAAGGAAAAATCTTGGCTTTTGTCTCAATTTCCAAACACCAGTCTCTCAGACTTCATTGAATCTTTCCAAAGGTGAAGTCCCAGTCTTTGGCGTCCTTTTGGATGTATTTTGGGCACCATCCAAACCAAGCAAGTCAGAACCTTGTTCATCAGCTGTAATTCCAAGATCAGCCTTTCCTCAGTACCGTATGGATGCTTTGAAGCTAAGGCAGAGCGAAGCTGAAATAGGGAGAGAGAGGAGATCGTGGAGCTTGCCCTATTGAAAGCCACAACAAAGATGTGACGGTTTTGGCCAGGACACCAATTAATCACCCAATTAACATGATACCAACTTTCTGGAGTTGGTCCATGGCCAAGATAAGGATGCTGTCAGAGATGTAGTCTTCAAAACATGGTAACCATAACAGGCCTGACTGCCCAAATTAACCACAGTCCTATGTAAAATCTGCTTCCTCAAGAATATTTTCCGGTGCACCTGCTTTTATGAAGACCTCAGCTTAAAAGAAACAAATAAAAGTGCTTTACTGGGACAAATATGAATATTGATAATATTTGCTAGTCTAATGACCTTACTATCCTATGGTGGCAGCGTACTCTTCTAACTAATGTATATGATCAGTCTACTTTACAACAGTTTTAAACCAGAGATGCCTCAGGCATAAACCATAAAATTTAATTATCTTCACCTGTGAGCATCAGCTCATGCAATAAAATAAAACTTGTGTCAATCAAATGTTTATTTGTCTTGGCTCTACATAGTGCTTATCAGGGGATTTATCACTTAGCAATAAAACTGGAAAATAATCATTCAAAAGTCAAACACCGATGAGTTAAAAAAGAATATTAATAAGAACATGTAGATCAAAAAATAATATTAATAAGAACATGTAGATCTGTCTTCTAACTGTAAGTTCTGATTCATGTTACATTTATGAGTGAATCATCAAATTAATGTATTTCTATTCCTAAAGTATTTTTACTTCTAATTAGAATATAATTTAAAATAGGCATTTGATATATGAAAAAAATATATTTAGCATAGGAAAATAAGCAGCTTTTTGTCCTCTTTACTTGGTCAAATACATGCTCATGATGAGGACACAAATGTCTTTTATATTAATCCTCTTATCAGGATGGCATCCTGTGTTCAGTGCGCAGCCCAGAGAAGAGACTAAATGCTGCAGAACTGATAAAAATGAGAATGAAGGGCCAAATGGTAGCTAAAGGGAAAAGCACGGTCAGTATCAAATATATTACGTCATGCCAAGAGAATGAGCCATGGTTTCTCATCTCTTTTGAAGATGCCACCTCTTGCTCTGCAAAAGATAGCTGGGTCAGAAGACAGGTCTGTTTTCATCATGTCCCTGTCAGTGCTGGAAAACTTCGTAATTTACTTTGATGTCATAAGGACAGCATATCAGGTGCAGCTCACTTCTTCCTCTCACTAAACCCCAGTGGATGAATAAATCGGGGAGCGCAACCTTGATAATACAGCAGATCTCTAGTTAACTTATTTCTGAAACATATTTTGGAGTTCTGGAGTTATTAAGACATCTTATGTAGTAAATGGGTGAAGAAACTTGGGTGAATTTCCTGTTTCTGCTGTTTTCTTGGGGTTCGATTTAATGAAGATTTAGAGCATTATGATCTGATAACTTGTATGCCATGTGTACTGGAAGTGTAACTTTCTACGATTCAAGTAATTTCAAGTAAGTTCAAGCCTTTCAAGTAAATTCGTTCATGATTATCCAGATTTCTAATTACACAGAAACTGGATTGTGTCTACTCATTGTTCTTGAGAACTAAACGGGCACTTTGTTTGTATTTTTTCAGTAAACACTTACAGGTGCGCTTAGCTTGGTTGATATAACGCCACTTACTTCAGGCAGGGCCTCAGACTGCAAAAGCCCAGGAAGACAAAAAAACAAGATTTTTTTTTTCATCTGGGCAAGTGCAGAATTCAGCAAAGCCTCATTTGAGGCCTTTAGAGGTGATGACAACAAAAGCAGTAAAGCACGGAACGATGAATTTCGCAAAATAGTAGTGATAAGTTCTGTTCATCGTTTATTGTATAATTATCTCATAAAACTTCATTGGCAACCCTCGCACTAAGATTCTTCTTGTTTAAAGTATAAACCAATCTAACACTGCAAAAAAGGTCACCAGAAATGAATAGTGAATAATATTTGTGACAAGAAGGGTAGTTAGAAGTATTTAATATATTGAAGGACTTTTTCAGTCAGCCAACATCCCAGTGTTGCTGGCATTTGCAGCTGTAGAATTGCATGATATCTTGAAGGAATGGTATTTCTCAAAGAACAGCGAAGTTTACTAGGAACCAGAAATGGGGGGGGGGGGCCGATTTCTTCTTAAACTCTTAAGGGGACTTTCATGCTATTTATCTATTCTTTTGAAAATGGAACACTCATGCCATCTAATCACGACTTCCTCGGATTCTGAAACACCAATAAAAGGGGCACATTGATACCCAGTGAATAGAAAGACAGTATTGCGTTTTGGATTTGATCTCTTCTGTGCGTTCTTTATATTCAACCCATAATATTCAAAGATTGTTTTCATGAACCTAGCTTGTTCAGTCGCTGGTCATCTGATTTCATTCTGTTCTGGAGATCAGTGTGAATAGTTTTTCTTTCCTATTCGGGTATTGAGTATCAGGCCATCTAGTTTGAGAAATGCTTTAAATGATGTCTACCATAGGTATTAGTTATACACAAATAGAGATAGTGCTTCAATTTCTATCAGTTGCTGAGAGCTTTTTCAGTGACGCTGTCAGCTGAGATCAGTTTGAGTAAAGGCATTAACATCTGCTATCAAAACAAAGCTTTATTTTATGAAGAATAAACTTCCCAAGGCTAATACCAAACAGTTAGAATACTTGGGATTAATCTTTGCTTAGATCTCGCCTCTAGAGACCTACTGGGAAATCGTGTTTCAAAATCATAAGTGAAAACCAGTTTAGTGGTTTCATACTTGTTCCTTGTAGATATTTGTCTAGGTAACAAAATCACCACACAGTTCAGTGCGTTTATCAGTCCAAAAGTAAAAGCAACTAGAAAAGACAAATATTTTTCTAGGTGAAATAGAGTTTGAGTTACATTTCAAACTACAGCAAGAACCCATGGATGAGAGACGCTCGATTTCACCCCTTTTGTGCTGCTGTCTTACATCATTAAATGAGCAGAAATGACAGCACCCCTGTGCCTTAGATTCATAACAGTTAACGAGGATGCTGAAAACACATCCTTACAAAATGCAATGCCAATCTTAATTCCTTTTCCTGCCTCTTTAGGGAAGTCATGGACTCCTGCCCACTCTCTGCAGACCATCCCACATGATCATCCAGCAGTCTCTAGATAAGGTTATGTTGAAGATACTGTGTGAACCTTGGACCATGTTAGAAAGTATAAATATGAATGATATAGATTCATGTGATGACTTCACACCGTCATTTCTCATTGCAGCCGAAATCCCGGTCAGTCAGGTTGATTCTGGGGGCATTTAAACTGCTTAATAAAAAAGATGCAGAAAGTGAACGTAAGCGGTCGTGGTAGATCATCCACACTGCCAGCTCCTGCTTTGCCCCTTGGCTCTGCTTTAGGTTGCTCCCATTAACTTTGTCCAAAGCAAATACGTAAAGGAGTCAGCAGCATGGACACAGGTTGTTTGGTCATTTGGACTCAGTCATACTGCTTAGTCCTTTTTGATTTAGCGGTATAGACTACCTGGCCTGTCAGTTATCACCCAGCTGCAAAAACGCAGGCACCTTCTGCAAATATGGCTCTTGCCCGTTACTGAAACTAAGAAGCCGTAGAGATAATGCAAACCCTGTATTCTGGCCCTTTTTCTCCATGTCATGCGCTAGGCTCAGGGTGGCTTTAACGATGGGACGTTTTAACTGGGGAAATCGACTCTATGCAGTTCCTGCTAGTTTTCCAAGAAATTTCTCAGCATAAAGGAAATTTCCTGCTCAAGATCCAAACTGATATCTTAATAATTACTGCACTAACCAAAGATTATTCTACTGCAAGATTTTTTTTTTTAAATAAAAGCTGTAACCCAATGAAATCTTATTCATACTCTAAACTCTGATTCCATCGGAACAGAGTTAGTTTCTCCTGGATGTTTGACTGCATGGTAGGAAATTATTTGGTCCGAGGCTATTCAAGACTTTTCAAGATCCACTCAAAATGAGACAATCAGGATAAGAACTTACTCCTCCTTTCAGGTGTTTATAAAAGCGTGTATGAAGAAATGACTATTTCAACATAAGTAAATAAAATGGCCCAGGGTCTGTTCTCTGGGCTAGAGAAATAATATACAACCTCTGAGAAACAGAGAAATAAAATATAGAAATAAAATAAAGAGAAATAAAATATACAACCTCTGCCCGTGTACTCTGCCAGGACTACTCATTGGGAACAGTCCCGGGTACGTATTTTCCTCCCAAATTATGCCCATCTCTGGGAATGGGCCAAAACCCTGCCAACGAGCACTGAAACGATTGACTAGGTATGGGCAAATACAGGCCACTTAGATACAAAAATGATTTGAAATGTTATTCAAAACCAAATAAAATCACAGGCAATTACAGTGGTTAGTCTTTAATCCGTACCATCAGTCTGGCTATCGCCGCACACACAGACCAGCCGTGTCCTGCCATCAAGCTGTCCACAAGCTCTTTTTACCAGAGAAAAACAGACGTATGATCAGATATATTTCCCTAAGATGCCGCACAGTACACAGCCACGTAATTGCATTATCCCGCTGGTCCTGACTGTAAGCAATGAACCTGGCAAGGCAGGGTTCTGGGCTAACGGTCCTAATGGGCCATTTAAGTTGTTTGTTTTCAATAAAAAACCTTCTGCGTTGTATACCAAGATTTAGAGTCCTTAGAGAAAGTTGTTAAGCTCGATGTGTTTGTAGTCCGTTCTTGCAGCAGCAGCCTTAATGTAACACAGCAAATTTTGAAAGAAAGGTAGGGTGTTTCAGTCTTATATCCCAAATATTTGCATAGTTCCGTTCCAAATGTCTGTCTGTAACGCTGTGCTGAATGTGGCTGAGATAAGTGCTGTGCGCGGAGAAGGTAGGAGAGGCCTGTATTTTATAAAAAGTATGCATGATTCACTTTCTCCATTTATTGGAATAATGATTGAGTACAAAAGGTTGTGTTTCTTTCCTGGATGGTGAAGGGAATATTAGTCTGCCGATTGTGGACTAACCAGACTATTAAATACCATCTCTCTGTGCACAGAAGGGTGCTACAGAAGACCAATAGCTGGGTTATCAGTCTCCTGACGAAGCCCCTGAAAACAGCCTGAGATTAAATCAGGGGCAGGAACCTGCAGGTGAGAGGCAGCGATGCAGCGTGGTGGAGGTGTGAAGCAGGGATGCTCCTTGCTCAACCACCAGCCCCTGTTTTTTGGGAAAACAGGGTGGGGAGACACCTCGTTTGTAAGCGCCGGCAGTGGTTAGCTGGGAGGTGCACACCAGCAGGGGGGAAATCCTGGTCAACACATTTATATGCCTGTGGAGAAAATGCAGTTAGCTGGATACTTTCGGTACTTTGGCACATTTTGTGGAGGGCAACACACGTTCTAGGTGTTATGGTTTGAGAAACCCACAACAATTTATTATTGTTTAGACAATTATTCTCTCACCTGATGACCCCTCCTCACCCAGGAAGGGGAATTGGGGAAAAAACAAGGAAACACAAGGGCTGAAATATAAACAGATGTAATAGAATAAGACTAGGTTATTAACATTAATAACCCTAAAGAACCAACACTGATCCCCATACCAATATAAAATACACAAGGATTATACTCAGCCCGTTCCATCAGCAGGAAGCTGTGCACTCCCAGCAGGGACAGCAAATGTGGGACACTGCGAGCGCTGTGGCTTCGAGAGGAAGGGAAGGGCTCAGGGGTCCAGCACCGGGGCAGGGAGTTCTCTGGACCAACGACATCAAGGAAGAAAGAGAATTCCTCAGCAAACTTTCTTATTTATATTGAATGTGATGTTCATGGTATGAAATAATCCTGTTGGCAGCTTGGGTCAAGTGCCCAGGTCTCGCTCCTCCTCATCCCTGCACCTGGCAAGGCTCAAAACCACTGAGATCTTGAAACCCACACACCATTGCTGGCTATAAGGTAAATATTTTCACAAATTCAGACACTAGAGTCTTCTAAAAGTGCAGTTTTCTGAAGCATTAGAAGACAAATTAATCCTGTGTCACTCAAACCAGGGCACTGGGTCACATAGCGGGGAAGCTGCTGTGGTGTTTCTCTCTCCCTTCTCATAAACCCTGGTGCGTATGGATCAGAGAAGGGTCCTGAGGATTGCTCTCCTCCCTAAGGGTATGTCTACACAGCTCAGCACAGTGCCATAAAAGATACCTGTAAAAAAGGATAATTCAAATTAGAAGGAGTTGTAAAGTTCTCTGAGAAGACTAAATTAGCCAAAACGAAGCGAGCTCATTTACAGCTTGCTCAGGTGTCTCCATGCGGTATCGCGCTGTAACGTAGATTTTCCACCAAAAGCTGCTGGCTGTAGCCTCGGAACAGCAAAACTGAGGGGCTTCCCTGCTGAAAAATGAGGCTGTAGGAGCAGCACAAAGTGTGGTCCTAGAGACACTGGACACCATAGATGTAATGGAGAGCCAGGAAGGGGACATCGGGAAGTTACGTGACGCTCAGTTTTAAAGCCTTCAGAGGGGAAAAGCAACTTGTAAAAATGGACAGACACTCCTGTGCCTCCAGAGTATGCTTAGCTAGTGAGCCTGTAATGTGATGATAGAATGCTTTTAATGTGCCATTTGAATTGTTAAATTGAACAGTATTTCGTTTGTCCTAAATACTGCACCTTCACATATTGCTGGCTGACTTTGTTATCTGTGCTTGATAGAATAAGATTTTTTTTAGAAAGAACTGATTCTCTTTTATCTTTCCCATTTCAGAAAAGCCCACTCAAGTGCCTTCTTGGTGTGTTTTGCTTCCTGCTGCTGTTGCACAGGGCAGATGTCTCCATTTTACTGCCTGCCCCTGCAATGGTCCCGCAAACCGAGCAGCCCACCATGTAGATGAGAAGCAGGCACGCAGTTTAGCCATAAGTGCTGCTGTGTCAGATTTTTCATCTTCATCTACGTTTTTCAGTTGATTTCAGCTGAAAATTTGTTCCTCCTCTGATGGCCCTTTTAGGTTTTAACATGTTGCTCATTAAACCATGCTGAAAAGCAAACTGTCTCTGGTAAATAGCTAGGGGAGGGAATAGAGCAGGCATTAAAGATGGGCTTCTTTCCCCCAGATTATCTGCGGAGTCTTCTGAGATGAAGCTGACGATGTCTCAGCTGCCCGTGAGCATTTTCCTTGTCAAAAGCAGCAGTAAATGAAAACGCTGTTCCTGGCAATGATGGGAGAAAGGGACGCCATGAAAACTCGCAGCCGGGTGACTGCGCTGCCGACCTGCCTCTCCCTGCATCGCTGAGCTCTTTGGAAAGCTCTCCGCTGCTCAGCTTTCGCAAAACAAACCCCAAATACAAGCAGGTGGCCCCAGCAGCAGGGGCTGGCAGCACAGGGACGGAGGTCTTGGCCCCCCGCGTCAAGGTCTCACATCTGATGGTGGATGCTGGAAGGTCACTGGTGGGCACGGTGCAGGGCAGCCATCCTGGGTGGACTCAGTGCCAACAGCCCCACAGCTGGGAGGGATGTGGGGCTCCTCTGTGCCTGGCTTGTGGGTACCCGAAAGCACATGCAGTGGGAAAGGTGCTGAGAGACAATTTTATGGAGTTCTCTGGAGAGAAATAAAGAGAAAGGAAGAGAGGAAGGGGAGAAGGAAGGGAGGAAGGGGGAAAAGACAGGAGGAAGGTAGGAAGGGGGGTGAGGGAAAGTAGGAAGGGGGGTGAGGGAAGGTAGGAAGGGGAGAAGGAAGTGGGAAAAGGAGGGAGGGAGGAAGGAAGAAAGCGGGGAAAGAAGAAAGGGAAGGAAGGAAGGAAGATAAATCTCTTTGTCTAGAACGTGTTGCTTTCACAAGTGCTCCCTACCATCTGTTGTAACTACCTCTGTGGAAAACAGCCCAGATCAAATAATCAGTATCCTCCCTATTTTCCGTTAAGAACGTGATTCTAGCTGTAGATCAACTAAAAGCCCATTTTTTTCCCCCCAAAACGGGGCAGAGGAGGAGAGGAGCCGGCGGTGTGGCTGCGCCAAGCGCGTTCCGCCATTTGTCCACCAGAGGGCGCTCCGCACCGCGCTGTTCTCCCGCGTAATTGATGGCGGCAGCAGCGAGAGATAATTAGTTTTATGTATATAATATTTGATCATGAAAATATTCTTTGCCTTATCCAAGTGCAGGGGACCTATAATATATGTTAAAATAGTTAATTTTTTATTATGTCTTCGAATTGTTTTACCCGTCCTGCCCCCCAAATTATTGTAGCATCAACTGAAAATGTAGGCAATGTAAGCAATGTTAAATCTAATTTTTCTGTGCAAAACCTAATTAGCCATTTTAAAAAAGGTTAACGCCAGCGCCTCAGACGGTTTTTGTTTAATAATCCTATTACTGATGGCTCATCATGTATAAAATGGTGCGGGAAGGATGCAAAATTTCCACTTGTTTATAAGTGTATCTGGGAGAAATGTATAAAATAATCTACAGCACAGGAGGCAGGTCAGTGCGGAAGGGAAGGCGCTCGCCTAAAACGTAAGTAAGGCACCTTTCGTTCCGCTCTTATTGCCATTGTCTTTGCAGAATCGAAATATTATGCCTGGCTACAAATTTGTTTCCAAATGTGTGCAACCTTTTCTCCCACATTTGTATTCTAGAGAAAATCTAGCTTGATTTTTTTTTTTCCCTTTCCTCCCCCCTGTCGCAGTGCGAGCTTTTTTTCCTTGGAGAATAGATGACTTGGAGGACCCTGGTTAGCTCTTGCTCCTTTGCGGGGAGAAAGCATCTGTCCTGCAGAGCTCCCCACGAGAAAAGGGATGCTTTCAGGTCGGCCACTGCAGTGTCTTGCCAAAAAAAAGGAAGGAGAAGCGAGGGGCTGAGATTTCACTACCTGCCGGCAGCCGTCGCCTTGCCGTCCCTTCGACCTGTGCCGGCTCAGCGGGTCCCCTGCAAACCCGCACCCCAACCTTTCCCCATCACAACCCCGAAATCCCGCGCTCTGCTGGGGGGAAATAAAAAGCTCTAAGTCGTGTATCCGACTTTTTGCTATTTCTATTGGCAGTTTAATTATCCTTCAGTGTCCCGAGACAGAAGGGTGTAAGAGAAGAGAGTTTGTACAAGGAAAGGGAAAAAACCGAAAATGGTTTTGCAGCGGTGTAGCCCTGACGAGTGACAAGACAAAAAATGCTGTATTTGGAGGAGAAAACGGGCTCCGGCTGAACGAATGGATCTCTGCGGGACACGGGGCTGATCCAGCTCCACGGACCTGGAAGTCGTTTCTTGAAAACGATTTCTAATGGCTTACCCATTATTTCAAAGATATTTAAGGCTCTACGAGCTGCAACGGGGGAAAAGTTCCTTATTTCAGATTGGGAAA